>JAWWEE010000074.1:65789548-66110616 GCA_035221455.1 Xenops minutus
AGAGGGAATCCAGCTCCTTTGGGGACAGAGGGAATCCAGTGCATTGGAGACAGAGGGAATCCAGCCCATTGGAGACACAGGGAATCCTGCCCCCTTGGACATCCTGCCCCCATTGGAGATCTCTGGAATCCAGCCCCGTTGGAAATCTCTGGAATCCAGCCCCATTGGAAATCCAGCCCTATTGGAGACAGAGGGAATCCAGCCCCATTGGAAATCCCACCCCGTTGGAGATCTCTGGAATCCAGCCCCATTGGAGACCCCACTCCTCCTCTCCCTCCCTGTTTTCCTTCCCCTGGGGTGGTTCCTCGTGGATGAGAAGCAAGGGGGAAAAAAAATAAAATCGTAATAGTGACAGGGCCAACCCTGTCACACCCCAGGACAGTGAGGAGCGACAACAGAACCAGAGGGATGGCCTGAGGTTGTGCCAGGGCAGGTTTAGGGTGGGAATCAGGAAAAGGTTCTTCCCCCAGGGGGTGTTTGGGCACTGACCATGCTCCCCAGGGCAGTGGTCACAGCAACAAGCCTGGCAGAGCTCCAGGAGCATTTGGATGATGCTCTGGAGCACATGGTGTGACTCTTGGGGATGGTCCTGTGCAGGGCTAAGGGTTGGACTTGATGATCCCTGTGGGTCACTTCCAACTCGGGATGTCCTACAATTCTGTGATTCTCTGAACACCACCAATAAATGATTATAAACCCAGCCTTGGGCACTGTCCCTGAGGGCAGAAGGGAGGGTGGCAGAGGCACGACCAGGAGGGCAGTGCTGTCAGCACAGGGTAACGCAAATCCATCCCCCTTTTCCTGTGAAACAGGGAAAATGTGTCCTAACAAACCTGCTGCCTGCCTGGGGGGCCTCTGAATGTAGGTTCTTTTTGTTATGGAAAGGGTCAGGGTCCTTTTTCACTTTTTGCTGATGTGGTTTGATACTCAGTTGTAAAAGCCAGGTTTGGACAAAATCTTATGGGGAAGCAGAGGGAAAATCATGAGAGAAAAAAGCACCGATGAATCCACTCCTTAGTTTTGCCAAATCTAACCCAAATCAAAACAGTAGCAGGAAAACAAATTACCTTTCATAAAAGAACTTAAGAACTTAAGCACCATAAAGAGCATTAATGGCCATGAAACACAATTTTTCTCACTTTTTTTTGTAGGATAAACCTGCCCAGGTTAAATTAGTAATCTGCAGTATTTCATCACATGACTAAATACTTTTCTGACTCTTTCCTCTAGGCTTTCTGAAACATTACACAGCATCTTTATGGGGGAAAAAAAATCAGCTGGTACTTTTCTGTAATTATCTCCAAAGTCAGGACTAGCGACTCTGCAGTTTTCTGCTAATATCCAGTGCAGAAAATGAGCTCCTCAGTTCTCCAAGTAAAGCTGGCATCACATTAAAAAACAAATTGTGACTCTTTGCCACCCATTTCAAAATTATGTTTTTTCTCCATGACAGCCTGTTTGCATTTTCTCATTAAAACCCCATCATCGGATGTGCCAAATCAAACCCTACTTTGAAAGGTTGGATTGGTGCAGAAGGTCCTACATAGCACACCACATATGTGGGTCCCAGCCATGCCTGATGCCCTCTGGAATATCTGGGAGTAGATACCTGTGCCCAAAATGCCTGTTGACTTTAGTGGGAGTCCAAAAAGGACCTTCTACCCAGAAGGTTTTGTAATAAACCACCATGAATTTAGATTTAGTTCAAGTGACAAATTTTCATACCAGACTGGGGTTTCGTTGTGGATTTGACTGCATATTTATCTTTCTTGTTAGTGCAAAGACCCTAAAGATATGAATAAGGAGAGGGAGCCTGAACTTGAGAAGAGATAATGCCCCAAGTGAGGAAAAGCTGCGAGGCCTTTTGCTTCTGAAAATGCCACCTCGTCTCCCCTTTTAGAGGTTTTTATCTGCTATTTCTAAAAGGCTGCTCAGCAGTGTTTTCATCCAGATCCTGGGCCTGGGCAACCTGTAAGAACAGCACAACCAGGCTAAACTCTGCAACAACAGAAGCCTTGTAAATGCCATATGTAGTTTCATCACAGGCATCCAAGCAGGAAAATCCTCCTGTTTCCAAGACCAGCATCCAGGAGTCTTATGATCTGTAGGGGCCCTGGATAATACTGTCAATGAAGAGCTTCCTGTGTGGTGCACTTTGTTGAATCTTCTGTGGGTGGTTTTCCCAGCTGATGTGTTGCGACCACCACCTACCCCTTTGGTGACTCCAGAACAAAGCTGACAGTGACTGACTGCAGATGTGACCCTCTGGAGAAAAGAAACACCACCCCACATATCTCTTTAGAACAAAAGGAGGAAAACTAGCATGGTTAAAATATGTATATATCTGTCACATATATATAACTTATGATATATATACCATAATATATAGTATATATTTGCTGTCATATATAATGCTGCTAATATAAATACATTACTCCATGGAACTCCAGATGCTATTAAAGACATTAATCTATGCAGTTAAAGCTGAGGAAAGAAGTGACAATTTGTAATATAATGACCTGGTAAATAGTAAGTGTTATACCTCATAGAGGTCACAGGAGTAATTGCTCATTCATGGCTTTTTCTAATCCATTTATGCAGATTTGACAGTGATCTGTAAACATTACATCTCTCTACAAAGTTGGGTAAACAGATTTAAAAGCCAGAGAGATTATTATGGTCATCTTGTCTAACCTAAATATTGAAAGCTGTAGAATTTCCTCCAGCCATTCCCACACCTAGGTCTATCTGTAGTTGTTTCTTAGAAAGACATCTTCATTTTACTTTAAAGAGTTGGAGAAATGGCAAATCCATCATTGCACTTTTGAAGATTTCTCAGTGGTTACCCTAACACGTACCATGCTACCTTAACGTGTAAAAAATAACTGATAGAAAAGTAAATGTTGTTTGAAAAGGTAAATTCATCTAGCTGCAGCATCTGTCCATTGCAAGCCTGCTTCTTGTTAGCAGAAATATCCTCCTTTTGAAGATGTTTGTAAAATGCAGCAGATTTACTCCTTCACCTTCTCTTGACAAACTGTATGGATTAACTTTGATTCTGCACTATATAACTGCCTTTCCAGTTCTCTTTTGTGAATGCCTTCAAGCTTACAGATACTGCCTAATTTTTTTATTTTTTTTTTAACTTTTGGACATCCAAACCAGACCTCTCCCTACTTCTGTTTGAATTTGTGGGATGAATATTATCACCAGGGAAATCTAAGGAACAGAAAAAAAGCTAAGAAGCATAAGGTTGAAAATGACCTTAAGAAATCACCCTTTCTAATACTTTCCCTTGCCCAAGACAGGATCAACCACTCTTTTGTTGTAACATAACTGTTTTTTCAATCTTGTTCTTACAGGCTTCCCAGTATGGTGCTTTTGCCATCTCCTCAGGCAATCTTTCCCAGTGTTTCTCTACCCTTATCACTAAAGGCCTTTTTTTATAATGTATACTCTGAATATGACCCCTACTGCAATTTCAGTCCATTAGTGAAAGGTCTGTCTTTGCTGACCCAGAGAACAGACTCTTTGCTTACTCCTTGTAGCAGTTTTTTCCATATTTAAAGGTCCTGTGTCTTTTTTTTCTCATTATTCTAAAGTCACGTTACTATTCTGATATTTAATGTTTTCTGGACTGGTTATCAAGCTTGATCTCCACTACTTTCTTCTGCAGATACCCAGTGTCATTCTGGAAGCACAGTTCCCCAAGCCAAACATGATCCAGATGAAAAATATTTAAAAAAAAACCCCCAAAACACTAAAATTGAAGCAGGACCATGGGTTATCAGAGTAAAATAATTGCTCTACCTATTTGCAGGCTGCTTTCCTGTTTCTACCCCACTCATATGGCATTTTCCTTTTTACAACAGCATAACAGCAGTGACTTGTGCTTAGCCTCTACATTTTTCTATGCAACAGTAATCCTGTTTACTTTTCCCCTTCCTGTATCTGGGGAACTGATGATGCTGTGTCTATTGCACCTATTGAATACCATCTTTTGTGTTTTCCTTAAAAAAACCCCCATCACCAGTTTGACAAATTCCCTTGGAATTCTAATTCTGTTCTCTTAACAGCCTTTTATCTGCTCTCTTCTTCATGTCCTCTCCAAACGTAACAAAGTTGGTCTCCATTGTGTTCTTTGGATGTTTTATAAGCATATAACACAGAATATAAGAGAGACCCTCAGGAAATCTCTCTCAATGCATCTCTCCATTTGATAGCGGCCCCATTTTGCTAACCCTTCCTCAGCCTTGCCTTTTCTGACACCATGGGATTTTGAATCTGGACCATATTGCCTGCTTATTCATAAGAAACATTGCCAAAAGCGTTACTAAAATGAAGATACATGACTTTTTAACTGGAGATCAGAGACCTGCCAAAGCCATGGTGGTAGAACCAGGAGCAGAGCCAAGAAGCCCAACCCATCCTTGCCTGCTCTAGTAAATCTATAATCACTGAACCTTTCCTCACCTCATTTGTTCCACTTCCCTTTACTTTCTTGATCCATCAGTGGAACATTCCTGTAGATGTTGGCTTCTAGCACTTGACATAGATTTTATGCATAATTCATAGAGATGATTTGATTTCCAAGCAGATTTCCTGTGTTGTGTTTTGCTCCTAAGACCAGCTGCTTTCTGCTTCCTCCTAAATTGAAAATCACCTGAAACTGTGTTGTCAAACCAATATCCAGGAACTGATCTACTTAAATCATACAGTTCTATTTCCTTTTTTAATAGATGGGTACAGAAATAAGGTCTTTGACCTTGGCAGCCTTTTGACCATAATCTGGGAGTTTAAGCCAGAAACTTTCATTATGAAGTGAAATACATTTATCTTCACTGACAGACAAGAGAGAGAGAAACAATTTACTGATCAGTACTTTCCCCCAGATGATTTCTGGTATGCTTCAAGAGAAACAAGATATAAATTAATTCACACAATATTTTGAGTTTTCTTCCAGAACACGTACAGTCACTTTTTCCACATCAAACAAAAAACACGGTCTTTGCACTTTAAACCATTTCCAACAGTACACAAAATTCTCTCACTCTTTTACTTTCTTGGCTAACACCACCCTAATTCTTCCCTTTCAAGGCTTATCCAAGGAATCTGCACACTACTGACCCAGAGGCATTGTTTCTCTAAACAGCACCAAAGAAACAAATTACTAAATTACTTTGTGCAGCTAAAAATAGTGGATGTTGTATACCACAGCTCTGTCAAGGGTGTCACTAGTTAAGTTGCATCAGTTTAAATACTTCTTGGGACCAACCTTTATCTATTGTATGTATTTTCAAACAATAGATGGGGGAAGTTGAAATCTAAGCAAACATAAAATTTTGCCACATTTCTCTCTCAAAGGGTTAAAAAAATACCCCACTTCAAAGAGTACTTGACAGATTTTGTCACTCAAATTCCACATGAGATTCTGTTCCTCTTTTCCACAAGAACAAACTCTGGCACAACTGCTTTAATTTCCATACTTTTGGGAATAAGCAGGGAAAAGCTTTTCATCAGATATTTTTTCAGACTTCTGAAATCATGTTGAGTGAGGGCAGAGATCAGATCTCCTGTTCTGAGTTGAACTGTACCCGTGAGACTGTTCAGTGCTGCCTGAGCACCCCAGCTCCCCTCCGCTGGCAGCAGCCAGCACGTCCTGATGTGTCCTAGTGAAAATCAACTGGAGTAACAAAGACCTATTATCTAATTATCAGTGGGTCCCATTTTGATGGAACCAAATTGTTTTCCTCACTTTCCCAATTTGGTATCTCTTCAAAACCATATTTATTTTAAAGGAAATTATACAGGATTTTTTTGTGTTTAATATTACAAATAAAAAGTCCATCTAATACTAGATGCCTTCTTGGGGTTTTTTTTTGTTTTGTTTTGGGTGGTTTTTTCTGTCTTCATAGGTTTCCCTAGGTCTGTCTCTCTCCTTCCCTCTTTTCTTCCTCCCAACCTCCTGATCTCTAATTTTCCTATGGCGAAAAAGAATTAAAAAATAGGGCTGGGGGAAAGGGAACAAGAATGGCAAAAAGCAGTTAGGTGAACTATGCAATCTGGACCAAGGATAATTGTTCTTTCAAAACTTAACTTTTTAGATAATTTACATTCAAATTAGTATCACAACTGTATGCTATTAGCAAGAGGTTGCTTTTTACATCAATTAGATATAATTATAAAGCTCTCCTTTTAGAGACAAAAATTATTCTAATATATTAGACAAGCAATTAACATTAAAATGTGGATCTTGATCTAAAAACGTACGATCAGAGGTGCCAGATCACACAGTTTAATCTGAAACCTGTCAAACACATGACGATATTTGATTTTAATTAACTACAGTTCTAGTCTTTAATGTTTCTTACTGACATTTATTCTTAGACACAGAAGTCTAAGAGGTGTTTGGCCTTGACTTCAGAACTATAGCAATTTCCACAGAAATTTCTGAGAAGAATGTTGGTCAGTGTTTTAAAACACAGGGGCCTAAATTTAGACTGTTAAATCTCTATTTAGCCCTGCAGTGTGCTGAGCTCCTGGGCTGTGATCCAAGAAAGCACTCATGAGTTCCCATTAACTTGAAAACACTTTCAGGTCTATTATTCACTTTACCAAAAGTACTGAACTCAAATACTTAAAATTAAACTTCCACATTAAGTAGCCTGTTGGACTCAGGGTTGTACAGTCCCCAGTCCTGTTGTGCCCATAGCTGAGACCCTGACTCACTTTGTTCTCGTGACTTGGCTATTGTGGTAGCAGGACTGCCAATAACAGTAAAATGACTCAAACACATTACAGATTTCAGGGCTCTTTTTCCAAAAGAACCAAGTGACCATCAGATGCACTTTCAGAACCTACTTTGAGACACGTTTTAAACTATTATCAGTATCTCACTGGATTTAAATTGATATTCTTACCAGCTTCTGCATATTGTTTTTATTGTTTCTGTTATTGTTGTTGTTGATGTTGTTGTTGCTATTAGTAGTAGTAGTAGTGGTTTGCACATCCAAATCCAGCTTGTGGGCAACATTCACCCACTAATAAAGGCCTGATAAAAGTAGTGGTTAAGAATCAGTTTTCCATATCTGGGAGGGACAGGATAACGAATAGGAGATACTACAGCAAAGAGCATTAGGAAGAACTGTAACACTGATGACAGTGAAATATTGTCATGGGTTTAGAAAATCAACTGAACTTTGTTCAGGATGTACTAGGCAAGTTCATAAGGTGCTTTATAGCTCTGCAATTTTTAAGTTTCAACATCAGGCTTGTGTTTTGCTCTTGCTATGTACTGGCTAGCCTTCTGTGGTGATATCCTTACATTTGCCCACTTAGGACCTATGTCATAATTCAGTTATGAGCAAGTGGCAGGATTAGACAATCTTTTTTGATTGTGTAAGTATTTCTAGCAACAGAAAAAAACGGCATGTGAAGACTGACTAGAATAATTTCCATTCTGCTTTTCCATTTCCCAAAGGGATTGAAAGACAGCTGCAGTGAAAGACAGCATCAGTCATGACCTGACAGGAATCATGCTGTTTTATTTAAAGGCATTTGCAGAAAAAGCCCCACAAAATCAAAATTAGAAAAATTAGTACACTGATGGTCATTTTTGAATGTGATAATCACCACTGTTCAGGATTGTAAGAGATCTAACCTGCAGCTAAGGTATCTGCTCTCTCCTCCAGAGCATAACCAGCAAAACCCAACACTCCTTGGTTCTGGCTCTACCAGAGGAAAACACTAAACAGGTTCCCATAAAAACACTTCAGGTACAGAAAGGCTGTGATCAGGCCCCCCCACCAAATCCTTCTCTTTTCCAGGCTGAACAATCCCAATTCTCTCAGCCTTTCTATTCAGGGAATTTATAATATCCAGCTGAAGCAGAATTCAGTGTTAGTTTCAAGGAGGCACAATGTGCACCTGTGAGATACACTTTGATGGATTGCTACACTGCTCTTAGCTCAGGGCACTTTTTAACTGCCAAAATCAACCTTCTCATTGGGAAACCTGTAATTGAGGGAGTTTGGATATAGGATTTGGAACAGCCTAAACAGGTCCAGTTAAAATCTGAACTTCCCCAGTGGAGAGATCTAGAATTTGCAAAGAAGGAAATGGAAATATGGAGGAATGCTAGGTCTGACATTTTCATTTGAGAATGCCTCTGTTAAAAAAATACAAAAAAACAACAACAAAGGCAAACAAACAACCCCCCCCCCCAAAACCCTCCAAAGACCAAAAAAAACCCCAAAATAAAACCCCATAACAAACCAACCAAACAAAATCCCCCATACTGCTTATTTTGTTACTTTACTCAATTACAAGAAATGTTTGGTGCTTGACTAAAAAGTGTCCAAATGTCAGAGTTATAGATAAAACCCCAAAATGGCATCCTGAAAACTCAGAAACAGGAGCAGACGTTTTCTTTTCCTTTCAGCATCCAGTTTTGTCTGCATTCTGAAACATCTATAAATTCAAATAGTTGTGGAATGCTAAAGATGTGTGCCTGCAGGTAAAAGAGACTCCATCTTCAGATCACTCTTCCTCCAAATAATTTCTGAGATACAGATCAGGATCTTAATTGCTTATTTATTGTTAAACATATCCTTCTACCTGCATTCTGGGGAACAAAGCATGATCCCAAAAGACTTCAATAGTTGCACTTAGTGTATTAGGAAAAAAGCAAACAGGATAGAGCCAACCTTTAATTTTTACACACAGAATAAAAAAATTGCTATACAACAAAATAATTAGGCAAGAAGAGGAAAAAACTTTGTAGGTTTGAAATTTTGTCAAGGGATTGGTGAAATCTTTTAATCAAAACTTGAAAACTAACCAGATACTCATGCCCAAGCACATGCACCTCCAAGCACAGAGGTAACAGTGACATACTAACCCTATCTGCTGTGGAATTACATTCCTGCAGAAATCCAGGGAGGCAAAACATGGCACTAGTGCCAATGGCACATCCAGACATAGTTGGAATTTTCCTAGAGAGTGCAGGGGGGCTGCTGCTCTCTTCCTTCCACACCCATTATGAAGCTGTTGAACTCTGCAAGACTTGCAAAGAATACACTTTATATTATCTTTTCATTTCCATGGCATCTGTACATTTAAAGTTTCATGCCTCATTGTGTCTGCATGTGATCATCTTGTACATGTATTTAAATTGCTTCTCTTGCCTCTGATCTTGAGAGACAAAAGCAACGCTGAATTCTTTTTCCATTATATATTTTCACAAAAGAACTACTGTAAAAATTAATCAAAGATAGGCTGCTTTTTATTGTTATTTTCTTAATTTTGGGGGGTACTTTTCCTCATATTGCAGTGGTTTTGAAATTGAAACGTTGCACTGCTGAGAAAGTGCCATGAAAATATAACCCACTGCATTCCAGGAAAATAAATAAGCAAGGCCACCCAAATTTTCAATTAGTGCTAGTGCTGTATGCAGGAAATGGCTGGAGAACTGTCAAAGGCAGCCTTAGGCTGGGTCGTGGATACGGAACAGTGACAGGAAGGTTTGAAGCAGGAATACAGGCTCAGTGTGAAGATGGCTCTTCTCCAAGGAAAACTGCATACTAATAGGTTAATACTGATTTCCTGAAACATACAGCCTGGGTATTACACACTGGAATTTACATTCTGACAAAGGCAATTGCTGAGCCTCAAGACTTTGCTTTTTTGGTGATGAAATAACACTAGAAAGTTCAAACTGCATTATATATTTCATGTTTTAAGCTTATTAAACATTCAAAGTACAAACTGTGCACATATTTTTAAGCCACCTGAAATAGCAACAGGCTCACTAGTTTGGGAAACTAGTATGAGAAACATTACATTTCAACAGGTCAAGCTTGTTTGGAGTAATCCTAGCAAAAGATACTGACCAAGGTGGAGTGATACCACTTTCAGAATAAATATGCCTGGAATACAGAAATATTGCCCAAATGAGCAGATACACACAGGGTCAGGAACAAAACACTTTTCCTTTAGCATAGCTTTTGTAGACAAAGTGGTATTCGGAAGATATCTGAACACTGACTTGGACAAAACACTTCAGAAAATGAGAAATTAAAAATCACAAATGAAAACAACTGCATCCCTTTCTGCAAGTCAGAGAGAGGGCTCCCATTGATCACAGAGAGTGCTGTGCCAGACCTTCATCCTGAAAGTTAAGTTCCTAAAAGAAGAACGAAAGGTATAAGGGAAAGAGACTTAATGAGAAAAATCAGCCCAGCCAACCTTTCCCTACAAATGTCCTCATATTTCACTCTGCCCCACTGATGTCACGATTGTCCACTGAGGGTGGCGCTGCAGCATCGCAGGAGACCCTCATCCCCTCCACCAGACCCCTGTGCTACCTTGGCTGTCTTTATTAGCATCCTCAGGGCCTAGAGTTTGCTGTGTATCCATCTTAATATCCCCTGGAATTAATTTTTTTTTTTTTTATTTCCAATCATGTTTTCACGATATTTTCAATCATGTTTTTACAATGCTACCAGTGTGGGCACAATCCCAGGTCACAGCAAGCAGCCAGTGGTGCCCAGATGTGCTGCCCTGACCCCAGGCACCCATTTAAATCACAGGCTGTGCCCGTGCTGGTCAATCATATTTAGGTATGAAGAACACACCATTTTCATTGTCTTTCACTGTTTGGAGAACTGGAAGCCATCCTGCAAGACTTTTTAATGCTCCAAATTGCACTAAAGTCACTGGGAATTCTGCCCAGCTAGAGCCTGGAAAAACTGGGCCACAAAAAGAGACCCTAATTACTTGCAGTAGGAGGCAGGAACAATCCCCTTTTAGTTCCAGCCTCTCCCTAGGAAAGATTCTGTGGGATTGAATTTGCTGAAAACTACTTGGGGTCCATCGAGTGATGCACTTTCCACTTCTACTCAGGGAAGCTGTTTCAAATAAGCTGTGCAAAAAATTTAATCAGCACAGAGTATTTTAAGTTCTGAGTACCATACTTCCCCTGGAACCATTTTAGTTTAAAGTCAATAATTGTGTCACTTGCCTATAAAGGAGAAATTAACAGAGCAAGGAAGTGAAGGGAATTTGGGGAGTTTAAATTTGTGTTTGCACATAATGGTACATTTTTTGGTCATATGTGATAATTATTTAATCAAAAGGAATTTGCCCAGTGGTGTTTCACATGACACCACTGCCAATCACCCCAAAGCAAACAAATCTTTCAGGTGGTGAAGGCAGCGTTTACTCATCTGTCTTCTGGAGAGCTGCACGCTGTGAATGCCATATGGCACATCTAATGTTGTTGAAGTGGGCAGCTAACTGGAATAGGCACCAAATCAAGGCAGCATTTTTTGCATTTTGGGGTGTCTAGACAACCTTTACAGAAACTTGGACATGTGTGTAAGGCTGAGTTTATACTCAGTTATTGTCCTAAATCAAGGTGCTCTGCTGAACTGAGACCACAGCCTTTATGAAAAGGTACTTCTTTCCTATAGGAAGAAAGTGCCTCATTTCTTTTCCATGTGAGCACTTGATCCATGATAAATGTTTATAAAGTTCCCCTTCACCAAGTTTCTTAACTGCTGAAGAGTAAATATTTAAAGAATCACAAATGCCATAATCAAAACCACGTAAGATGCTGCAAGAGTATTCCCTTTTGTACAAAAAACAAAGGAGCTCAAGCTTGCAGAAAACTTCATTTTCCTGGTTTGAAAACTGATCTACTGTATGATATAGCATGTATTATCTTTGTGCAGTATTTTTAAAACAATACCTTAAATGCCATTGGCTTAATTCTTACCATATTACTATAACAAAACTATGGAAGCTCTGCAGAAGACCAATGAAGAGGAGGTTTGGGGGTCACATCTGCAGGGTACTGAGATCTTTAGCTTCTATTTGGTGAAGTCCTGGGGATTAGACCCATGTTTAATCTTAAGGATATGCCTAAGTGCCTTGCTGGATGGAAACCAGAGTGTTGAGCACCTTGCAGGAATGAGTCCTTTGCTGGCACTCAGGGCAGCAAATTCTTTGGGGGGAATAAAGGTTATTATTAATAAAAATAAATAAATAAATCGCCTACAATTTCCTAATTGTAATAGGTAAATAACATCTCTAATACTTTCAGAAGCAGGGGGTCACCTGATGGAATCTACCAGCTGATTTCAGAAATATATATAGACATAAAGTTGAACAACAAGACGTTTTGTTAAGTCATTTGGGTAAAAATCGTGGTTCCATGGAAACAAATAGGACCATTGCCATTTTTGACCTGGGGCCAGGATTTTTCTCCTCCCTCTTACATGATACAACGTGATTTGGAGCCTTCTTCTGACTCTGAATTTTGCTCTAATATTAATTTAAATGGTCATTTCCTATGGCCAGTGATGAAATTATCCAATAAGAGCTACTTAACACAATCAAAATAAAAAAGGTGAAAGTCATGTTATTTTAATGCAAATGATTTTTTTTCCTGAATTTTAATCAAAAAGGACAGAAGGATCAAGTTAATCAACTGAAAATTTACAGTAATTCAGAGGTATTTTTAACACAACCACACACTTTTGCCCAGAGAGAACTCTTCTTACTCTTCTTCCTTTCTTTCCTTCCCTACAAGTATTGGGGGGTGTGGAGGGAAAAAATAAAGGAAAGAAAATTTTTTCTACTTAGGAAGGCAGGAAAATCTATAGTACGTTTGACCACAATGCCTGTGGACTCCTGGAGATCAAAGACAGTTTCCTGCTTTCCTCTCCAGACCATCACATAACTGATGGTAAAATATTAAAAGGTAAGGGGACCATCCCAGGGACATTCCTGGGCTCCAGCAGTCACCTGGCTGCCCTACTGCTCCTGTAGCAGTCAGACATCCAAGCATCCCAGCTGCAGAGTTTGGGCTTCAGCCCCCATGCACACACCTGCCCTGAAATTCTAGCCCACTGCCAGACTGCCTGCAAACCAGCAATGACTTCAGCAGAAGCAGAACATGGTCAGAAGTTTTCACCTTGCGTGTTCTGTACATTTAGAATTAGCAGTGAATTTGCATGGAACATTCCTGTACGAGTTCTCTTTTCACAAGCAAAAGGCGTATCCATGTGTTTGAGCCTGCAGAGAAAGAGAAACCTGTTGTTGACGTCAGTGTTTTATTTTTTTTTTTATTTCACTTTCAGCCTCCAGACATAAAAGGTACATTGAGAAAATGACTGTTTTAGAGTGGGGTCTGACTCTCCATTTGTGTTATCCCTAATTTTCAAAGTAGCTACCAAGAGTAAAATAAATTTACAGTATTTTTCCACAGTAAATAGCTATGAATTAATTTCAAGTCCAATGCAGGAGCTGAAGAATTAATAGAAGAAGGAGGTGAAAAACTAACAGACATATGCAGGTCTTGTTCATAAATCCACTATGGAAAGCACAGCCCCTCAGCAGAATTACCTACCATGCTGCTCTCTGACATATCACTATGCATTGCTCCTTTCTCAAGATACACCACCAGAGTAAAAGACTTTATAAAAAAACTATCTCAGCTTATAAATAAGTGTGGTAACAGACAGGAGGAATGAGGCATGCAGCCTTCTGCAAACGATAACTTCTTATGCACAAAACTATTGTGGTTTTGATTTATGTTCTGTTCTAGTCTTCTGGTTTTCCAAAACCACCAGAGGGAGCCCAAAACCTCTCATAAGTATAAGAAAAGGCAGGTTGGGGTCAGCAATGAAAGAAGTGGAGTAAGAATTAAGATGTCTTTGGGTTTCAAATAAATACACTAATTGCTCATTCACCAAGATCCACATAGATGCAAAAGTTCTGCACAGTAATGCTTGAATCACATAGAATTATATTAGAAGAGTCTTTTAAATTTAGTCCTGACAATTATTAATACAACTCATAATAGTGTGAGCATGCCAAAACATACATATTAGGGGTTGAGGATGAAATGCTGTAGGCAGCCATATACCATACAATACATAATCATTTAGGAACATACTTTTGAGCTCTGCTGCTGCATCAGTGTAACACTGTGGGGTGCATAAACTGTAAGTGAAGTCATATACAAGATACCCTAAGGGGCTGCTTCACATGGTTGCCAGTGTTTACTCCATTATAAGTGCTGATGGCTAAGGTAATCACTGGAGAAAAGCAATCTTTTGGATAAAAAAGTGAGGAGCATATTGTCATGAAGCACTGATTGTGTGACTATCACAGAAAGGCACTTCAGAATCTGGACTGACATACCGAGTGACTTGATACTGATTTGGCTCTACATCAGCTGGTCACTGACTAGAAAACAAAATAAATAAGGAACTATGTGGATGGTCCAAATGGACTTAACAGAGCGCTGTTACCACAGAATACTAAAAATGTCAAGTGTAAGTCATGATTTTTTTGCTACAAATACAAATAAGAAGGTTCTTCCAGGAAGGTTCAGTAGGGTCTGACTAAAACAAAAGTAGATGCTAGAAAAATCCCAAGAAGTTTGGCATGATGATACAGCAAATGGCATATAATTTGTTTGCCCTTTCCGGGTAGATACCTTCAGGATGCATGTCCTAGTTTTGTAGATATGGGAAAAAGTTAAAAGCTCAAAGTGCAGAAAACCCTAAGAGGAAGATGGACAAAAGATGAGTTTCGATAACATGACTTGACACACAGAAACACTGTTTCTTTCAACAACCAAGTAAAATTAATGAAGATTAGATGAGCTCCATTTGCTGTAGCCAAGAACTGATTCTTACCTTTATTAACTATCATGAAAGGCTCTACAACATGCTCCTTTTTTTTTTTCTGGGAATAGAAGAAAAACCATTTTTTAGCAACCTGATCTAGTGAAAGGTATCGCTGCCCATGGAAGCAGGGTTGAGACTAGATGGTCTTTGAGGTCCCTTCCAAGTCAAACCATTCTATGATCCTATGGTACTGTACACATCTTTCCCTTGATGAATAGTCACAGGTCTTAATTGCAACATTTTTCAAATCAAGCTTCAACTCTGGTTCTGGAGGTGCACACAGAACGTAATTACCTACAGCTTTAAAAAATATACTTGTAGAGCATTATTTTCGCTTTTACAGCAAAATCTTGCCATTTGTTTTAATTCCATTCCTGTGACCTCAGCAATGGAGGAAATAGTTCTTTCCCAGTTCTAGCTCTGTAGGGCTCTGGGGAAGAAGATGCTTTAAATGATGCCTGAAGTGCTTGACTAATATGCAATTCTGTTTACACACACATTACAACTAGACTAGTCAATGCCACAAAGCAAAAGCCAGTAAAACTTGGACTGGTAATGTTCCTGCCATGCACATCTCAACTACAGCTATGAGCTCTGTAACACTATTGATCTCAGCAAAAAAAGGGTCTAATTCAACAGTAAAAATGAGTACTCTACCTGATCTACCTTATCTGGTCCATAGGATAACTCATTAAAGATACTTAAATAAATAAAAGGAACAAAAGGTAACATCATGTTATCTCTGGCTCACTTCCTTTCTAGGAGACACAGCATAGAATTGCAGCCAGTTTATTACTTGACTACTCTGCACATGAGGGATCAAGTCGAGATCAGTTAATTAAAAAAAGGAGGATATTATTAGAACACCATCATTAAGGGGGGAAATTGTTTGAAATCCAGGAAATTCCTCGTTTAGTATTCATAAAGTCCTGACTGTCAGAGCTTCCTCATTAGGAGAGAAAACTCACTCTACCAGAGGACACACAGATTACAAGGTGCAGAAGAAGGTGCAGGAAAAGTACCTCCACCAGGTAAAAACCAGCATCCCATCAATGGAGATAAGTCCACCCTGCAAGGGTCCAGAATAAAACCACCAAACATCACTCTCATGTCACATCTCTCATGAAATCACATAAAACCCAAACCATGTTTGCTCTTACTGCTTTAAAGTGACAAAAGATATCTATTTGCGAAAGGTAAAATGAGTGCAAGAATCTCTCGTTCTTTACTCAAATTGCAGACACCCTTTCTCCCCTTGGATCATCCCTGGAAGGGCTGCAGCCAGGGCTGGAGTGCTGCAGTGGGTGATGGTGTGCCCAGGCAGATAGGGAAGGCAGAGTGGCCATGCCAGGGGTGCTGCACTATTGGCGCAGTGGCCAGCATTCCATGGGACCTGCCAGGGCTCTCCCATCTGGGACAGCAGCTGGAATCACCTCCAAACCATGTGCACAGTCAGCCAGGCACTCTGGTAAGCCTGGGAGCTGGCTGTGATGGGATGCATTAAAAATCCTATGCCCAGGAGGGAAGCGTAGGACTGTAGCTGTTCCTGAAACTCTGCTTCCCCAGCCTTAGGCTCCTTCCTCACCCCCATTCCCACGACTCGGCACAGTTGGGGATCGCTTCTGGTGCCTTGGCCGGCTGTCACTCCCTGCCCATCTCTCTTTGAGCCCATGAGTCACTTCCTCTCCTCAGATCCCACCTTTCAAAACTTCCTTTTTCCTTTTTGGGGGTACGTCTGAAAGCCTCTTCTGAAAGCGGGCATTGGGCTTACTTGTCCATGGACAAAAGTGCCTCTGGAAAGCAGCGTGTTCTCCTGTGTGATGACACACAGCCAAGACCTTCCAGCCACATCCGTGTGGTCCCCATCATGCTGGTGTGCACAGCTCACAGTGATCTCCAGTCCTCTGCTCTGATACCCTGCAGCTGTGGGGTGCTGCCAGAGGGCTTCTTTCCTCGTACCCTGCCTGCAGGTGTGGAATAGAGGGAAAAGGAGATGAAGGAGAGGTCCAGTTCACCCCAGTTTCCCTCGCTGGCCCCAGATGCTGCTTCATGTTCAGAGAGCAGCAGCCCTGGGGTTCAATTGCAGCTGGAGAGAAAGCAAGAAAGTAAAATCAAAGGAACTTTCTTTTATCCTTTGTTTTTTTGAGCTGTTTGGAATTCAATTTTAAGGTTTTTCCCTACAGCCTTGAGGGTTAAAGATCTGTTTCTTGGAGAGTAATAGTGAAGCCCCCCGAAATCAGTGACAATGTCGGGAGCTCCTCTAGCAAGCCACTAGTGCCATCCCCTGGGAAGTTCCCAGCTCTTCATGATATTTCCTCATAGGAGATGGGAGAGTTCATGTATTCCTGCCCCTCACAGGCAATGAGCACAAGGAAAGTCAAAGAGGGAGGAGAGTGTGGATGTGAGGGGAGAGGTGTGGGGGGGAACCTGTCAGGATTTGAGTGGTGGTTCAGGCACAACTTGTTCTCTGGGAGATTTCTGTGTTATCAGCAAGATAATCATATTGGCTAACAACTTAATCTGTAGGTACAGAGGCCAAATCTGCCTGCACTCAGCAATTCAGAATGAAGCTGTTAGTTGACTATCCTATTTATCACTGTGGTTTCAGGATTATGCTGCTGGATAAGCGTGCTTTGACTTCTCCAGCCTTCAAACAGTTTGCAAGGCTGTTTTTTCTGCTCCAGGACCTGTGAGACCTGATGTTTTGCCTACATGCAAGGCTGTTACCACTTCTTTACCATGCAGCGCTATTAGGACAGGAAAAATAAAGTTATTTGGGCCAGATTCTCAGCTGGTGCAAAGCCACATCTGGAATGGGGGACTATGCACGTTCATGCTGGGTGAGAATTTAGGCTACAACGAGTATTTGCTTGTGGAAGAGATCATATATTTATGCTGTTTTACAGCAGAGACTTGCAGTTTTCATGCTAATTTCATGCCAATTTCATGCCATGCTAATTAAGTCACTGGGCAGACAACAGCAGTGTTTAAATTGAGCATGCAAATGACTGTAGTGTTGAAAGTTGCTGTTCCATTAGCATCTTCCATTCTCAAGCATTACAATGCTTTTCATGGCCAAATACACCCCCACAGCTGAGAAACTGAGAAAATAAACTGAGTGTGTAGATTCCCCTGTGTTGCCATACTGCTGTTAAGAGAGCTGAATCACTTCTGGTCAGTGGGTTTTGGTCGTGGCCAGTCTGCCATGTCTTTGCTGTCCCAGCTTGACACCGTGACAAAAGCCCTACTGACACCATGTCTTGCTTGCTTTCTTTGTGATCTGGGAACACAGACCAAAAGTCATTGGATAAAGAACGTCATCTATATCCTCTCCAAAGCATGTGCGTTTTTAACACTATAGAAGTGATGCAAATCTGTTTTAAAATTTGTTTTACTCACTTTCCACAGCAGGTATGAGAAGCAGACTGTGCCCCTGAGTTCCTCGGTTCCTAAAGCCCACCCAAACTGCTGTGGGTGCTTAGGTAGGATAAATATAGGCAGCTCTGAAATGTACAACGTGGTGTAATCACTGAGAGTATGTCCTCCACTGCTAAATGGAATACCATGGCAATCCACTGTAGTCCCTGCTCTGAGTTATCCCCAGTCGAAAAGGAGCCCAGAAGCCAAACTAGTCAGAGGGGATGAATTAATAACACAGTATTCCCACTGAAGCCTTGTATGCTGTGTCACCTAAAATCTGTCACAGAACACATTTCCCTGGACCCTGCTACAGGACAAGCTGGTAATTTTTTTTTTCCATCTGAGAATAAGAGAAAATCCACAAACTGATGAATTTCAGGAGATTACTTATTGGTCATAATGCATTCTTGCCTTACTGAAAATTAGCACCATGCATTCAGGTCACTATATGCAGTTTTCTAAGGCAGTAAATTAATCTGTCAGGAATTAGAGAACTCTGTGGGCCTTCCTAGGCAGGAATAAAAAAAGTAGAAATAAGCAGTGTTTGCTAGTAGCATTGGGTGGGCAACACTAATACAGACAAGAGCAAAATTTTCCAGGGGAAAAAGTGCCAATTTTACATAAAAAAATTAATAAATGACCATAAAATCCAAATGGGAACACACACCCTCTCCCAAACTTTTAAATGCTTTTATTTCTACAATATAAATGACAAAACCCACAAAACTCATCTTACTACTAAATCTAAAGAAAGATTTATTTTTCAGATACATTTTTTTCCCAACATTGCATCGCTGTAAATTCCTTATCAAGAATTAAGAAAGAAATGGATTTCTCTTTTCACAACAAGAGAGCAGCTTTGGGAATGCCTGTATTCATTCAGCTTTTCATTCCAAACATCATCCATCATGCCTTATATCCCTTACACCCCTTACACCAGACTGCAGAAAACATACCAAAAATTCTACTTGGAACAGCAATGTATCTTGAACAAAGCTGACTAAACTCAAAATTAAGTTTTCAACAACTGCATGTAAAAAAGAAAAATCAATGAAAGAAAAACAGCAAGCTCTACTGAACAAACATCCTGCAGTTAAAAAAAACATCTTTTGATTGATGAAGGAAAAAGCCATGACATTTTAGGTGGCTTAAAAGAAATTTTAAGGATCATATTAAAAAGAAAGTTGGCATTGTATTAAAATATTGTTATCCCAAGAGATAACTGGAATATACTGGGAAACAAGGACATAAACTGGCTTTTCCCATTTCTCAAAGCAGTTCATTAAACCTCCTTTTCTTCATCTCATGTCCCCAAATGAGGGAGTTTACCTTCAGGATCATCAACTTTCTTGGTTGTGAAGCAGCTCTAATCCACTTACTTGATCCTTCTGCAATCAATTAATGCCATGATAATCCTGTCTTGGCCAGGCACAAGATGGAAAACTTAATGTATCACATTATCTACAAGAAAAGTATTCAGGAATCTAGATCTGAATCCAAGACACTTTTACCTCTACGGAAAGGTCAGGACAAAACACTCAATAAGATTTATGATATCTACAAAAACAGCAAGGTAAGCTCTGAGGAAAAGCAATATCTTTCATCAGATCAACTCATACAACTGGAAAAAGCAGACAACCTTTTAGGCAGAGAGACCCAGTGCAGCCATGGGCAACATCTGAAGTTTAGTTTAGATTAGCCCTGCAGTGAAAACAAGTCTTTTGGCATTGGGCATTTACACAAATAACCCTTACAAAGGCAATTTTTTTATCCTCTTTATGGAAAACATTTTCATGGTGTAATAAGAAATAAATTTCTTGCTTTTACTTTTATGACAGCAAAGCCCCAGATATTTCCATAGGACTTTGTATGCTAGAACTAATAAGGCAAATGCATTTGTCAAAATTAGTTATATTTTTAGTATTGGAAGCCTCTGTGCAGTCTCACAAGTTATTAAACTGAGTACATTGATTTCAGGAAATTGATGGTTCTTTTCCAATGGCTTAATTTCTGTCCTTACAGACAGCATGAATCACATACTTTTATGAGAAAGTGTAGGTCAATGCAATTACTATGCAAAATGCAACTTCTTGAATGAACTTGCCAAGGGAATGTCTTCACTTACAGTACTTTGGATGCTACTTTGAATGGCATCCTTGCAAAGCAGTACCACTTTGGGAGAAGCAACCTGCTGCTCTTCTTTCTTGTGTGTGCCTGGGCTTGTTTACATACTTCCAGTCATTTATGGAAGCAACAAGATGGCACAGGTGTTCCCATGGGCATATGATGTTTAGGTATGTCATCTTTGTGTGGCCAAACTGACCTGAGAACAGAGTTCCCTGAATGTTTTCCTGAATTTCCATTGCTTATGTGCATTATCAGTGGGATTCTTGAATATTTATGCAATCCCAGTTTGCTACAGCTGTGCATGCCCATGGCAAGTTCCTCTTCTGTGTATAGGAGCTGCCATTGCTGCACTATATTGCATTTTATTTCTCTTTCAGATACGGAAAGAGGAGTGCAATGTAAAATCATGGAAACAAACACAAAAGAAAAAGCCACCATGAATAAACTGAGTGGCTCACAATTGTATTCACAGACAGCCTTGCCACCACAAAGGAAATAATGTGTACTCACACTGAAAAGAAACAGGCCCCTTCTGCATGGCCAGGGCCCCTGGGCTTCACTGGTGAGGCTGCTGGTGCTCATGGCTTGGGCTCTGGAATAAAACTGCTGGGAGCTTCTTGTCTTACCTCCCTCCTGGGCAAGCGCAGCTTCCACCTCTCTGGGTGGTCTTTCCAGCAATGGAGGGCTTGTCCTTCTGCTCCTGGTGTGACCCAGGAGTGAACTGAACTCATTAAATGTACTTGCCTTTCCTTTGGAAAAAAAATAAAAGAATAAAGGGAGGAAATAGATGGATTCAAGAAATGATACTACTTTTATATTAACAGAAAAAAAGACTGTACTTGTTTGTAGAAATCAACAGCATTTCACCCCCATGATCCTTCTTTCTTGAGAGACCAGAGCAACTGTCAGATCAAGCATTTCATGACACATCATTCCCAGAAGAGAGGAGTTAGACACACTCTTGATCGTGTGCTTCTGTTTATCCTGCGTAAGGGATCTAGGACACCTGTGTTAGTTTTAAAGCTACTACATGTACAGCACTTGACTGCTATATTTTGGCAAGTCCCAGCTGTTATTTCACATGTGTGAACTAAGAAAATACCCAAGGTAAACACAGACTTAGAAGAAGTACCAAAAACATTTACAATAAAGTGCAAGTATAGCCCAGTATGTTAACTTGCTAATATATACAGTGTGTTGGCCCTGATCTATTTCCCTTTAGAGAGGCAAAGGAAAAGAGATGTAACAAAGCCTGTATGAAACACCACAACTGGTTACCAGTTACTTCTCCTAAAGAAGTAGCACCAATATGAATTGTTTTTCTCATATATTTCTTTACTCACAGTTGTTACCAGCCAAACTTGCCCAAATGCAGGCAATGCAGAATAGAAACTTTTTTTTTCTGTTCATTTTGTGCATCTGACAGCATTTAATTTAAAAATCAGTTTAAATCCAGATTACTTACATGTGTGCACATGCTTATGCTGCCCCTCTACACACACAATGTTAAAAGGACATTACTGATGATCATTTATTTTTCTCTGCTCTTGCTGCATTTCATAATATCCCTTCTCTCTTGAAATACTGCCAGAGAAGATTGTCTTTAATAGACTTCAATGGTGTCAAAAGAATCTCAGGAAATGAGGACTGAGTTGAACCTAAGGTCCACTGTATGCCACCAGTACTCTGATTATACATACTGCTTTGTACAGGAGGTAAAGATCTGCACCCCCAATGTCTTGCCTTCAAAACCCAATATTCTGTTCACTTTCCATCTCCTCTAATTAAAGCCGACTATTTTGACCTGTTTCTCCTCCAGAAATGATGTTCTATTATAACCTCACCTTGCCAACACTCAGCTTTGAGTTATGCCTCAGAAACTCTTAGATTTCACTGGAAATGAATTTTACTAGAAAAACAGGGTTATTTTATCTCCATGATTTCCTGTATATGGGTCACATCCTTTTAAGTACAATCACCAGCTCTGTAAATAGTATCCTTAGAGGTAAGCTTTCCAGCTGCCTCGTGACATATCCTGACATAACACCCTGTAGTCTGTAGTCTATGGGGCAAACAAATGAAAAAATGAGCTATTGATTCAAATTAAAGGAGTCAAATAATGAATTTCCAGGCAGCAACTGATCCCAGAGTAACATTCCCTGAGGTATTTCAGACAGGAGCTTAGCAGGGATGAGAAGAGGAAGAAAAAAAATGTTACTTCTTGATCAGTGACAAGACTAAAATTTTGTAATGGGATGGCAGCATTTTGTGTGTCCAGGGTCAGCTCAAGCGCCAAAGGAATGGTTTGCAATGTTTTAGCTCTCACTTGCTAAATTCAGTCCTGATGTAAATGAGACCTGTTCTGGTGAAGTTATACAATGGGTGACTTAGCTTGCTGTGTAAGAACCACAGACCATTTTGTAATTAACTAATTTCTTGCTCAAAAGCTTTCAGGACTAAAAGACAAGTATCATATTTGTCCCATGTTTGACATGGCAATGTTCAATTGAAATATCATGTCCCTCTAATTATAGGTGCTTCAAACTCAGTAATGTTTGGCTTACATCAGTCACTGATCATTCACTACTTCCACTGATCATAATCCTGGTTTGCTCTAGTTCACTCAGCAGTAATTCTAGCTGGCTTTCATCATTCCATGGAAAACATATACGAGCAATTAAATCTCTCAGCATAAGGAATCAGCCTCATTTGGAGATTTATAAAAGCATTGCAGGAAAAAGACCATGTATATATTTATGTGAGCAATAGCAATGAACAATTATGTAAATAGCTGATAACAATACAGCTCATTTTGTCAACGGTGAAATACTAATTTGATTTGGCTCTTGAGAGTTTCCTGGATAACTTGAAAAGAAGAAGGAATGGGAGGACAAGGACAAAGCACATGCAGTAATCTACAGAAATGCATAGAAACTAGACTGCATTATGATCTAGAAAACATTCATTTAATATAGTGATATAACTATGAAATATTTAAATATAATATTTAGAAGCAAGAAAGTATATCCCATTACTTTAAGGCAAGGAGAGCCTGTGGCCCAGGCGGGGAAAACTGCATCACTTGTTTGTGACCTTGCAGGTTTGTGCATACTGAACTCTGACCAGCTCTTGGCACTGTCCATTCAGTTCCACCCACTCTGATGGCTTGCCTGAAGGTCTCCAGAAAAGCTGTCTGAGTGGGGAATGAAGAAAGGTCTTCTTGCCCCATCCTGTAACCATGAGACCACCCTTCTACATAAGAGCCTGAAGACATCACAATATCAGGTTAAAGGCACTTCTATAGCTTTCCGTATATTTTAGTGAAAATAGCTTTGCAATACTAGAGAATAATCAGGAAGCATAATTGTTTGAGGGCTGATAGCTCTGTCATTAAATATGTACATCAGGTTGATACTGGCTTAATATTGTCTTTGCAAGCTCCCATTATGATGATTGATATGTCCTTCCAAGCCTTGAAAGAAAGAAATGAGGCTTAGCACTAGCTTTCTAAAGAATAAATTGTGTTTCTGTAAAGAAGGAACATAACTGGTGGATAGCTGTCTATGTGCAGATAAAGTTAGTAATAAAGAATTGTAAGTGGTGCTCATTTTGTCTATGCATATACAATATGTAGTAAAAAGAACAAGAGAAAAGAGGAGATGCCAAGCTGCAGTAAAAAATTGGCTTGGTTGCAAGACTTAAGAAAGCACTCTGCAATAAGGAGCATGCACAATAAAATAGCTAAATAGGATTTGATGAAGCTAGTCCACAGGCCACCATCCTATAGACTGCTGAACAAAAACAATCCCTCCTGATTTAGATTTCCCTCATGATGGAAATTTTTGTAACTCACCAGCGAAAGACACTCTGGTGTAAAAAGACCATACTTAGAATCACAGAATGATTTAAATCTTCAGAGGCAGGGCTAATGTTAGGTCAGATTTAGCATTCATGCCTGAAGTTCCTAAATCAAGAAAGTCAGATTTATTTTTTTTTTTTAAATTCTATCCTCACATTATCTATCAGTACTTCAACTACAGCACAAACCTAACCCAAGCAAGAGACATCTCATTTACTCTTGTAGGTTCCATTTGCATGTGCTGCATCCAAACCAGAGGCAGTTTCAGAGATTTCAACACCTTCAAAAAAGCCCTTTTCTTCCAGCTCACATGGAAACTCTCATGCTCCTCAAGGAAACATCCTAAAGCTCCACCAATGTCTAGTTACTTCCACCATGGACCAGAAACATTGAATTGCTTTTGCCTTCCCAGCAAATGCTACAGTGTTTGAGAGAACTACCACTATTCCAAAGATCTTATGTGTGGACTTTTAGCAGGACATTCTCCCATAACTAGCTTTGGCAGCTGGAAGAGTTGTTTCTATACATATTTCTTCATTACATGTCTGGTTTATACTTATTCTGTGTACTGCATTTCATTTCAGATGCAAACTTACCTCTGCCCCAGTGGCTGCAAAACAACTGAAAATGGATAAACAGCTTGGCTTTCATGGGACTTCCAGTGGTCCTTCTGTTGGCTTCAAGGATGGTGTATCATTTGCTCCTTCTAAGACTACAATGTTAATACAGTTAATAATATATCATGCATGCCTTGATCCTTCTAGCTCACAGTTATAACAGCTGAGAGTGCTAAGAAGAGAAACTGACTTTAATTTTCTGCTTTGCACAACATGACAAAAAAGATTCTTCCAAAAACAAGTAGGTCCTAAGAGAAAGCTGTTTTGGAGATACAAAGCCTTATAAGGACTTTTTCAAGGAGTAAGACCCATGCAGAACTATCAGTGCTATGACAGGTTAGTACTGAGTAGAGCAGAATGGAGATTATGAGTGAGGAAAAGAAAGTGACTGCAGCGTCTTAAAAGAAACAATCTATCTTTATTGCCTTTTAAATCAATTAGGGATCAGACCACCAGCATTTCTACATCCTGCTTTTGCTCATGGCACTCATAGATTATAAAAATGTTGACATTTCACTTACACTTGATAACAATTATTTTTTTTTCTTTTAAAAAAGGACATGTTATTTTTTAGATGCATTCTTTTTTAGAAGTCATGTTGTAGCTATGATAGTCTAAATGTATAACCAAGGCCAATGGTGTAGAGAGAAGTATTGGAGCTAAATTTGTGGACAAAGGATGGTAAAAAGGCTTTTCACTGTAACCTCACTGCTTTCCTCCTTGACTGGTAGGTAGCACTGTTTAAAGCAATGGGACCAAACTCAGTGCAGCATTCAGGGTGGATTTACGTCTTTGAAGAAAGGAGACCTGAAAGAACAAAACCGCTGTTTTTATAAAGCCTGCAGATGGCATTGCTCAGGCAAGCATGTTTGAATTCTTCACAAAAAGAAAAGTATATCTGAATAAAAACTATCCAGGCAAAAAAAAAAGCTCCTAACAGTTGTCGCCTTCTATTGTACAGTATATTTTCCCTTGGATTCAGCTACACTTAGTAACTGTATATTAAACAAAGCTTTGTGTCCTTGGGCCTGACTTTGTATACTTGCTCTGTAGAAGTAAATAAATAAATAGGAAATAAATAAATAGGAGCACTAATGAAATGTTGTTAGAATTTGGATGAGGAGGCAGAGAATTAATAAATGCTACTAAAGTACAGTCTTTTAAAAATAAATGCTCACCTTTTGGAGACTATTCTGTTCCCATTATAGTGTGATTAACAAAGATGTTATCACAAGTATTTCCCAAGGACACTAATTCATCCAGGCAACAGAAACAGTGCTCCCAATGGGCCAGCAACAATGAGTGAAAAGGAAGGCAGTAGCAAATGCTGTGTGTTAGAAATCACAGCATAAATATATGAAGTTCTGCAAAATGACATGCCAACCATGATCTGCCTGGAAATACGTGGACAGAAAAGGGCTAGAACTATGGAGAAATTGATAATTTCAAATTTTTCTCATGGATTAATATAGGGCTGATTTTCTGGAATGCCTACCTTCAGAAAAGATGGCATTTTACAGATTGTGGAAATATTATGTTGATAGCTTTTAACATTTCTTAGCATTTGCCACAACAGCAGAAAATTGCAGAGGATCCAGCTTCAGGACAGGAGAGAAGAACAGACAATTCCCCCTGGTTCTGGGACTCATCCCATGAGAAGCAAGCAGCCACATCGAAATGGTAATATATGTCTGTGGTTTTCCACACAAAGGATGGGAAAGAGTGAACAGCCATTGGGAAGGGCTCCTTTAGGAACTCTGGCAGCCTGTTTGACAGATTTGCTTCACATCCTGGCAAATACCTTAATTCTTTGGCTTGTAGGATAGCTGGTCAGCAACAATTCAGCTGGTTAAAAATTCTTGAGAAGTTTTAAAAAGTTTACACCATATCTTCTCCACAAAAAAATGGACATTTGCTCCAGAGAGTTGAAAATGCTCAGAAACAACAAATAATTTTTTTTTTTTCTCAAGGAGTAACTTAAGCAATTAACTTATTTTTTTCTTCTTCTTTTTTTTTTTTTTAACCTTTTTTAGGTATACAGTATTAGCAAGATTTTTCTGCTTGTCTTTCTGTAAAAGATATACACATAGCTATAGTGTACATGTATGTGTGTATCTATTAATATAATTATAACTTATACAGTTACAATTATAACACAATAATTGTTATGATGTTTAATAATGATAATTCTATAATACTATTATAATACAACTTATATGAGGATAATTTACATGGGATATTTCCATCAAGATAAAAATCCATCCAGAAAATATGGAATTGTGTAAGTTATACTTGCATATGTGCTTGTCATATGCCACTGAAATTAGAGGAGCACTTTCAGTGAGGCATCCTAGAGAAATTAAACTTTTAGGATGAGCTATCTGTCTGGTCAGACCTTCTTCCCTCTCTCCCAATAACTCCCAGGCCAGTTTTAATCCAATTCAGTCAGCATGGCTGTTCTTCAGGCCTGCCACTTCACACCTCTCCTTTTCCTAACTAAGACATGAGATTAAGGTCTCTAGGAACTTAATAGTTGAATTCCCTGGTGAATAAACCACAAAAGCTTGCAGTAGCTCAGAAGTTATTTTTATCATGAAATTATTCAATCCTAGGTGCCCATCAAATCCTCCCATGTAAGCCCTCGGCATCACGAATTTCAGTTTACAAACCACATTTTACACTCCACTATCAACCCAGGAAAAACATTGTGCAGCATCAGTGCTGATGGACACCTACTTGCAGAGAAAGGGACGGCATCTTTCCAAGCCACTTATCTTCCCATGCCCTATTTAGAGCTGCAGAAACACAGTGTACAGTGTTAAATTACTGTGAGTATTTAATTTTCCCCTAAGAGAGGAAAACAATCTAAAAAGAACCAACATGTCAGACCTGATGCCATTGGTGGTACCTCAAGACAAATTTTTCAATTTCTGAGGCTGATGCCTTTTCCAGCAGCCAGCAGGAGACTCACACTGAGCCTGCCAGGACACCTTGTGGCTGCTGGGAAAGCTCATCTGCCCCATTCACTTCTCTGCCACAGGGGCAGGCTAAGATGAAACCACAACCCCTAAAGGGAATGTGGAGCAACACAGTGAGTCATCAAGACAAACTTCAGACTTCACTGGTTGCTGTCTTTTCTCTGGAATCCTTTTCTCTGGGTCATTTATGTTAGCTTTAAGTGGTGGCAGTATGTATAAAACACTACCACATATGTATAAACCACAACTCTCTGGCATCCTGAACTGAAGGACCAGGCTTAAACTCCATCTATCCACATACCTGAAATTAATGTGGGCATTTGGTTGCCTGCAATGCAAGTTTTGACTTCAAATTGAGTTGCAAGAAATCCTTGCAGTGAAAATACATGTGCAAGCTAGTCATGGTGTTGTTCTGGGGGAAACGGAGAATCTGAAAACAAAAATACTCTTTGCAAGCTAGGAATGATTCAATTGATATATAAAATTACCTTAGTATTAGTGCTTATTTGTCTTTCTGTGACCTTGGCATAATATTTACTGAATCCAAATACATTTTTATCATATGCTTAGCTGCTGAAGTGATTTATTTTCTGGATGTCATGGTGTCATTAGCAGGTTAACGCTGGATGTGGCAAAGAAGGGCTCATGTGCTCTCCTAATTAATTGCCTCCTTCTTAAAACCTTCTCAAGTCTGGCAAAGTCACAGGATTGCAAGGAGAAAGGTATATTCAGTGAGGCAAAGGAATATGTCCAGCCTCAGGGCAGAAGTGTGCACATTCATCCTGTATCACATGAGTCTGGGAGGGAATGCTGCCAGACCCTCAAGTCATTCTGCAGTACAACAGGCAGATTACTCTATTACAAAAAATGTAAACCACGATAAATGGGAGCAGATTTTAGCTATGATAGTCCATGTAGCCTTCAATGCATGAATTAATTCTTTGATGGAAGTCTGAGCTATTTTTATTGTTGACAGATACATTTCTGTTCATATGGATGGTTTTATAAAAAGTGGTGATATAAATAAAAAAGTATAATTTTAAAAGATTGTCATTTTTCTCCAATTCAGATTCTTCTAAATGAAATATGTCATTTTAATGGGTCAAAATATTCCAATCTGCTTTGAAAATGTTTCTACATTCAGTTCCAGCTTAAAAAAAAAGTAGCTCAGGTTTGAGATGTTTAAAATATATGAGTTTTGTTCTATTTACTCATTCTTTAAAGAGACATAAAGTGAAAAAAACCTCAAATACCCTAAGTCAGAAAATCCAAAAACCTAGCCAAAAGAAATGTATCTGTCCACTTTTTAGTGAATTAATACATTGTCCAAAGAGCATGTGCTTTGTCCACACATAGGTCTTTCTTGCAGTGGTTCCAGCTGTGCAGTGTAGAACCACCTGGAATAACAATGGAGCCACTAGAATTACTTTTTGTTCATATACAGCAGCCAGAATTGGGTCCTATCTACATACAAAGAAACTCTGCTTTTGAAGATGTTCCTAGCCAGCAACACCTTTATGAATAGCATAAGTTGCAATTTAAATACTTGTGTCTCACATCTGTTCAGCCCAAGCATATTGTAATTGACTGGTTCTCTTGATTAAATCTACTGCATGACAGAGAAACCCTATGAAAGAAAGTCTGCCTTTGGCATTCCAGTTAGATGGTAGAGTTTTATATGTATTCCTGATTCTAGCCTCCAGTAGAAATCACATTCTTTGAGTTATGGATAGGTCCCAAGGCTGAATGGAGCCAAGTTTCTGTCTTCCATTACCCAATAGGAAATGGGAAAAATTAAACGTACACTGAGTGGTGCAGTTAGCCAACATCACATCTGAACCCTTCCCAGTAATTCGACAGAAAGAGTTAGGGGACAGAATGAATAGGGAAAATACTATGATACAAAGCTTTATGATGATAAGAAGCTTGATGGGCAGCTGGCAGGAATATTAAATGCATCTATTTTAATACCTATATACTTTTAAAATATTCCAAACCCCACTCTCACCATTTTTTTCCCCTACACTCCCTATAGTGACAAAACCACCTCTTTTTATAAAAAAAATAAAAAAGGCCCTTTAAAACGTCTGTTTCATGCATTCCAGAGCAAGGGTTTTTTCTACTTTTTAATATGATTAATAACTCTAACAGGTATTCTCAAAGCCAAACAGCTGGGTTATTGCTGGAGAAACAGCTGTTTCATTGCTAAATATATCCTTATTTCACCAGCCATCAGCTTGCTGAACTTTGCTGGTTATTTGCCTTTAAACATTTGCTGATAGTGAGAAAGTCCTGGTACTTAATCATAGCTGGTACTACAAAAGACGGAGCTACTTTGAAAAAATAATACACAGAGAAAAACACTGGCAGAAGGCTTTTTTCTTTGAGGGTGGGGAGGTTTTTTTTGTTTCAATGCCACACATTAGGTTGCAACCAGATGTTCATGTTATAGATCCTGCCTGGATTAAAAAAACCCAAAAAACATGCACACAAAAAACCCCCTTTTTATTCAAAAATGTCAATATCGTTTAACAGCGAATGTAATATAATTACAGTATTCAATAAACATTTAACAAGACACAGACATTTTCTGCAAGAAAGTATTACCGGAGTGAGCCTTTTAGCAGTTTAGCAGTTAAATTAGTAATTTCTTTTATAACATCTGGTGAGCAGTCTCTAATTTCTAAAGTTTTGGAACAAAGAGACATCGGGCAGATTTTGAGTTATGAATAATTTGCCAGTTGTTTACCTTCATGCCAATCTAATTCTCCACTGCATAGATGCAATTGAATACATTACAAATGTGTTTTCCATAAAACCCCCTAAAATGCAGGAGGGGGAAGGTAGAGAACGAGTTCAAGCAACTCTGGCCCTCCATAGGCATTGCCCTGCCTGTCACTGTCCTCCTCACCTCTCTCAACACACACATAGAGGCACAGGACCCCACTCTGAACTCCTGAAATTCAAGAGTGCCTCCATGCAGTGACTCAAACCGAAGCAGTTGACCTTAGTAGGAATCTTTCCATAAACTGTGTGGATTTGGGATCAAGTCCAACAAGAAGTCCTCATGGCAAGAGGAGTCTCTCAGGAAGTGAGAGAGCAACAAGGGACCATCTGGGTGGAGGAGAAAAGCCCCAGCCACCTGCTAATGTGCTTCTGGCCAGCCTGGGGACATGACCTGTGGAGTAGGAAGGCTTCTTCCACAAGAAGGTGTTGCCAAACCACTAACCCCTTTCCTTTGCTGAGAGCTTTCCCTGGTACAGTTACTCCCTGGTATCCCAACACTTCTCTCTCTGTGTTTTAACTTACTTGGCTGAAGATCTTGGATGTGTTTGTGGCAATTACCCTTCCCTTTGCAGTTCAGCCACTTGCCTGCACCGAGACCAGGGCTGCAGTGTCTGCAATGGTAACCTCCTCTGTAGGAGTTATGTCAGTCCACCACACCTACTGTGCCCACTTCTGTCTCCCACAGGGGTTGGATTCATCCTGCTTTACAGCCACTGCAAGCCTGGGTGTTGGGAGAAGACCACTAACAAGTAGTTGATGTACATCCAGTGCTCTACAAACCTCATGTTGGAAGAGGTGTCATAAATCGTTCTGTAAGTTGCTGATTTCCAGAACACACTTAATTTACTGCTCCTTATCTTGAATGGGTGATAGTATTAACGTCAATAAAAATTACTCTTTGTCATCATGTCATCCATCAAAGATACAAGATCTCTGTATGTTTTAGAGGAAGGGTTTAATTATGTGCCTATTTCTAAATGCTTATTTCTTTAATCCTAAAAATTAAAACTGCAATATTTCCAGCATATTCCTAAAAGTATATATTCCATACAAGCTTGCAAAACTCCAAAAATTGTGAACTGTCCATAAAAATTGGCTTTCAAAAATATGCCTCCTGTTTTTCAAAGTACCAAAGTTGAAAGCCCTTTTTAGTAGCCAATAAGGAATACTTGACTAAAAATCATCATGGGCTCACCACATGGAAGAAAATCTCTTCTTGTGGGTGCTTTTGTTGTACACCATGGCAAAGCATGGCCGGATCTTGTCCACTGTGTGTTCTCCATTCAATGAAGCCAGCTCAGACTGGTGCAAATATAGGCCAGAATGTTATCTGATGTAAAGCACAATAGTGAATTTTTAACCCATCAGATCCCTTCCTTTCTCTGACAGCTTTTCTTTTTTTCCCAAAAAAAAGTTCAGAGGAGGCACAAATAAAGCACACATACTTGTGGAGTTTTTGTGTCTTGCTAGATCAGCTAGTGCACTTCCAGTTCCCCTGCAGGTCATGCAAACATAAACAGTCCTAAAAGAGGAAAGCAAGAGAAAAGAAGACACAGAAGCCTAAGCTAAGTTTTGTTTTGCTCCCAATAGCTCACTTCCACATGTGGGAAGTGAGTAAGCTAGATAATTTCTTTTATAGCCTGCAATTCTAGTACCAGTTACATAGCAGAAAGAAATAACATGTTGGTGAATAAGCAGCATCAGAAATTAGAGGCAGTTTAAAATGTTTTCTCTTCAGGAAATAAAAGCACTTTGGATCAGTAGGGCAAGGCACCCAGAATCCAAAATCTGCTAAGGCACAGCGAGACTGAAGGGCATTTTATGGGTTTGATGGTAAAGGATCAGTTTTTTGCAATGTTGAAAGCGCACAGTCTGTACAGTTTCTGTGCTGCCTTCACCGCAGACGGTTCTTGCTCTCATGACTGTGAACAGCCCTTGTGACCCCTGCAGGGAGTGGGACTCAGCCTTCTCATGCCTCTGGGAATGTACCTTGTTGCTACCTGCTAGATAGGCCAAGAAATAGAAATGTAAAGAGATAGAGTTTAGGATAAGTAATTCAGTGAGATGAGAGACATTTTAATGGAGGAGGTGATTTTTTGGGGGGGTGAGGGTTGTGTGAGGTTCTTTTTTTTTTTTTTTTCATTATTTGGCATTTCTCTGTTGCAGAGCAGCAGAGCATATCTGGGATGTGACGCTCTGTGGTAAGTGCTTCATCCAGCTGCAATATAAACAGAGCTTTTCGTGGCACATTCTAAAGCTGTAACATTAAGGAGAATAATGGACGATGCCTTTTGATATCTTTGTGTAAACGAAGAATTTTATTACAGTGAAATTACCATGTTAATTTATGAAAAGTAAACAGAACCAAGTGCAAAACTGATTCAATGTATAACCTAACTTTCCTGGTGCCTAATGAGGTGACAGCGATGGAATCAAAACAAATATCTTTATGTTTCATAAATGTAGGGAAAAATACTTCTGTGTTTAATCACTCCCTGAGTCACTGACAATGCTGGCACACCAACACCACAGGTTTTAAAGTAAATAAAAGTCACTTTGTCTAGTGGCTGAGGATACAGGCAAACTCACTGTGGACCACCATGGATTGTAGGATAACAAGGACACAGGGAAACAGCAGATAAGGTTCAGAAGCAGTCAGACTGTTCTACACTTAAATAATATACTTTCCTCCTGCCATATTTCCACCGTTCCTCTATAAACTATTGCAGAAGTGAAACTGTGCAAAACACTTAACAGTATCTCCTTTGGGACAAAAAATTCCTTTGAATTACAAAACTTTTTTTTGGAAGAAGACATTGAAACCCGCGCACATGGAAGACAAAGTGCTATCACTACCCCAACACATTATCCCTCTCAAGCTGGCAAGTTTCTTCCTGTGATGGTATGAACTAGGTGCAGGTCTCTTTGATATGCCAGTTCCCCAGGAAACTGTGATCATGGGAAAACCTCTAAGCCAGGGAGATTCTTCAATAGGAATATTGTCCAGTCCTCCCTGGGACAATTTGGGTGAATCTTTTTGCTCTTTACATGTATTCTCTCAGACACTCAAGAGGTGTATACATATTTGCTGTTTACAGACATTTGGGATTTAAGTGTTTACAGAAGTGTGATTGACAGGTTATTTTGTGCTGATGCATTCCCCAATAAGAGTGCCTGAGGATGGGACTCCACCACAGCTGCACACTGAAGAGTGTTTCAGTGCACAGATAGGAACTGGCAAACTTGGTTCTCCACAACCAGTTCCAGTCACACTGATAAGAGTAATGCAATGTAATGGGAAAGTCAATACCATACCAACGGGTAAACTACATCTGGATAAATTTGTTATGGGTCCAAGAGATGTGACATGGAACGAGTTTAACTTTTGTGTCTGTGGATTAGATCTTTATATTCTTAAAAATTGGAGAACAGCCATTTGTGTCCCCTACACCTTATGAGCTCTTCCTGGGAAAAAAGACAGAAGGCACGGCCTGCCTTAGAAACACTCTTTTTTCCTCTCTTGTTTCACAATAGAAATATTTGCAGTGAAAGTAACTTTTTTTTATATATGGAAACTCAACAGAGAAACTTGGGGATCCCTGGTAGATCTGGGTATGGTAATTCCAGATGCCCTCTACACATCTAAAGATTAGTATTGTACCAAGAACTATCAGTTGGCAATGACAAAAATAAAGCTGTGAAAGAATCCATTGTCACTGTTCATACGTTTCTTAGCCTGATTAGGGGAATCCATGGTGTTGGCGAGATGCTAACAAACAGTCAGGCCCTTGGACTCAGCCTCCTCTGGAGCTGCCAAGACATAATCACTCTAACATCCTGGACAGCCTAACCCTGCCTCCTTTTTAATAAACTCCTATATAGGAAACCATTTATAGATAAAATAAAGGAAAATTATTGTGCTCACTTCATATTCCTGAAGAAGGGAAAAGAAGCAAAGTAAATTAAGTCCAATTTGCATGGACTTTTGAACACGCACAGTTTTGGATATAAGCTATGGAACAGACATAGAATGTTGTAGCCTTTACAATCAATATTTTATTAAATTTCTCCTTGTAAATTTTGCTCTGTCTTTATTACATTCACTCAATAATGGGAAAACTTTCCTGTAGCTAATTCTATGCCTTGAAATTTCCCTTCTTGTTAACCTGTGACTGCAGTCTAATGCATAGAGTGTCTGCCATACAATACAATAATGGTAGACTCAGGTACCAAGGTGACTGTGTTTTTTATTAAAATGCATTTTATATGCTCAGTTTCAAACTGATGACTGCATTTGCAACACCTAATTGCCACCAGTATCTACAAATAGTTTACATTTAATGAAAATATCCATCTAAGGTCCCTTATTTCAGTTGAGCAGCAGGTTGTATTATGCCATGTAAAATCCCATTTTATGAAATTTCATAGAAATACAGATATAACTTTGTGCTCCCCATTCTTGTTTGAACTTTATAGTGCAGGGCTTTATTAATTTTTTCATGGTAAGTCTCAAAATATTTCTGTTGCATCAGGGAACAAGGCGGCTCCATTGTGGCTAATTTAACACCTGTAAATTGCCATGGCTACCAACGAAACACTTTCTAGCTTTATAAGATAAGTATCTACTTCATATTTTAAAATAGTGGTGGATTTGGATCCAGTGGCTGTATCTTTTATTAAAAGTTCTATTAACTTCATTCATCAACACACCATCAGGGATCACTAGCAGCACAGAACTTTAAGGCCAGGAGGTAATCACTTCAGCCAGCCAAGGCTTACCTTCTTTATGCTCTACCACATGGGTCCTCACCTAATAATGGCTGAATTGGATTTTTTTTGAAAGATCCAAACCACTTTTACTTCTTACCAGAGCAAAGAAGTAAAAACAGTTGAGCTATTTGAAGCCTTGCTCCAAACAAAGAGCAGAGAGAACTGTGTCATCTTTGGTTCTGTCCGTCATTCCACAGCTTCGTCAGACATGGTTTTTGATAAAACCTAACAATGACCTGAACCTTATCTTACTTGTGTGCAGCCACATTCTCCACCACTCAATTATACTGCTAATGCAGTTTTGGACTTGTTTAAGGTGAAGAGCCTCGTCTGCATCAGGTATGAAATGGCAGGGTATTTACAGCCACGTCATTCAGTCTACTGCCTAAGGAAAGGCATTACTCATGGAGTTTAGCTCACCTTATACAGCAAAATCAATTCATAGCAACACAAATCAAAGACTTCAAAATTCAAAGCACAGGAAGAGGCCATAAAACTAAAATTTTTAATGTCCAAAGATATTCTTTATATCTCTGCAACATGAGTGTGATGTTCCATAAGTGATGTCTGAGATAAGAGCCTACCCAGTTTACAGAGACCAGGCTGAAACTCACCGTCTGGGAGACCTGGCAGAGGTGAACTCAAAGGGTCTCAGTTTCATCCTTATTCAGCATGAATTATACCACAAAAAGACAATGAAGCTCCATAAGTTGCAGGGACAGAGAGTCTCTCTCCATTTCTTAAGCAAACAGTTAAAAAAACCCTATTGGTATAACTGCCTATATAAAAGCTTTCCTAATTTATTAATTTAAATAGCTTTGGGCCAAATTCTGGATTACATCTTGGTAACACTACAAGTTGACTTAATTACTGAAGGGGCACTTGGTATGAAGAAAACTGTTGAGAGGGCACAAAGAATGACTGGAAAGGCAAAACAACTGTGTCATGCCCCCCAACCTCTACTTTGTGCTTTGGCTGCTTTTCTTGGACAAGTACACACAGTCCAGCTTTTCCTCCTTCCAAAGGCTAATAGTGTCACTCTAGAGTCAACTATCCTGCTGTACCTGACAGTGGGAGTTGTAGGGTGTAGACAAAGCATCCCAGAGCACCTTGACCAGGGAATGGGAGAACATGCAAGGAACAGATGGCACTCTACACAGAAACACATGCCAAATGCTTCAAGTTTTCCAGGGACATCAGTAAAGGGGTGGAAACCTGAATTGAACTTACATGGGCTGGTAGAGCGTGGCTCTGGATCAGTCTTGTCCCACTGTGCTTGGTTTTATGGCTTCTCTGTCAGACAAGCAACTTTGGCAGCGTGGAAACCCACGGATATTGGGTAAATTTGATGCTGCTGTTTTAATACAACTGGAAGTTTCATATGAAAAATGCAAAAATTTTGCAAATGGCCTACTAGAAGAAGGCTGTAACCCAGCCAGATATGTTCACGTCACCCTTCTGATTTAGTGGGAATTGGTCAGAAAGGTCTTGTGAAAGATATTCAACACTTTCAGACTGAAAAAAAAATAAAAAAAAAGGGAAAAAGAAAAACAGATTGGAACACATTGAAAGAAGAAATGAGAATGTGGGAATACAACTGCACTGGTCTTTGATCATGAATCCAGTAGGAGTGTTACTTATGTTTATATTTGTGACAAGATTGTGGGATTTCCTTTTTATCAAGTCCTTTCAAAAGTAGGAGTCTGTGACATAACAAATCGGTGCTTCTAATTCGGATGAGGAAGGTCTCCTGACATGTACTGTATCTATCTTGGCAATCCTGAATGGAAATTTAAAAAAAATTACAGGGAGATGCTTTTTGCAGGACACATAAATGCACGTCTGCCATTATTCCACTGGCTTCAGTTTAGTTCTATAGATTTTCTATATTAAACCTAAAACCAAACAAAAGACCTAATTTTTCTTTCATTTATACACACCATGTAAATTATATGGCAAATCCACTGAAACTAGTGTATGTGAGACTAAACCCAAGTGTTATAGACACATAAGACACCTTCAGGTCCCATGTATCAAAGCAAGGCTGGATCTGGAAGCACATGTATAATATCACCTCTATATGACACCCAGGGTAATTTCATTCAGAAGGAGGGAAGAAGGGAAGGGGGGAAGGGGGGAAGAGATAAAAAACCAAACCCCTTCCTCCCTGTCAAAAGAGAGAAAAAAATCCTTTATTTGGGAGTGCTCAGAATACATCCATAGAACAGATCTTGGTATCAAGGTGTTTTAGTCATCTCACTTCTTTCTACACTTCCTCTCTTGTTTTTTATTTCTTCTTCCTTGCTTTAATTGTTGCTCTGCCTCCTCCTTTTGCTGGGCACTAAGTGTCTCTCTCATTCAAGGAACTCACGCAGAGAGTTCAACTTCTCACAAATCTGCCTCTCTTGAAAAATTTACATTGACAAAATTTCTTTTGTGTTCTTAGGAAAACAAAACTCAATACCTGTTGGAAATCTGAAAAGCTTTTGTTTTGGAGAGTCAAAAAGGTTAGGTGTGCTGAAAGGCAACAAATATGCATTTTCACTCTATTTTTTTTAAGAGAAAACCTGAAAGGAAGTGATGATAGACTTTATGCAACAGGAATTCTTAAGAGCGGGCACATCATTACCTTGCTACATTCTTTGCGACAGTTTAGAGACACTAGCTGCTTTTAAATTGTAAATATTTTTCCTCTGCATATATAGAAACTTTTTTATTTTTTTAAGTATTAAAAAGCAAAAAAGAAAAACCCAAACCACAAAAATTCCATCAGGACAACAAAAAGCTGCGCACGGATTCTAAGCCGCCTTTTGCGAACAGGGGAGCCCGAGACGCAAAATTGCTTAAGGTGATGGAGTGGGGAAGTGGAAGCCGATGCCCAGAGGAGATGCAGGCAGGGAGGGGAGGGGAGGACAGGGCAGGAGGGTCTGGGGGCTGCCCCGCAGCCACCAGGGGTCAGCCGAGACCTCCCAAAATTGCCGCAAATGCGGCTCGACGCGGGGCGAGGGGCGGTGTGTGGCTGCCTGGCCCGGGAATGGCTGGGATAAACCATCCCTCAGACCTGGAAATGTGGTAAATGTTTAGGGCAGGTTATTTCTCAGGCTGTTAGGGGCATGAGGAATTGATGTGTCCCTTTTATTCCCGCTGTATTTAAGCGGCGATTAATGAACTGAGCGTATCCACTCGCAAAGGTTTTGGTGACTCGACGTGACTGCAATTGATACGGAGGGCATGGCAAGGTTTACTTTTTAATCTCCGTAATTCCCACAAGAGAATGTATTTCAGGCTACTCCTTTGGGCAAATCAATCCCACCAGCCAGCAAATTGTTTGTTTGGGGAATGCGTCTCTGTATCAAAAAACTTATGCAGAAAGTGCATAAGTGCACTTATGGATATATCAGGTCCAAAAAATTATCCAGAAATTATGGATGTAGAGGTGCAAAGTGCCAAATGTGCTTTTTCAAAATTCAGTTCACATATAGCTCACTTTATTTCAGATCAAATGGTTCACTGAACTAAAACTAAAAAAGAAACACAGCTAGGCAAACACCCCGAGATCACAACCCTACAATAACAAGCCAGGACACACACACAATAGAGAAGAAAAGCTTCTGCAGCAGCAAGGAAACAGACTTCAGTCTCAAGCTTCCAGGGGGGTTAAAACAACAGCGAGTTAAACGTGCAGCTTTGCATAATAGGAAAATATCTCAGTCTTTTATTCCATGAGTGAAGAGCGGCAGAATCAGAGTATAGGAATTGTGGATGGTAACTGAAACTGCATTAAACCCTTGGGTTCCTTTGCATATGCAGACAGGAGTTTGCCAATGCTAATTTAAGGAGGGGACCTGAAATTGGGAAGAATGCTTTTGCACACACATAAGAGACTAGGAAAGTCCCTGAGACTGAAAGAAATAAACCAGCATGTATTTGAACCTTTTCCCGAACCAGGGCCACTGTCTGTGGTAATAATTAGAACATTTTAATAATCAGGAAATTTTAATTAATATTCAGGTTTTTTGTTTTTCATAGAAAGAAAATATAAGCTTATAAATATATCCCCACATAAACTTTTTTTTCCCTCATATAAATAATTGTGTTTGAGGATGGGTTTATTTCCTAAGAAATTTGTATTGAACAAGTAATAAAATGACACAGATAATGCTTGTTAGAATAAATCAAATTGAAAAAAAAAATCAAATATAACAAAAAAAAAAAATCCTGAATTTTCTGATCAGCTTTAGAATTGCTTCACTTTGAAAAAACTATTCTCTGACACATTTTACCATAATTTAGAACATTTATATATTCCCTCCTGCTGTGATACAAACTGTTCTTATAATTAAATACAACAGCACTGTAAATATAATAAGACATTTGCAAGATAATGAACTTTTCCCCATTCACCTTTTTTTTCTGCTCTCAGTTATAATGAGTACTTATTCTGAATAGAAAATTGCTTGCTATACAACTTGTTTGTACAGGATGAAGTAGTATCATATCTATCTAAAACACAGTTATAGCTTTATTCTGTCTCAACTAGAAAACCAGTCATATAATTGTTGTAGAACTATTTACTTCAATGTTGGAGACAACAAAGGATGACCTCCGTATTATGAAGTTCTGTCTTTGTTTGTAAGTGCTCAGGATTTCTCAACATGAAGAAGACTGGAAAAAATTCACAGCCATAATTCTATTAATGTAGCCATTGCCAATGTAAAGATGGGTTTAGATGGATCAGGCATTCACCTGCCAAGACTGGGCATAAATTCAAAGCCAATGACGCTAAGTAGATTGAAGAGTGGGGCATCATCACTTGTCAAAAGTTACATTCAGTTCACTGTAATATTTGCAAATTCAGACTTCTTCCAACAGCCATTCCCCATTTGGCATATACATATGTGTGTAGATGTTTATGTGCTACACAGCTATAGAAGTTAAGGCAGTGAATACCTTCTATCAAATTTCCAGAAGTAGAACACAACCTTCAGGTTTCTTGACCCTGCAGAAAATGTGGGTGTCTCACATTCTAGCAGGCAAGACTTGGAAACATTACTCAGTTTATCTAATATCCTTTGGAGCGCTGCTATAAATCTTTGATTCTAGTAACAATGTTAAGGAACCAAGTTCTAGATTGTATTTTTTGAGAAGAGGCTAAGCCAGTTCAATGGAGTTGTGCTGACTAATACCAGCATGTGGGTTGACTCAAATATATTCCCAATCAGACAGCTATTTTTTTTAATACAGACATAGCTTTTTTCCATCAAAGGCAGGGGACATGACCAGAATACGTTTAGAAGGATATGTTTCATGGGAAGTTTCAAGACTTTACCAGGGATCATTGTTTGCATAAGAAATTGTTCAAAATTGAGGAACTTTTTGAATAAAATTAAGCAGACTTTGTATTTTGGAGGACTGGAGCCAGAGTAGAAACTGGTGTCAGAGCAAGGCTTCAACAAGACTGTTGTGCACAGGGTTCAGAGGCAGCTGAACGGTTGAAGAAGAAAGTTTGTTTTTTTTATTTTAACTGCTTGGTCACAGCAGTACTGAGAGGGTAGAGCATGTCCTATCTGCTGCCTGCTATTTGCCTCTATCCCCAAACACAGTACAAGACACGTCAGTTGTTACTGGCAAAAATTATGAGATTTTTCTTCTATCAGAGAACTCCATTGGCTCTTCTCCACATTGCTCTGCTTCCAACTCCCTTACACCTTCCCTCTCAGATCTCAGCTCTCTTAACCCTTTCTTCTACACCCAGAACTGCTCCTGTTCCCTGTACTATTCCCCTCTGGTTACACCTTACTGCAAACAGAAGGTGGTGAGAAAAGAGATGCTGCAAACGCACCTCTGAAGCTTTCAAAGATAAAAAAATCCATTTGAGGTCTGAAGTGGAAAATTTCAGCCAGTTCTTTCTTTTTTTTGCCCAAGGCAACAGCTCAGCTGACCCAAAGCTTCCAGGAGGCCAGAGAAGAGCACAGTTAGATGACAGCTATACATGCACACACAAATATAAAGATATATACACGTCTGTGTGTGTATTTTTAAGAAAAGCTGCTGCCTTACTTCTCTCCCTCCCTTGGATGCTGTCAGTGGTCCCAGCTGTGTTCCCCAGACAAGCTCTGTTTCAGACTGACCTCTGCTTCCCATCATCCCAACAAATAGACCCTGCCTCTTAGGGGCTATGGTAAGGAGTTCTGTGTCTATCCAGACAATCTGAATGTTAGGAAAGGAAGCTGGCAGCATTTAAAGACACCATCAGGAGGGTTGATGCATGAGTCCCTAAAAAAGGGGACACCTCACTGCATATGTAGTTATTATGTTAGTGGCATGTTTCTTGCATTACAATTACTGCCCAAGACTCCCAAAAAGAGATCTATACTTCTACAGCAAACCAGAAAATTGCCAAGAGCTAAACTATGGGGATCAAAGGCATAGAGCATCCATGTGTGCATGGTTGTTCAGACAGAGAGCAAAGCCATGCTGCTACTGGAGCATGAAGCAACTCCAGGGGACTGAGCAGCTGTCAGTGCAACAGGTTGGGAAGCTCTGCCAGGCAGTCAGATGTTGTTGTTGGGGAAATATACCCTGTACAGCTCAACATCTGGGATTCATGATTGCCACTGAAATGGTGGAAAGCACTGGGATATGGTGGATAAAAGGCTTTTGGGGCTGTACCCCACCCATCTTTTCAATTAGTTGAGAAACATTCTTGGAAAGTTAGGGTGCTAGAAAGGACAAGTCTTGTAACACAACTGAAGAATAGCTTAAGTGTGTTATTTATATATTTACAAAAACATATGTCTCTTATTAGGACTTTTTATTATGAGAGCATTGTTTGAGAGCTGGGAAATATATACTGAAATTAAACCACTCACTACTATTTATATTGTATTTATAGTATGATGTATGTGTGCAGTGGGGAGTTCTCTTATAGGTGACAAGTCTGTGTCTGAATCCACTTCTAGTTGCATCTGGGAAAAACTCCCATTAACATTATTAGGAGGAGAATCTGACCTGGTGAGAGTCAGTAAGACTTCCCCTGAGCTCAGCCATGCCTTGAGTAAAGTCCAAAGGATGACTCAGCTCATGGAAGCTCCTTCAAATCCATTTTTTCTTTTAAAGCATTCTATGCTTGCTGTTACTATGGAATTTTCCTGCAAGGAGTTCTCAGCAGTCCTAAAAGTCTCTCAGGCTCAAACTGAACAAAGTACATAGAAAACAACAACCTGATTAAAAAAAGCCTGTAACACCATCTAAAAATCTTAATATTTCTTCCCTGGTCACCCAAGTGCCCCACCACATGCCAAAGTGCTTTGCTGGGAGTTAGATGTGTCTAATGCCAAGTATGTCTCATGTGCTTTGGTGGTGGATGCTCAAGCTGAGCTCCCAGAAGGTGGAGCCCCTGTCTCCAAGGCGGGCATGGTACCATAGGCAGTGTCCCAGCCTCAGTTCCTGAAGGATGTTGCAAAGACCACTGGAACCACATGAACCCAGACAAACTTGTCAAGCCTGCAAGTGCCACTGCAGCACAAGAATGGGGCAGCAAGTTGTCTGCCCTGCAACAGCATGATTTTGTATTAACTTAAACAAAAGAGACGGTTATGTATAAGTAAATAAATAAACAAATAAAGTGTGTGTGAGGGTAGGAAAAAAGTCAGGTTTTTATTTAAATTTTACGCAAGACAATTAGTATTAATTCAAATAGCCTGGGTCTTTTTAATTTGAGACCTGAAATTAAAACAAGCATAACCCTAAGAATGATTTCAGGGGATTAGTACCTTAAACAGGAACCAGGTAAATAGCACTGGACTATTGACTAAGATATTTGCCGTGAGTATTTAGACAGTCGGTAGCTGGAAAACCACAGGCAGGTAGAAATTCTTGCTGGCAGAAATAGAGAACACTGAGACCCATCAACCTCTAAATTTTGTGTTATAGCTCCTGAACTGCTAGGTTTTTATGAAGTACCGTGGGTTCTGAGAGGTATTTTAGGATAAAACAGTGTTTCATGAAGAGATGTCTCAAATGCTGAAGTTAGACTAGAGACTACCACACAGGATGCATTATTTCACCTGCACAGCCCTGGACACAGTAGAGACCTTCAATGCATCCTTTGTAAATTCAACTAGAGAGGCATACACTCTAATCAAAATTATAAATAATTATTATTTAAAAAACAATAATAGTTTCTATTCATTAATTCAACAATTTTCTTAAACTGGCACATTGAAAATTTCTATCTCATGTCTTATTTAAGCTAGTAACTTATTTTGTGTGGCCATTCTTCCAGATTTTAAGATTACATTTCCACACTCTTCAAAATTACTCTTCTGACTCGTAAGTTTCAAGGAAAGCTTGAGTAGCAAGATAAAGAAATTTAAAATAGTCCCCTTCAGAGGCATTCAAATATATGAGAATTTTAAAAGAAAAAGCAGTGAGTTTTCCAAGTTGTGCTGCTGGACCTTGATGTAGTTCAGGCCCTCAGATGGTTTCTACACAATGCTTGTCAAGTTTTCAAATTATTATAATCTGAATTGAGAGCAACTTTAAATTAGGGTGTACAATAGGCTCTATAAAGTAAGTTAGTCTTCTTTCTTTAAACCCAAAACTGCTTTGGTCTCTGCAATCTGTGCTTGGAAAACATTCTGGGCAAGATGCTGTTGGCTCACGCTATAGCCACGTATCGTACAAGCAGACATCACACAAGCCAGTGGTGTATAACCAGAACTCCTAACAGCTTTCAGCTTTCAAAACATGAACCTCTAGTGAGGGAGCAAAAGGAGCTGCCCTACTTGTGTGGAGTGAACCTAACATAAACACTCAGGAACAGCTTTGATACTTTCTGAAGGTTTAGGGACACTGACAGCATGGATGAAAAAGAATGCATTGAAACTTCATTCACGATGTAGCCCTGATTTTGAGAACTTTATTGAGGAGGATGGAAGGTAGTATATGTGCTCTTGCTTTGCTTTCTGGGAGTGGAGAATGAACACTGAGGTCTGATTTTGTTAAATGGGATATAGCATTCCTGCTATTCAGGAATGATGTTCGTACTGGAACCTCATGATATTTGAGTTCCAGCACAGGCTTAATGACCCATACTCATTCATAGAAAACTCTGAGTATACATATCAATCAAGCAGCCAGCCTTTGTGCTTATCTATCCCCTCCAGTGACTGGGGTTATACTTGAAGACAACACAAAAGTGTTGCTTTTGTTCCTGTTTTCAAACATTTTCAAGGGTTCCAGACACACAACAGCAGGACCATGAAGGCACCACGATGAACGTATGAGGACATGGAGTACAACAAACCATATAATTGGGCAATGGCTTCAGGAAAAGCTTTGTTCACATAGGCAGTAGCTATTATTCCATAGGTTCTTTAAAAAAAAAAAAAAAAAAAAGAAAAGCCAACATAAACAAAGCAATGGAGTTGGTATGGCATTTTTTTTTGAAGTACCACAGAATATCCCACAAAATAAGCAGCCTTTACACTGCTGACAGGCAACTCAAAATACGACAGCCAGTTCTGAACAAAGGCAGAAAGGTTAGACCTGTTACAGAAAAGAGGCTACTGCTTTAAGGTTAGTCCCTCAGAAACCCCCTGTGTTGACCTAATTATTCTGCTTCCTCTGAAGCTGATCAGAGTCTGATGGACTTCAGACTCAGTAAAAAGTTAAACCTAATTTTACCCTCTGAAAATCCCATCCATTGTGGCCACATTTCACAAAAACGATTTTGTTCTTTATGCCAAGGCATCTGCACAGAGCTAAAGGACTCCAATACTGGACAAGCTGAAACCCATTTATTTTATTTATATTAAATCTACCACATAACATCTGCGCTTAATGTAGAAGCACATCATAGCAGACAAAAGCACTGAAATCAGAAAATGGCCCCTAATCTAACCTAGCACCTTCCCTACACATAAATAAATTCACCATTTACAAAAAGGCCAGGTTAGAGAAATGAGTGTAAATGTCCTCTGTTGTGTTTGTCAAGCCAAAACTTTTCAAGTCTTTGAAAATTTGTGGCCAGAAGGCAATGCTATTATCAGCCACAGTGCTTTCCTGCAAACCAGCAAGCCTAGGATTGCACTCCACAATTTTTGTAGGAAATGTAATCTCTCGTGGCAGAAATAGAGAGTTTAAGAATTTGCAGTGAGTAATTGGACTGTTATAAAAATATTTGTCTTGAAATGAAGATACAAAGCAAAGAACTTGTGCATTACAGATCGCAAGGAGCCTTAACACTCTTTCTCCTCCTTTTTTCAACTTGCCACCTTTATAATTGTCCCATTCAAAAAGTCAATCAGCAAAGAACACGCCTACTCTGCCTGGTGACATGGTAAGATGTTTTTGTAATAGGTACAAGCTGTTTTCTACTTGCTCTTCTTGAATGTTCATATTTAGAAGGAAAAATAAAGGCAAAATGATAAATAGTTTGCTGTGTCACTTCTCCTTTCAAAATTGTTCTCTCTCAGTAAGAGAAATTGATTTTCCTGCCCATTTTCTGACAGAAAAATAAAATATTTTTGATTCATGCATTCCACAGCTGTTAAACTGTGTTGCCAGTATTGTTCATTGTAGAACTATGGAGTGCTTTTAATCCTTAATGTGATTTAGCCATCATGACCTAAACATGTTCCTCTTTATGAAAGACATCAGTATGGGGCTGATTTAGAGTAAAAAAAAAAAATCTTCTGTTGTGCTTTTTTGAACTGATGTGTCTGGGTTTTTTGTTTGTTTGCTTGTTTGCGGTTTTTTGTTTGTTTGTTTTTTTGTTTAAACGATAGTTAATAGAAATGACAAAAGACATAAAAAACCCAAAACAATATCCAAACCCAAGGAACTAGAAGTAATAAAACTAACTGATATGTATACAGAGATTCAGGTCAGTCAGGTTGGTCTCAGATGTAACCAGCTTCCCAAGATTTCAAATTGACTTGAAGACTGAATTCTGTGGAATTGGAATCTTTGGTGGTATAAACCAGACTTTCACTTACTTTTATTCCCTTATAAATTGCTACAGTTGATTAAAATACATTTCAGGCTCCCCAAACAATTCCAATTTTTTTCCAGTTTCTTTGTTTTCACGGAATGTTCTTTATGAGAATGCCAAACCTCAAAGTATACCCCAAATCAGCTGATTCAGGCAGCTTTTAAACATTTCTTTGGGTCCAGGTCTGTGAAGTCCTCAGCATTTATCTGCAGCTCACTCTAAGGCTTCACTAACCACGTGTTGGGGCCACCAAGAGATTGAATAGTCAAACCTGTGTTTCTGGTACTGCAGTGGAGTGGAAGGCACAGTTTAAACCCCAAGAACAAACTCTCAGAAATGAACTTCAATTACCTTCAGATGCACACGAGTAACTCATTGGTTCCAATAAGTACCAAGCCTGTGCATGTGCTTTTGAGCATTTATGCATTCACTACCAGACTAAGATGCTGCCAGATTTACATGCTGGATGCAATTCTGCTTTTTGGTAGAAGGTGAAGATGGACATCTCTGATTTTACAAACAGCAGCTATTCCATAAGCACAGGAACAGCTTTTCTCAAGATGCATTCTGGATAATAGGGGGAAACCTCAGATCTGCAACACTCCTAGTTTTCTATAAGATGACATTCATTCATTGGAACCTATAAATCAATGGTATGACAGCTTTGCTTTGTCTGAATGATGAAAGAAGATTGAGATTCCTAAATTCCATTTTAATTGAGTGAAATTGCTATAGGCTGTCGTGAGGTATGAATATATTTCTGAAGGGAGACCTTAAAGACACTTTGGCAATGCCAGAAAAAAAAAAAAAAAAAGAAAAACAATTAAAGGGAAAATACTTTGAATATTTCACCATCCCAGCCCAGGAGACATTAAATTTGACTCTGTTATTACTTCAATATTTGAAAAATATTAATATTTAGTACTGGATAAATTATTTCAGTAACTTAATAATGAAACTTTGACAAAAATTGCATTGCATGGTTGAAAAGAGAGGGAAGTTAATTGTTGTTTCACATTAACTTTGGTCCATTTTCCCCCAGATTTCTACAAAGGCCTGCTGGCACTACACAGAAGGATTTTAAAAGTGAAAAGAAATGAGATAAGAAAAGGATTAGCAAAGATTCAATTAGCTACAGTAGAACTTTAAAGCAGGAAGAACTTATTTGTGCTGGATTTCAGCATTATGTAAAGACTGCTAAATAAATCAGATCCAGAGAATATTCCTATCCTGGAGGTCAATCTGACTACATCTACAACCCCACCTTTGTCCTTTATACTGTGCAGTGGTGGCCCTAAGACACAGGTAGAATTTTGGTGTGTTTTTTCCAGTCCAGTATGCCTTAAATAGTGTGCAAGCCAACCAGAATGACATTCTCATCATCTGAGTCTGACATATATATTTCATTAGGACACCGATGCTGGAAGGTGCAAAGTCTGCTGGACCTCAAAGGTCTGTCCTGGCAAGAGGCATTTAAACTTGTTCCAGTCTTACCTGTATTCCATAGTGAAACTGATTTCTGTTCCCTGGTTTCCTCATGCCAGGACTATGTATGACCTTAGAGAGCACCACTCAGCACAGGTCAAAACAACCAGGCAACACACTCAAAGTTAGGCAGCACGGATGCTCAAACACACTCCCTGGACCAATTTTGTTTAGCAATAGAAACAAAGCCCAAATGATTAAAGGAGCTTTGCCACACCCACAAGAACTGTGGGTTGTGATAAAGGTCAAAATACCATTTATAGAAGGCAAACTTGGCTTTTCCAGCCATCTTTTTACGATTACAGCCCACCTCTGAGGAAGGCACAACCAGTTGTGTGTGAAGGAGGGCACATGCTCTGGGGTGAGGAGAAGGAAAGGGACTTCAATATTGTCCTGCCCTGCTCTGACATGGCTTCTGCCACAATTTCTCCACCTGTAAATGCAGGTGATAATCCTTTCTAAAGAGTCTGCAGAACGGGGTGGGACTGTTTCATGATGTAAAGAGTAACATCATAAAAAAGGGAAGTGCTAGCACTTTTAACATTAAAATGGTATTTGTTATCAGGGGTAAAATTTAAAAAGATCGTAATTTGCATTCCACAAATGCTGTAATTAGGATTCTCTTGGCTTTTATTTCATATATGGAGCAGCCTTTTATCACTTGAGAGAGAAGGTGCACTTTCTATTGACCCTATTTTTATATGTATGTATCTCTATCTTATAACATTCAAACTTTGTTTCTTTTTTGAATACCAGGTGAGCCAGTAGTGCCTCACCTAAAAAGCCATTCTTTGCTTTTTGTTACAGGTCATTAGCATGAAAATGCCTGAAGAGTCATCAATTAGTATTTAAATTTCAGGAGGAAAGTTTGAGAGCTCAGGTAGGAAGAGAGACCAAAATGGGAAAATGACCCAGGGTGACTTAAAGCATATCACATTGGTTCACAGTTTTGAAAGGTATTTCAACTCATAGCTCCAATCAAATTAAATCAATCCAATTAAAATAAAAAAAGTTAGGATTTTCACAACTAAACTTAGATCCTAAATCCAGATATGAGTTCCAAAATAAGTCTTGATTTTTTTCCACATTAACTGAGGTTAGTAGGAGTTATGCCACTGTAAACAAAAGAAGAATTTCACAAAGAAATTCTGTATGTTGTGGTTAAATACACAGTTATTCCCTAAAAATGAAGGGTAATTCCTTACAATGAATAACACCTGTAAGGAAATAGAAAGACAGAGGCTGCTTGAAATAAGTCAGAGGTGAATTATACTCAGTGCTGTTAAAATATAATGGTAGTAGTCCTTTGTTCCATTCATAATATCTTTTCAGCTTAAAAATGAATAATAAAAGAACCACTATATTGGAAAAAATATAACCTTTAAACCAGATGTGATACATTTTCACTGTGGTCAGAAAATGGTTTGCAAATAAATTGGCTAAAAGTATGCATTTGGCTACTATTACAGCTTTTAGTTCAGAAATATCTTTTATTCCAGTCATTTATAAATAAGTTTGACCTGTCAGGATTTTTTGTTTGTTTGTTTTTTGGTTTTAGGGTTTTTTTTGAGAAGTCTAAGGTCAGCAGTTTCATCTCCCCTAAACTGAACGTGCTGAACAGTGGTAAAATGTAATTTTCTCCTGAATGTGGACTAGGTAGCACCTCCTGCCTCCCTTCCTTCTTGTTCATCTGGAGGGGTTTGACTTGCAGATTTCCTGGGACTCCACATTCTGGACTTCCTGAGCTCCTTCCATGGAAAAGGTAATGTCCATGGAGGCATCATAAATATTGCATAATACACCTTTTGGGAACTTCCACCACAATACAGCCTGTTAGGGGGATGCAGACATACCCCCTCACTTCTGATCACCGAGTGGGAAGAAAGAGGATCTGAAGACTCATGAAGCCAGAACAAGCTGCTGCAGGCACAACTGTGCCCTCTTTGTACCTCAATGGTCTGTAATTTCTGAGAGAACCTCTCTGGCACCCCATGACCTGGAGCATGAGCCAGACTGGCCTCTTTGGTCAGTCTCAATGTTGAGTTTCATGAGGGTTTCCAGGACCATTAACGCTTGGGTTGCCCCTTGGTGCAGTTTGGGCATATCATGCCACGTTACAAGCTGGTGGAGGCCTGCAGACATGGTAACTGGTGGGATATGCCATGCTTTAGCCTGTCTCCATCCCAGACTGCCCCACTGAGGAGGGGCTGTTGAGGTGAGCCTCACACATCACCTTCTGCCCAGTTCTACCCAGTAGTGGAACAGCCCCTCCCTCGAGCAGTTTTATCCATAATGATCAGGGGTTTTCTTCAAAGAAAAGGTTGCCAAAGTCCTTTCTCATCATCCAAACAGCTCAACAAATAATGTCTGACTCATAACTAACCCAACCCATTTATTTTGCTTTTAAGTGGTGTGACCAGCTCTAAGAGCCTACTGACTGCTCTGTCTCACAGTTCAGTGATAAGACAACCTATTAAGGCTGTATTCTCAAAATGAAAACTTTTGTATTTTATTTATAAGAACAACATAAAAATCTTCTAGCAGTTCAAACTTCTTGCCGTTTCATGCCTGTGAATTGTTCTCTAATCCTCCTGTTATGAATGACCAAACAGGAGCAATAAATTTAAAGTCTTTCTAACTCTTGTTATTTTATATATCTTTAACTGTTCCCTTTTAAAACTTGAGACACAATTTTCTCACTGTCCCGTCCCTTGTGGAAGACAGTGCAGCTCTCAGAATATTTTGGCCGCATCAGAGGTTACTGATGTACAAAATCCATCAAGTGAGAAGTGTTAGAACATTTTCTGACACTACAGTGGAAAATTTTTGAAGCTGTGTTGAGGTAAACCAGAAAAAAACCCAATCTTGTTTCATTACTGTGTGTCACAGAATAGCTGTTGTAAAATCTATTGTTCTTTAATTTAATTCTTTATTGTTCCTTTCTTGACAACTTATTTATGGCATTATGATATGGATGGTGTGGGACACTTTTTAATACTTAGACAAAAAGGTAATATTTAAGACATATATTGTGCTATTATTGAATTTCCCCTCTCTAGAAGACTGAAAATTACATTTACAAGTCTGACTTTCTATAATCTGATTTTAACCAATTGGTTCCACTTGTTTCTGCATAAATTTCTGCATGTTTCCCTGTGTAACTAAAATTCTGATCATAAGAACCATGCTTTTAATATGGGTATTCACTAACATGGTTTAGTAGCCAAGACCACCATTTTAGACACTTCTTAAAATGTTATTTTCCAGGGAATTATGAAAAATTACATGTAGAAGAACATACTGGTTTTAATGTTTCCTTAATTTCAGAGTTTTACTGAAGTTCCTGGTTCTGCGGGCTGCTAAATTTAAAATAGTGATGATAATAAAATCTTTAAAAGCTCCCTAGATACATTCAGATGTTTACAGTTTTAAAAAAGTTTCCTTTGAATGAGATGTAAGATTTTTTTAAAAAAGCACTTCAAAAGAAAAAATACATTGTGGCTGGCCTCTGTTACCCAGATAGCAAAGAAACTAATTCATTGTTTGGACAGGCCATTGAGTAAAAAGTAACTGAATTTCTTCGGGGAGATCAAGTACTTAATACAACACATGATTTGTATCAGCTTTAATTTGTAGGAAACATATAGTGAATCTAAAATAATTTCAAAGTAAATATATTAGAAAGCTTATGGAGATTGTCAAAAGAGATTGTTGGGTTTTTTTAATGTCTGCATAGCTACTGTTGCTTCCAAACATCACATGAAATATTTTGCTCCTTCAAGCACACAAACCATTGAAAGTAAAACACATTCTTTATGGAAGAAAGCACAATAAATTCTGTAAATACCTAGAGACTGTGCCACTTAGGGAAAAATTGAGTGCAGAAGTTGCAGTTTTATTGTTGGTTTGCATAGAACTGTATTTTACTTAAGACAAAGTTCAGCTGTGTAGTGAGGGAGAAATAAAAGCAGCCCATTTAATGTGCACACTAGTGGTTCTCACGTAAGAGAAGAGGAAAGAAAGAGAGGGAGGGCAAAGAGCAGTGGTGCTGGGTAACAAGGTGTGTGGCTCTTGGGGGGGCTGCATCGTCCCTGGGGAGGGGTTGTGCACCTCTGCCAGCTCTTACTTCAAAGAGTTGGCTAGGACTGACCTCTGCTAAGGTTGAGAGTGACCCTCAAATGACCCCTCAGGAATCTCCCCTCGCCCTTCTGGGTGGGGCAGGTACCTCCTGAGCTCTTGGTGTTTGCCTTTCCCAGCTGTGGAAGAGATGGATGTGGTGGTCCCTCTGTTCCTCAGCTTAGGGCTAGGCAGAGGTCCCAGCTATGGTACTAGGCTGAAAGCAGCATTTTTACCTCCTCTTGGGCTTCTAGAGTGGCTGGAGGCTCAGCATCCTTAGGCAGTCCACAGCTGGCCCTGGAAGTACCACCAGGACTCATGGGGACAGGGAGACCTAGAAAGGTAACCTGTCTTGGAGGGCCAGTGCCCAAGCTAGCAGCAGTGAGGAATATCTATTTTGGGAGCTAGAACTGGGTATCCTCCAAACAAACAGTATTGCTTATAATTTCCAAAGGAAAGAAACTACAGGCAGATCAACAGCAAACCAGTAACAAGCTGTGCCAAGATAACTATCAAACAGTTTCCCAAAGTAACATTTTTACCATGAAACCAACAAATTGATGAGTTCAAATCCACATTCTGCATCCACCTACACGCAGTCACTGAGAAAGTCAGAGGTGTGTAAAACCTTTATTCCCCTGTCAGAATTTAGGAAGGCTGGTACTCTGCTTCATAATTGGAAGAGAAATGTTGCCAAACAACAATATCTACCAGAGAGTGTGGAACTACCTGAGCAGAATTGCTACCAACCAGATTAACCAACCTGTGCTGTAGAAGGAAGTTTGAATCAGCTTTCCAGGCTCTAATTTTATAGAGGAACTGAGAAATTACCCTAATTGACATGTGGCAAAGTTGAAGCTCTAACTTCAAAAAAGGTACTGAACAACCCAAGAATCACCGAGGCAACTAACAGTAAAATGGTAGTGCACAAAGAATAAATGCAGACGTATCAAATAGAAAACACTAAGAAATCAGAATTAGTACAATTAGATTCACCAGCAGTAGTCAATGTCACCACATGACAGCATTTTGTATTTGGCTAAAACTATAATTGTTCTCATAGGAGGAAACCCAAAGCGAGGATGAATGAGTAAGAAATCTGCAGTATGCTTTCAAGAGATGCCAAACAGATCAATGTCATAAGAAGGGATTGATTTAGACAACCATAATAACACCCAAAACTATGAATCACTAAGTCCCACACTCCAATAAAGAACTGGAAGATTTAGTAAAACAAATAAATGTAGAAATTGGCATTCACTGTGCAAGTTGACATACACATGCAAAAATAATTGATATGAGCAAGGTTTTATATGAAGTTTAATTTACCAATTAAAGGAATGCAGCACAGACCCTACTGTCAAACTAGGATGCCTTCTCTTGTTGTTCTTGTTTGGCTTCACTACCAATGTCCCTATAAAGACAACATGCAGAAGAATACAACACAAGTATCACATCATTTGACATTACACCAGGAGACTCACAGAAATAGTGAGTGTAATAAAATATAGCTCATGTGCCTGACAATTTGGTGTACATGCAAGTACAAAGATTTTGGCCAGGAGTGCAAAAAAGAATAAAATACATATTTGGAAAAGAAATTATCTGCTAAAAACTCCACACATCCCCCCCAAAAGAAGAAACCCCACATATATTAACTCCAGCCAATATAAAAAGTCTGAATGGGTGAATCTAGAAATATGGACGAGATCTTAAAATATGAAAGGAATTTTAATGTCACAACAGGCAAAAATGCATTTACCACACTAAGCCGGATTTGTTCAACAGTCTGTACCTTAAGAACTAAATTACAGATTTTCTCATTTCCATGTTCATACATGGATCTGAATGCTGGACATGCATCAGAGATAAAAACAGGTGTCTGTATACTTCTGAAAACAAATAGATATACACGGGAACAAAACTCTGGCAAGTGCCAAGGTGAATCTGCTACCTTCAGAATGAAAAGTTATCCAGAAAAGTAGGAGGAAATTTCTAGGATATGTGTTAAGAATGAATATAGTCATCTGCTACAAGAAGGATATACAGGGGAACAGGGACAAAAAACACTACTCAGCATGAGGAAAATTCATGGGGCTTCATAATACAAAGGACAGACAACAACCAGAAACAGATGAAGTGGCAGCGGTCATGCTCGTGCCTGTAGCACATCTAAAAGGAATGGTTCACCTGTGATGTAGGGTCAGCTGAGCTAACTAGACTGAGCTCTAGTAATTCAAAGTTGCTTGTTGGCACTTTTGGTTCTAAATGAAAGGAGGGAGTAAAAGGAGATTGATAGGGCAGTGTCTGTAATTGTGGCCCTTATGACTTTACTGACCAGTGCTACTAATTCCTTATTCTATGTTAACTCATAACCACGAGTAACTCCGGGTACCAGCATCTCCATTCACCAAGAACTGCCACGCTCCTCTTTGTCCAGCCTTTTATTTTTATTTCTTGCCCGTGCTGTTGCCACCTGGGCTATGCATACTCACAGCCAGGGGTGGGCAGTGGGAAAGCTCATCTTCATTCCCTTCCTCAGAGGGAATGGGAAGACTTGTGAATGAGTAATAAGCCAAACGACTATATCACTCACTAACCACACTGTTCGATAGCAATAGCCCCTCCCAGTGCACCAGCTTACTTACATGCAAATTGTGACTGGTTAATGAGAGGACTTTTCAAGTAAAAATCATTAATGCAATCTGACCATCCTTGAGGCTCTTCTTGCAGAACTTGGTTTATGAAGTATAGGAGGGAAGAGGATGTTCATTTAAATCCCCTTTGGAAAAGCAGCTTCAGTTCTACTTCTTCAGAGGGTAATAGAAGGAAAAAGTTTTCACTGCTGCATGGAGAAAGTTCCCAGGCTGTGCTTCTTCATGCCCTGGCCACTGCTGCCCAGGAACATCCTACATTTGTGACTCTTGGCCTCAGTTTCATTCTGACTTTATCATAATATGGTGGTGTGATTACATAAAACACATTCTGGAGTTCCCCAAGGCAACACAAATGACAAACCTGCTCTATTCTTCCCATTTGGAAGAGTGTGATTGCATCAGATGAAACAATTTGATATTCTGACTAATCTCTAAAATTATGCCTAGAGGTTGGATTTTTGTTTGAGTGACTACTCTCTAATTTACATGAAAATTCAGGACGACTAAAAGAAAATGAGGTTGTAAAACATGCTAACAGTTTAGCTCATTGCTATGAGAGAAACTTGCCAGTATGATTGCAAAAGAATAACCTGACATGAATTGTCTTTCAAGGACCTACCTCCTTGCTATGGTCTGAAAACTGAGACAAAATTAAGGCATGGATTGTTTGCCAGTTTGAGAGGATACCCCTCCCTTAATGCAACAGAGAAAAAGTCTCTCTCTGTGGGTACTTTGCAGATTCCTGACCATGTTCTTCATATGCTAACCTGGGATTACCACTTCTAGGCTTATATGATGAGGGACCAAGTAAATCTCTGTACTATCTCATTTTTTACTGGGACTGACCTCCAAACAGAACAGGAAATCTCCTTGTAAGCAGATTCCCATAGCCAGTCCCCTTGCTGTTTAGTCTGCATTGGATTAAGCAGTGACTTGCTGGCTTCTTTGATTGGCAACTATAGTACTACAAAAACAAATGTACAGAGCAAATCTCACCAGAAAAGCCTCGCAATCTGCAGACCCTTTCAGCTTTATTTGGACTGAAACTTGATGATAGCTCCCCTAGACAGGAAACACTCACCCCTCCTTTCTAATATGGCACTACCAGGAGGACACATTTTCTCACAGACCAAGTAGCAGAGCTGAGAGGAGGAACACCAGAGACCTCCTATAATACATGTCTCAAATTCAAGCTGTTTTAAGACACAGAAGCTGACAACACTGTTTATTTACCCTGCAGTTAATTCTTGGATTGAAAAAAACTCATGTTTTATGCCATGCTTGAAACTGGGTGAGACATGGAGGAAGCAAAGCAAAAGCATCCCAGGCATCTTAAGCCCATCATATTGTAGAAGCTGAAAGGAGCAGCGAAGCATTTTCCTTGTTTTCTCACTGGACATAACACACTGCTTGTTAATGACACTTTGCCATTCTGTGTCACCAGGAAGGTGGTTTGGACTCTGCCTTTGGAGCTGTAAGAACTCACAGGTAGGTGGAAGGGGCTGTACAGCACCCAACACTGAGAGAAAATCATACAGTAAGCATACATGAGACAGAAAAGGAGGTGGGTGCATTATCCTGCTATTCTGTAGCACTTCTACTAAGGCATATGGCATTTTTGTGAAGTGACCACAGGTTGAAAAGTCAAAGAAATTAAATATTCGGGTTTGAGGCCAAATAAGAGATGTCATGTAGCTGAGCTAGCATTAAAGGAGCCACCAGCAGGTGTGAAGTGCAAATCCTGTCCTTCTTACACTTGTATCGGGTGCATTTGACACTACTCTTTAACTTAAAACTTATCAGCCATGCCAGTCAATTGCCCCAGTTGCTTAGAATCATAAAATATCCTGAGCTGGAAGAGACCCACGAGGACCATCAAAGGCAAACTCCTGACCCTGCACATCACCCCAAAAATTGCACCATGTGCCTGAGAGCATTGTCCAAATGCTTCTTGAACTTTGGCAGGCTTGGTGCTATGACTATTTCCCTGGGGAGCCTGTTCTAGTGACCAGACACCCTCTGGTCCAAACATAGCCCAATATCAAGTATGCAGCAGAGGCTACCTGTTGGAAAGACATGGATTCACCTCCTGCTGCTACCAGTACAACCATAGTCAAGGAATACATCCAAGAACTGGAAACTATATGTGTATAATTCATCCAAGTCTGGATGGCCACAGTAAATATTCCTCCTGCTGTTCTCTCAGCAGAATAAAAGATAGATCAGTAACTGGTTTGAAATTATGCAGCCATCTACCTATGCACAACAACTTGCCTCCAATGAGTCCTTGTACTTTGAGAAAGGTGAATCACAGACTGAGTCAGGAAGGCGTTTGCACTCCATGTAAGAATGTGACATGCTGGTGCCCAGCCATACCTGATCAGGCTAGACAGGGTCCAGACTGAGGTCTCCTACCTAAAAACCCAATTGAAAAAGACACAAGTAAAACCTCTGTGAGATTCTCTAGCTTTTTTGAACTAAAGAAGTGGAGTTGGCTACTTACCACAAAGCAGCAGAGTTTTAAATCCAAGAAGAAACAGAAGGGCCATAGACTCTTCCTTCTCCCTCCCAGCGATGGTCTGACATTTTATCTCACTTTCCTTCTATTGGGCCTCTTACCTTACATCTGAAATTCATTGCCTTCTTGATCTCCAAGGTTTCATTTGACAGAGTGAAAAGCAGGAAGGGGTAAATGTCTCCATCACATTCACATGATTAATATTACTCTGAAGCACATTTCCACACCTACTTTCATATGATTCACCTGAAGGCACTCAAAAAGACACTAGAAAAAGTATTTCTGTAGGCAAGCAAGCAGCTGTCTCGTGTTGGTCTGCACTCTTTCTATTGGTGTAGGTACCTGCATTAGCCACTCCTGTGCAAGATGGCTATGGGCTCATTTTGCAGATCAGCCACTGAACTTCTGCTGAGAAAGAAAGAAAAAGAGTCAGGCTTCTTAGTTTTCTGGGATTCATGAAGAAAGCCTTTGCTGGAGCTGGTAACAGCTCCTCACCACTAGCAGGGCTGCTCACAACACTTCCTTATGGACAGCTCTGGGGGTGGCTGGATCCCTTCACGGGATGACATAACTCACTAAACCTGCAGAAAGCTGTACCTGCCAAGGGTGTGGGGGGGAATCTCTCTGACGTTTTAGGAAGTTCTGGCCTCAGCAGAGGCCAGTGGTGCCAGAGCTGCCACAAGAGAGGGCAGGGCTTGTGGCTGCGGGGTGAGGGAGGAGGGCCTCCCATTTTTGGCAGCAGGAAAGTATCATGCTGGTTTGGCTGTCCATGGAAACACAGCCTGAGCCTCCTGCCAAATGCCTGGATCACAAGGCTGGAGGCAAGCGAAGCTGCAGAGCTCCCAGGCCCTCCCTGCTGAAGCTGGCACTGTTCCTGGCACCTCAAGGTGTTAACTGGGGCAGGGAAACAGCACATAGGGACATAGGGACACTTGCCAGCTGGGGCAGAGCTCCAGGGATGTCCCTCACACAGCTAAGAGAGACGTGTCCTCCCCCTGCAAAAGAGCATCAGCTTCATCTGGGGAAACCCTTCTGATGCCCTAGACTAGATAAGCACCCTTGCCTTCTGGCTGGAGGACAGCAACGAGGGGGGATGTCCCCTGTCTAACAGAAGGAGGACCTGATGCTGGGTATCCTGCCACCACAGAGGGGTCTCTCAAAGGACATTTGCCAGAGCTCTCAGTTGTGGATGCCATCAGGGGTTAAACGTGAGCTGGGTATCTTCTTACTGAGCTCAGGAAGGGAAGGAGGGGAAAAAAAAGAAGAAAGTTAAAACAGAGGCAGTCCCAGGCATGCCCAGGAGCAGACCTTTGGGCACCTCAGGAATTTTACTGGCAGCAACATAGGCACTTGCAGACTTCAGACGCCTCCAGGGTTAGGCAGTAGCTGAACAGGGGTTTTGAGGATCTAAATATTGGCCGCAAATGCCTATGAGGCAGTTAGGCAGAGCTTACATGCCTAAACCTTTTTTTGTGGCTCTAGCCCTAAACTAATATTATGGAAAATACCAGCAATTATTAGGGACTTCTTATCAGATTGGATACATATTTCCTTTGCATAACTTTACCATGGCCTCATTTATGTGGTGCTTAGAGAGGATGAATACCTGTTCTATATGAGTAATTATGCCAAAGGCTCGTGTGAGGGAGGTAGTTTGTGACCGCTGAATAAGGCCAGCTATGTTTACCTACACAGCTTCATCACTTAAACTAAAAATTGGTCTTACCGCTAAATCTCCCTCGTTGCTTCATTTGCCTGATTGCAAACAGATCCCAGAACATGCAGTTGCACTAAGATGATTGATGCCAAGATGCTACACTGAAAAGGAAGTATTCTTTTAAGCGTTATCACGACCACAAGCATAAGCAAAGCCGTGTCATGTGACAAAATGTAAATAGAGCATTTCTTAGAAAAGCCATTTATTTGCCTCCATGATTTATTATTCAGTGACATGTAGGCTATTTTTTCTTTGTTACTGGCACTCATGTTCATAATAACAAGGTACTTGACTTGAAGGTATTTGGCCAACCTTTCCAAAGTGCTATGTAAGCAGTAATCAGAGAGAGCTAGGTTCGTGAGTCAACAAATTGCTCTCCCAGGCTGATCAAACAGTCTTGGCATCTCTATAAAAAAAATACAAAAACAGATTTTGGACTGGCTTACCCAGTTTTCTCTCTAAAATTATTTATTGTATTTGCATTTGGCAGAGTCCAGGCTTAAAATAACCAAAGGTGACAGTTGTTTTATTAGTAATATTTTACATGTGATTTTCATTTACGTTTAGAAGGATATATGAGATAGCCAGTTAGCCTCCAAAGCTTTTGTTGCCATAAATTGAGTTTCATTTGCTCAGCCTAGAGGCAAATGCTTCTCTCATTTTACACCATACCTCTGCAGCCTGTAGTAGAAAGCAGTCTAATTCTTGGGCCAAAGCTAGACAGGTCAGTAGAACTGAGGTGATGAGAATAAGCTTTCATTCCAACTTACACTGGGTTATTACTATTAGAGCAAGTATCAGCCAGATACACTGCACAAGCTTCAGGCATTACCAGGAGAATGAACTCAAATCTAAGTGGGATTTGTACTTGATTTTCATCATCTTTGTCCATCATATGTGTTCACAAACCCATGTCTTGAATCCAATATATCTATTCCCATGCTTAATCTTGCTACTTCACTGTGTAAATGAATGTCTTAAAATGAAATATCTGTAGTGGTGATCATCTCATTGCTTCTGTGTGCAAAGTGAGCAGGGCTTCATGAATAATTGCATTTATTTTCACTATGCTGAATTCCAAATATTTTGGAAGCTTGCATTAAAATGATGCAACTCCCCTTTCTTCCCTCTTCTTCATTTTTTTTTTTCCATGAAATGCAAAAAGAGGAAACCTCATGTGCATTGAAAAACTCCTTCTGACCCCCAAAATGAAACACTTCATTTTTGGACACATGTAGTAAAAGCAAAGGAAATTAAAAGGCTAGATCCCATAAACCAAGAAGTGGTGTTCTCCCCCTTCTTATTCAGTAGCCAGTATGCAAGAGATAAATCTTTTGGTTTCCTGAGGTCTTTGAAGCTCTCTTCCCACCCTGGAGATGCCACTCACCATCCCTCAGCGTAAGGGGGACAACCAGGCTGTGACTTTCCATACAGCCTGCCTGCTGTGCTGCTTTTCTCCATGTTGCATGTTTTGTGCCACCCCAGACGTGGAACCAGCTCAAGGGAAAATGAGGAGACATGTCACTGCCTGAACCAGCTGCCTCCAAAGTAGCAGGTTATCCTGCTGCAGACAAGATACTCCCCCCAGGGTACAGCCCTGAAGGTGGAAGCTGTTCCAAATACCCTCCTTCTGGTCCTGTTTTGGTTTGTCTGTGTAGGAAGCTGTTCCCTAAACCCACGGGCTGCTTATTCTCAGTGAGAGACTCCTCATCAGGCTACACAGTTATGCTGCCTTTTAACCAAAGGGTTACTTCAGCATTTGGTTTCTACCAAAGTGCTGTTAAAATAGTTTCACTTATTGCAGGACCACAAACATCTGTTAATTATGGGTCTGGGGTTTATTTATTTATTTATTTTAATAGCCAGGTCTTATTGACCTTCACTTAAGAACTTTTGAATATTTTACCCCATATAAAGACTGCTGTGTTGAAAAGCGCTAACAATTACCATCATGGGAGTCTTGGACTCAAAGACAGTTTGCAGACCTCATTAAGCCCATGAGCTTGCCAAGTCCATTCTTTTCAGTTCAATGGAAGCAACACTTCAGTCCCTTCATGTAGCAAACCAGCTGCTAGCAATGGAGGCTGCCTGACGTGGGCAGGGACAGCTAAGCTCACCCAGGGAGACTTGTCTGTTTTGGTACCAGAAGACCCTGACTCACACTGGAAATGAAGAGATCTATGAGGGAACCCTAAAAAGAAGCAGGATGACCGTTTTTTTTTGACATAGGGCTGATCAGTGAAGCATTCAATATCTCTGAGCTAGACAAAAGCCTCCTGGTTGTCTTGTGTCACAGGAAACATGATTTCTGTATAGTCTCTGTCAAGAAGCATCATTAAAGTGATAAATCTTGACCAATGCACAGCAAGACTAGAAGACTTTTCCTAGCCCAGCTAGAGATGGACTAGCAGGGTAGAATGTCTGTATTGTGCTATTGAGAATTCTTGTCCTGTGTACAGAAGAAAAGCAGATTTTTGAGACGTTTCGAGAAAGTAAGATAAGCAAAACCAGCTCTTCAAAGAGAGGTAAGATGCTCCAGGCATTCAACAGATCGAAAAGCCAGACTATGCATTTGCATACTAAATATGGAGGTAGGAGAATGCCTCAGGCTAAACAACAGTGTTTCTATACTTTTCAGCTGTGTGTGAAGGATAGACTACACCCGACTACATCAGTCTGAGTGAAGCAAATCAATCTTACTTTATCACAGTAAAATGCACAGGGCAAGAGGAGTTTAGAAACTTTCAGTCTAAAGTGAGAAGCATAGTGACATTGGTATTCTGCCAGGGAACTCAGAAATAAGAAGGCAATGCACAAATCCACAAGAGATTTGGGACTACTGATGTCAGTGCTATTTAGGTGCTTCTTATCTGTGAGGGAAAGGAAAAGCTGTGAAAATACATGACAGGTTGTTATGATAGAATTATTGAGAGATGCCTCTGCCTGAATTAAGGTGCAGATGAGACCATATGCTGAAGTCAATAGTATTTATTTAAAAGTCCATCCTTCCCCTCAGTCGTGTCATCCTCAGCTCAGGATTTTTATAAACAAGTATTTTCAAAGGGCAAGTCACCTTTCCACTCTACTTGCAATGAAGTTACGAAGATGAACCCTCAAATTAACTCAGCACCGTCCCTCAAGATTTGTTTGGCCAAACTCACTCCATTATAAATAGGATTTTCTCTAAATTTGTCTTCAATCATACATAGTGCAAACACTAAACCAGTATAAAATCCAGGATAAAAATGAGAAGTTGCCCAAACACAATTCCCAAGGGTGATAAGTGAATACCTCACTGTTGCATGGCCATTACTAAGTCTTATAGAAATGAGAAAATAATACAAGATTTACTCTGGAACAAAAATGCATGATAAAATCCTTAGTGAACATTTTTGAGACATTGTTTTTATATTTAATTTACAGTTTCCTAGTGTTTATCTCTTCAGGTGGGATTTTACATATTAACCATAGGTAGAACACACCCCATTTTATATTTCCCTTATCTTACTTAAATAGAAGACAGATAGTGATTTCTATACATGCTCACACATTTCTAATAGGAAACAGTGATATATTGAAAATTGCCTTATCACCTTCAGTTTCCACACAGGTGTTCTTGGTGATAAAATACCAAATGATATAAACAGTGATTTCAGGTAAAAAGTAACTACGGGTCAAGAGGAAAGGAAAAAAACCGAAAAGCATGCCAAATTAAACCACATTTCACAAGTAGGATTTGGAACTGAAAATTATCAAATGCAAGAGCATAAGTGTAAATTTTTTCCACTGTGTCTGTGAAGCACAGACTCCCTTGGGCTTCCCTTTGGTAATGCTGGCTCTCACCTCTCACAACTTCTCTTCCATTTTGAGATGATCTTGGTGGACAAGTCACAGAAATTATAAGGAACTGTATGATATTCCCTTGGGTTTACCCAATGATAATATTAATCTGTCCACTGGCAGGTTTGACTGCAGGGGTTGTTATCATAGAACAGCTGTTATTATTAGTTGTCATTCCTGAACAACTTTGGAAGAAAAATTAAGCTCTATTCATTTTCAGCCAAACTGTTAGTATTCCTGTGATGTTCTTTAAGATACAATAGAGATCATTTAAATGTATTTAAACTAGCTAAACTTTGGTGCTGCCATTGTGCAATGAGTATATCAAATCTCCTCAGATCCACAAAATACTGTAAAAGTTTATGTTCCACATTGCCTTTGATTATTTTTTATTTTTGTATCCCAAAGAAAACTTGTATTCTCTAGTCATTAATAATTTCTTCCAAACTGACCACTAGTGGCCTAAAAAAAAAGCAAATGCACACTTATTGTTGTAAAAGTGCATGGCCAAATCTTCGCTCCTGTGAAGGCCACAGCTTTCTGGACAATGTCATTAGGGACAAAACTGGAAACCCCAGTATGTGATGATGTTTTTGAAGATCCAGCCTTCCACAATTTCCCACCATCTGCATTAATTATTATCCAATAAAGGGATTAACTAAGATTAGTAATACATAAACCCCTTCATGAAATGTAGAGGAATAGAGTACAGTTTAACAGAAGCAGGAATACAAACATACATTTAATTTCAGAAGAAAAAAATCCAATATTGTCTCTCAGGCTTTCTCCAGAACACAGACTGTGCTCCCTGTCATGACAGGACTCTGCTTTTGTAATTATTAGTGATGTGGCACTAATAGACGTCAGTAACCACACACAGCCAAGCAGGCATCACCATCACTGGACAGGAGTATGAGACTCCTTAGTCTAAAGGACAGCACTGCCCTTCTCCTATCAATTCCCTTAAAAGTTTCTGCCACCTTATCTGGAATAAAAGGCATTTTCAAAAGTGGTCCTTTTGTTTGAGGGGAAAACGTGGGGTTTTTTATTTATTTTCTCAGCGGCTAATAGAACATTTTTTGAGGAATAATTGAGCTCTGTTGAGTAGGGAAATCCATACTTCTTAGATTGTGAAGGTATCTTTTTTTCTTTAAAAACATTACCAATGTCAGAGCTATCAAATTTCTCTCTTATTTCTGCCTCACATGCTTTCTGTAATGGTTTTATGCACCAATTATGTCTCCATGTCTTGGTATCTACCGAACTTCTAAAACTTGGACTTAGATATGTGGTTAATAAGTTTGATTTGGGGGTTTTTGCCTTCCTTTTATCAAAGTTTAGCCAACGGTTTTAAAAAAGTAATCTTGGCTATTTTCCATAAGGTCAAGTGTTGTCTGAATAGGTTTCTTTTGGCATCTGCAGGAGTTACCAAGTTAAAGGCAGAGATTGCTAAAACCAGAATGTGTGAATTACTAATGGCAGGTTCCAGTGGATCTCAGGTTCCCAAAGATTCCAGTTTCTCAATAAGAGATTCAGAGTCCCAGTACACAGGCAAAGCATATCCCTGCACAGCTGAACAGCATCCTTGCCATGTCTACTTAGCAAATATTGCTTTCTCAAACTTCTTGTAGAGGGTTCTTCACTCAAGATGGATGGGATTTGGAGTTTAAACCAAAAGCACCACTAGCAGAACAGTTATTTCAAGGGCAGTTGTACAGAATATCAAATATATCTGGATATTCCTAAGCATTTTTGATAAGCATCAGATATGCTTAACATGTCTCAATAAACCTTTTCACAGGAACAGAACCCCATAGGTATAATTTAACATGCATTAACCAAAATGGAGTAAAGCTCTTGAAATATCTTTGCATTCCTGACATCTGTTGCCTTATTTTTATTTGGAGTACCACAAGCAATTGCACAGGTATTTTTTATTCTTGTTGCAGTTCTCGTAACATGAGTGTTGTCTGTGGATTATGGTTCACACTCCAGCACCACCAGTACTGTGTCATGTCATTGACTCCTCCTTGCTTTGCTCAGTCAGGGTCCAGTTGGATGCCACCATCTGTCAGAGTCCACAAGGAGGCATGGGGTCTGAGAGGGGATTCTCATGAGAAAGACAGCAATGTGAACAGGAAATGTCCCATCAGGAATCCTTTCTTGGGACAGGCTCCTGTGGAAAAGAACAAACCCTTATTGTCACTATTGCAGCTTTAACTTTATATTCTTGTGCTCATCCTTTGATTCATTCTCTCTCCCCCCACTCTATTCCCATCCAAAGGGTGGGAAACAGGATATTTTGTGAAATTCTTTCCTTCCTGTGTGGGCCTACATGACATCTTTAATTAGCAACTCTCTGCAATGGAAGGGAACAATTAAAAAAGCACAACTGTCCTGCTGAGGAGATCATAATACAGTTGCTTTTTGAACAGGTATTTAAGGCATCACTTTCTGTCATTTATGAAGATCACTGATGTTATTACTTAAAAATATCATGCACACACCAAAAAAAAATTTGAAACACTTCCTTACAGAATGTGGGGTAAGGAAGAGCTTTACAAACATTGTCTTTGTGTCTCACTGGAAAAACTGTGATGCAAAAGAGTGAAGGGAAGGAGACCTCTGCCTGCTTCCATGACAGAGCTCCAGCCAGCTGGCACATGCCATTTCACCTGGAATGAGTAGAAAGGCTTGTTTCACTAATAACTTGACCCCAGGAGCTGATCAGAGTGACGTGTCCTTCTACAGACAACCACTATGTTTGGAAACATTTTTCTCAGGGTGGGATTTGACACTATGGAGGCACAGACAGCAGTGCTGCTTTGGAAGGACATCAAAGTAGAGACAAGCCTGGCACATTCAGAGGGCCTGAAACTGATCCTGCCTTGCCTAGTTCTGTAGATTGGTAAGTGTAAAATGCTATTAAGTCTCATCTGGCAGGACTGTCCTTAAATGCCAGCAGTCCAAGCGATAGCACTCAACTTCTGGATGACCAGTAGGGTTGGCCAAACCCTCTCTCCCAGACCCACCATGATGAAATTTTCTCTCCCCACTGGTACGACTGAACAGCCCCAGGGGATATTAAGATGATCTTTCTTTCTGATTTTCTTTTTTTTGTTTGTTTGTTTTCTTTGTTTCTTTTTGTTAGTTTAAAGCTCTGATGTTTTACCTGGCATCTGGGAAAACTCATTTACACCACTACAGAGCAGCATACGCTCATTTTATGAAAACAAACAGTAACCACACAAGAAGCTAGATCAGGGAAAAAAACAAGATCTCTGAGCCAGTATGTTGTTCCAAAATATGGGGCTGTGAACTAAGAAAACTGGAGAACAAAGTAGAGGGTTGTGCTATTCCTAAAATATCTGTCATATCCCAAAGGTAGCTTAAGGTTGGTGTGCAAACCGGTGTAGGATCTCACCAGGCTGAACATCAGATCTGAGAAGAGTCTTCTAGATAGAAATAAGATTTTTTTTTTCATGCTGAGCGTGTGGGCCAGATCGCCCAGCCACTATCTCACATTGTCACAACAACAGGTCTGTCCAAAGCTACTTTGCAATATAAAGCAACTGGAGGCACTGCCTCCTGATTTTCGTACAGATCTAATCATGAAACAGGAATGTGCTTGGTCATTTTCATGCTGGGACTGTGTGTCCTAAGCAAAGTTTGCACACCTCGATAAACTGGCTTGCAGTTGAAAATAGAAACTGCTACAGGTAATGGCTGAAGCTGTAACTCTGTACAAAGATTAGCGTGTGAATATTGCTAATGGCATGAAGTGTCTTTATCGCATCTCGTAAAGTGTTATCAATCAAACTACGGGTGTTAAGCAGGTAAAAGCTGTAGTTTGAGGCAACAGATAAGAACTTTTCCCTTGGATCTTAAGCACTGTTTCCTACCAGAGCTTTCCTGAGAGAAAGTGTCAGGATATCAAAGGGAACAAGAAAGATTTCTGTTTTTTAAACCTGGGGGCAGAAGAGGGAAGGGATTTTGTTGACAGTCTTAGGAGAACCATTATCAGCCTATCAGAATGAATTCAAATATCAGTCTCTTCCCAAATCACAACCAGATGTTTATTATATTTGCAAAATAATCTGCCTTTTTTTTTTTCTTAAGTAACAATTTCCTAATAATATTAACTCTTCAACTTGTGAAGTATATGTGGAAAGAGAAACAAGCATATTTGAGCCACGTAGCTTTACCATACACCATAGGCACCCAAAAGAAATGAGTGGCAACATTACCCTGGGCCTTGTTTGATGTACTGAGATCTAATGCACATCACTTGGCTTGCTCCCAGCAAGTGTTATGCATATTTAATACACAGAAGGTAAAGAAATCAATTTCAAGGCTATAACTGAACGCCACTATAAAATTCTGCTATTACTGCTGTAAATTACATATGTTATTGATTCCTCCAGCCTCTTTTACAAGGGAGGTGACTTGGTGGATTGGGGCCTCAGCCCTTTCTCCACATTCAGACTCTGCCTGAGGAATCTGGTGGCCTTAATCTGAGCCTTCATTCAGGTACATTATAAACCCACCAGCCTCATCAGGGCTCCTGCAAAAGCAGGCTCTGCAGAAAGGGCTGAGGGAACTCCACAGAGCCACACAAAAAAACTCAGAGCTGGGTCCATGTTCTTCGTTAAAATCTCTGCAAGGACAGAATCAGCTGCATTTATAGCAAGGTAAAAGAAGATATCTATTCCTGGTTTTAGTCTGAGCCACGAGTTTGTATTTTTGAGAGCTGAAAATCTGTAATTCAGAGCAATCAATTTTTTTTTTTTTTCTGAAACAACTTTATACTTTCTTCTTAATCTAAGAAAGAGAGGGAATTACCAAAAGAAAGATGCACCTTAGAGTTAAATGTCCTAAACAACTTAACACCATGGGGGAGAACTAAAAGCCCTGTTTCCTTCTGTAGTAAGTCAGAGGCTTCAACTCATATTTTAAGACAGACGAGCTCTTTGATAGTCATTTTACAGTCTGGGAAGAGAGGCAGGGATGTACCCAGAGAAGCACTGGAGAGGCCAGAAACTTAGCTCCACATTTGTAGTTTTGAGTTCCAGCTGCCCAACCTGAACTCTGAACCATGGAAACTGCAAGGAAAAACCAATCATGAAAACAAAAAAACCTCCCCTAAACAAATAAACTAACAAACAAACAAAAAGGAGTGCTAGGTAAAAGCTCTTCAAAATTCTGTGCATATAAACTGGTATCAAACCACCTCAACACAAACCACTGCAGATGAAACAAAGCCAACCTCTTCATACACATTTTTAAATGAGCTGATTTTGTCAGGATTTCAGCCAAAACTTGAGTGTACTGTTGGTTCAGTTAAAATTTTTTTAATAATTATCTCATATTGCAGTGATCATCCCTTATGGTGTCTCAGCTATCACAGAGAGTGTTATGCTATTTCTCTATCTAAAGGCATAAATCTATTCAGAAAGACAACGTCCCTGGAAAGTTGAGAATTTTTTCTGTGCCCAAACTGACAGTGGGTGAGAACTTAAACCCTGAGACTGAGTTCTTTGGGTGTTAGAGACAATAGCCCTGGACTTGTCAACCCAGTTTATAGCTGTACCATGGTGCGGTCCAGGTATCAAGAAGTTATCTTTCTAGTTGCCCAGTTACAGCTTTAAGAAATACATACCAGCTAATTCACCCCATTTACTACCCAAATCTAACAGTAGTAGATCAGCCCTTGAACTAAATAGTGCAATTTCAGTTACCAAGATTGACTGATTGAAGTAATTGAAGTGATCTTACTTAATGTTTGCCTTAAATGATCTGGCAGTCTGATCCAGATAAGATTTCAAACAGCCTTTATGCTTTTGATCTCAAATTAGCTTCGGGATTAACTCAAGCTTGGTTCAGACACACTAAAAAAAATCTCTTAAGTATATCTTACACCATAAGCATGCTCAAGCCCTCTTCCCGATTCCACCAGCTTAATTAAATCTCCTCTCAACCCAGTTGTACTAGGGATGGTCTGAACTGTAGGACCGTGCTGGGAAGCTGAGGGGGAGAAGCAAGACTGCACCTACAGAAACTCCTGTGGCTGAAGAGTGGTGGCAGGAGGGAGAGTCCTCTCTGCCTCTTTCTTTTAAATGCTGTGATTTGATGGATGTTTTCTTGTCTCTCTGGTACACAAAGCATCTGTGAGCAATAGGATCAAGAGACAACAAGGCTGTTCAGCACAAGGGACATTAAATTAATTTATACAAGACACCAGCCAAAACCTTTTTTCTACCAATGGAAGCTCAAAGCGAGCCTGAGCCTTTAAGGAGCTTTTCTTCTGCCTTCTGTTCACTTCACAGGACTGCTTCAGACAGAAATGCTTCTAACATTTTGAAGGCACACTACACAAGTACACTTTCTTTTAACATAAAAAGACCTGTTTTGTTATAAATATTTGCTTTTAGTAGCTCTGTTCCTTTGTGCATTCCTTTCCCAGGTACAGTACAGGTGCTTCAGGGCAACTCTAAAGACAATTTTCAACAGTGGCTTAGGAGCCTAACTACTGGTTTTCTAAACAACATGCCAGCTAAGCAGACAGACACATGCCTGTTAGAATCAAGTTACTTCTGTAACTAACCTCACACAATAAACTCTCTCAGGCAGCTTATTTACAACCTGAGGGAAAAATATACCTTTGAAAATTGTTTTCTCAAGGTATTCTGGCTCACGTTTCTCTGTTCATGCTTAGGCTTTGTGGTATTAATCCTCATTTTTAAAAATGAGGGAGGTATCTAAGCTCAGGTTTCTAAAAGTACATAGGTGTGAAAGCTGCAGACACGCACTCTGCTACCTCAGGCTTGCTGAAATCTGTACCTGTGATTTGCAGCTCTGTATTTATCATTTGCCCTTTGCTACTCCTGAAAGGAGCAATGCACAAACACTTTGAAGAAGTTGGTCCTAAGTAGCAAGATTACTTTAAAAGGTGAGTTTGAGGTTCTTAATTCCCTTAGAAATGCTCCACACGTTTTACCTCAAGTCTACAGAAGTGTTTGTGTATCACCTAAAACCACAAAGCCTGATTTTGATTAGGCTGTGGGTACCACTGCTAGGTTATTGTTTTAAGATAGCATCATGGAAAAACTTCAGTTATAACTTAATTAATTCAAACACTATCATTACTTTTGAATGGAAGCATTTTATCCAAGCAAAGGATCACCCCTGAATGACTATTTGTACTGCAGAACCACCACAGCTCTAGGGTTCAGACAAGGTCTGCAGTCAAAGTTATTGTATTAACACTTATGTTATACTGCTGCCTACAGGTCCATATTTAAAATTAGGGTGTTATGCTAACTTATGTTTAAACAAGGCTCCTGTTCCAAAGCTTAGAAAACAAGCAAGATAAGAAAGGTATGGGAGAAGCTGAACCCATTTTAACTTTCCATGGTTTTGTTTGTGTATGTAATTGAATGCATGTCTTCCACTGCCCTGAAGCCACTGCAGAGGGGCTGGTTTCGCAGTAGAGCTGCGTATGGGAAAGCAATTTAAAAGGAAGAAAGGGATTATGGCAGTGTGTGTATTAGGGGTGCTGTGCAGCAAAGCACAGTGATATCTGGAATGGCAGCCCTCCACATAACACACAGGTAGAGATCTGATGACTTTTCCTATGGTGTTTGTCACAAAATGTGATTTCAACTTACGGAAACTGCATATTTTCTAAAGCAAATATATATATATTGAGGTTGGGCACAGATTTATAAGGACTGTCTTTTCCTAATTTGTAGTTTAAAGATCTCTTGCAAGTAGCCTATGAGTCTCAAGAGCTTGTCATGTTGCATCTCACTATTATATTGAAAAAAACAGTGACAAATGTCACACTTTTCATCAAACCCACAAACATCATTCTTGCAAAGGCTGGAGTGGAGAGTGGTAATTTTCCTCTCCAGTTCACATAGTTTTTCTTTGGGTAACCGACTTTTATTGCTACACATATATTTTGAATTTTAAAATATTTTCTGAATACAGGAAGAAGAAATTTCAACTTAGTGCCTTTAGAGGAGCCAGGCACTTCTGCAAGCACTTCCTCTTCTCCTTACAGAACTGATTGATCTTGGCAACTCAGGATGCTGCTGATTTCAGCTAAAGCTAACAGCAGCTGAAATGATGTTCTTCCATGTGCCATAAACCAGTCTATTTTTGCCGAAGGAAATTCCTTTATTTGAACAATTAGCAAACTGACATTTCCGAAGATCACGTAAATTAATAGAAATGTTAGCATTTAGCACTCAACATCCTCTGCACCCTGGAGGCTGGATAAGGTATTAGTCATCTCTAATTAAAGTTGTCTTATGCTAGGCAGTCCCCAGTGACTGCCACAATACCATTTCCTGTGTAATTGTTGGTCGATTTGTTGCAATATATCACCAGGATTACTGAATTACTAGTTATAATTACAACTTCAGTGTCAATAGCAGTGTCACAGCAAGGGTAAGTAAACACTACAAAATGATGAGGGATAGAAATACCTTTCTAGCTGCTACATCATATTAGTAGTACAGAGACCACCCACTGTAGCAGCTAGGCACAGTGATAAATTCCTACTTTGAGAAGGTGGAGTTAGATGTTTTCCCCTTAATGTAATGCATTCATCTCAGTGACATCCCCTATAAGCTCCTCTTTGATTCCTGCCCACCAGCTGTGGAGAATGCATGTTAGGTAGTTTAAACTAGCTAAAACACATGCAATTTTGCCAGACTCAATTTTATAGCTAACACCATCAAACCCTTTGCACAAACCATCCCTAAGGATGTACCTTCTAAAGGTCTATGAAAAGAACCTCCCAAAAGTCTTCAGCTCATTTTCCTATAGCATTTCAGTCACCCCCAAGTCCCATTTTCACAAAGGGTCTGAGGGATCAGGAGCCCACAGCCTGCCAGACAGGCACCAATGCTTCATTCTCCAAAGGCCACCTCCTCAAGCAGTATTTACATTTGATTCCTCATATGGTTGGCAGGTTATGACCTCTTGGAGAGTTCACCCCTTGTGTATTTCTGAGAATGGCAACACAAGGTCCTCTACAGAAGAAAAACTTGATAGAAGTGTCTACTGCTTTTCCAAAAAGAACATAGCATTTGCTGTTACTATTTGGACTGACAGCAGAGACACTTTTCAAACCTGTTAACAATTTCAAAGGATGCCTTTATTTGGGGGGGAGGGGAGGGGGAGAGGGTGAAAAGTAAATTTCTGCAGATCAAATCCAGAACTTCCAGGGAATCCAAAGGAAAATTGTTCTGATAATGTATTTAAGGTCTTACTCTAAGTTCAAGGTGTGTTGGGAAAAGACCTGAGAGTTCAGTGCGTGGAAACACAACCCATAAAGTTCGGCATATACTGCAAGAAGCAAAATCTAACTAGGGGAGTTGGTCAGGCTTTTAACTTATCTACCTAATTTCCAACCACGGCCCAAAAGGTTGAAAATGTGACTCCATCTTTTAAACTGAGAAACGGCCCATTAAAATTCAGGCTGTACAACTAACATTGCACTCGTTTAACCAAACAAGAGTTCAAAACACAAAAAGTCTAACTCCACATCAGAGACATTTCTACAAACCGCAGACTTAACAAACTATCTTCCCTCCATAGGTTTCAAATGAAATAAGCACAGAGGCTTTCTTTGGCACAGCCTAACCTTGTTCAACCAGGTGTGGGTTTCAATTAAGCTACCCTTGTGCAGGAATTCGAACATTTATAAACTTTTTGTTTGTTTGTTTGTTTTCTTGTTACAAAAACAGTACCCACAGTGTTCACACTGCCGAAACCAGCAAGGACGGCTGCAACAGCATCCCAGAGCCAGCCAGTCAAGTCAGAGCCCTGGTTGCATGTGTGCTTGTGGTCTGCTCTGTCAGCCCATAGCCTGACTCAGTGGGAAAAAACAAAGGCTGGGGAGGCTCAAGCTACAGTGAGATGACAGGTGACTTCTGAGGAAAAAGAACTATGGCTGTAGACCTACACCCTTTTCTGGAAATCTGGCTCAGTCATCTGTGGGAGAGAAGGTGTGGAGCAGAGCTGGCTGGGTGAGAGTGGAGTGACTCCATTCCAAAGCTGTGCAGGTTTTCCAATTTTTTCGTATGGTCTTGAAATCAAAACAAAAACTTTTCAAATGGAAGGGTGTGGAATTGTGTTGAAACGTCTATTTCTGAGTTAGAGAGATCAAGTTTTCAATCAGGCTTTCAGATCATACATAACCAGAGACCTCAACCTGGAATACAGAAAACTCCTCATTCATCAACACCAGCACCTCTGCAAAATATTTTGGCATCCAAGAAGCAATGTATTTTAGTTAAAATATATTTCATCAAACATGTTCTGACCAATTCCAATCTTGAGATGACATTTTGTCATCACTTTGTGGAAAGATCAATATTTAAAAAACAAAAAACAAAACTCATAAAAATAAAGGACTGGAAAAGGAGCTGAAGAACAGCCAGTCACTCAAAAGACATTTGTCAGCATAATTAAATATAAGTTCAGGCATATTCTGTTTCATCACATACTGTTCCTTTTAGGGGTGAGGCACTTAAGTAATTTCTCTATTTTGGAGTGAGACTGCAAGACAAACAGTTTATCTTCAGCTTGGCAAGAGAAAGTTACATTAACGTCTATCAAGATGAAAGCGGCACAAACCAGAATATTTTCCATCTTAAAAAGTGGCTCTGTTCTTCAGCTATAAACTGTAAACTACTATATAAATATATAATGTATAAACTACTTTTCTCACAGGATGCAATCCACTGTCAGTGTCTTGATATAAGAGTTCCCAGTAATCTCAAAAACACAAACCCATGTACTTTATATATGTATGCGTACATACACACACACATATATATCTAGTATATAGCACATATGTATATATGTATGTGTATTTGCATGTACACACATACACAGACCACATCTGGAGCTCCATTAAAATATTTCTCCTACCTCCTCAATAACCAGAGTTACAGTAATCCCTGGAAGGAACAGAGCTGGGCTAAGGTCAGCAGTCTCTGATCACCAGTGTTTGTACAAAGGGATTTTATGTTTCGTTTGCACTGAAGATGAATATCAAGTTAAAATTTTTTCTCATAAGAATTTTTAAGGAAGAAAAAAAATGTTTGGTAGGTTGGAAGATTTTCACAAAGGAAGGTTCAGGGAATTAACAAAAGCTTATTTATCTTTTTCACTATTTTTGCAAGTTGGAAAATAGGGAGAAAATTATTAACCTTGCTCCTCACCCCCCTCTACTATCAGAAACACAAGAGAGTCTGCATTTTGTTCCTTTTGCTGAAGTTAAAATAACTTTTAAAAAAGAGGGAAAACATAATGTGTAAAAATCAATTTGCTCTTTAGTGCAAATATCATCGTTTCATTTTAAGAATGTTACCCTCTTCTCATCAGGATGATTTTAAACATGATACACGTTTTCCATCAGCTTTGAAACAGTTTTTTTTTTCCCAAAATATTTTTATTGAAACAAATTTCAGCCTATTCTAGTTTGCATTTTGGATTCTCTCAAAATTCAAATTCCAAACCTCAAAGCAAGCCATCTCCACAACCATTACTTTTGTAGGATTTTGATCAAAGCCATGGAAATTCCTGGTTCCACCCCACAATAATGAACCAGCCCAGGTTTTCATTTGAAATCCAGCTCTGAGGAGCTGACTTACCTATCTGGTTTGCAAGAATCCTGCTGTCTTCACCTGACCCGAGAGCATCTCCTCATAGCAGAGCTCCCCTCCAACTGGAACGCATCCATGCAACACAGTCCCCATTCCCTCTATGTGGGGGGGCACCAGTGTTTGGCTGTCAAACTCCTGTTTACCCACCTTCTCTGAGTTCAGAAAGCTCCTTCTTTCTGCATCCTGAAGATCAAGGTCTTGTGTTGTTTTGTTGGGTATTTTTTTTAACAATTCACTAGATAGCTGTGTTTGCCTAAAGAGACCCTCCCACTGCTCTTTCATCCTCTGAAGGCAGGCCAATTTTCAACTGCAGCCTGATGGTTGCCTGGGTTAACCTCTGTCTTGTTTCATGAGGCTTAGAAACCCCAATACACTTTTCAAACGGCGTGTCTGATCACACTACTCTGGCAGATAAGCAGAAAATTAGAATGAGCTTCCCCAGGTAAGAGCCAGCGTGAAGGTCCCATCATCTTCCAGGGGGAATGCCTGGCAGGCAGGTGGGTTAGGAGATCATTTATGATGGAGACACAAAAAAGGCAGCTGTGTAATAGCAAGTAACAGCACTATTTCAATGCTTGGGCAAGGCAAGGCTGTGGTGTTGCATAAATGCAATGTTTTCTTCTACAGGGAATTCAGGACAAATATCTTGACAGCACTTTTAACACTTAAATATTGTATGTAAGACATTTAGCTGGCTGTTGGAGATGACATCACGCCTACTTTGTTCTACATAGCTTATATTCAAGTATTCTAGATTAGAATCTTCATGTTTCAGTTCAAGGCCTTTGTCCTGTAAGTTGCCCTATTATTTGTAGGATTTTTTTCCATCTTGCTGGTAGCCTCTTCCTCCTCTCTCACCAACTGCAACCACATACTGAAGGCCTGTGTAATAACACAGGCAAAAACCATGGGTTGCTTCAACTTGTTTCTTAATTTCCATCTTTCATGTTAGTTCAGGTCCAAATGCAAACTTCACTGCACAGAAAAATTCGGGTCTTGCAGCTAGTCCAGACTGCTGTCATTAATAAATTGTCCCTTGAGTGAGGGGTGACAATCCAGAGCAGCCATCTGAGCTTTCCTAAGTGATTCTGGGGATCTAATTATTCCTCTGAACACCTGGCTTTCCTGGGGCACACGTTTTCCTTCCTAAACCTGAATGTGCTCAAAATTAGTACAATTGTAAAAAAAAAAAAAAAAAAAGATAAAAAAGCCCTAAACCAACCAACTAAAAAAAAAACCAACAACTTTTACCATGGTATTTTTAAGTGATTTCTTTTTTTTTTTTACTACAAAAACACAGGAGTGCAGAATTCATCACCAAATCCCCCCTCCTTAGGAGACTCTTCTCTTGTGTGCCTTTCACAGCTTTCCCCCAATCCTAAGCAGACATTTAACTATCTCCTGCTGAGTTCAATGGGATTTAGGCAGATCCTGCAGCACATGGGAGCCCAGCTCCTCTGTACTGACAGCAACTAAGCTGCTCAGATTTGTTCCACGGGGTGTCCTGCAAAAGAAGTGTTTTCAAGGTGTACAAAGCAGTCGCTGTCTGCTGCTGTTGGCAAAGTAAAACTGCCACGGAGCTGTTGCCAGGGGAAGGAAGAAATAAAATCCCCTCGGGAAAGAAAAGAACACACAAGTAGAGAAGGGGGAGTGGGGTGGGAGGCATGGGGTCCCCCCTCTGGCCCGGCCCTCATTTCAAAACAAGGTGAGCTTGCTGTCAGCACAGGATTTGGCCAATCTTGCTGCTCCTTCTGTGTGCGCTCTCACATCCCTGTATGTGGATGACTTTCACACGCTGAGGGTTGTCCCTTGCCATTCTGAGCCCTTGGTGTGAGACCTCCTCACGAAGGTCTTTGAAGAGCAGTGACTCTTAATCCACTTCCTGGCAACTTGTTGTCTAATGGCATGTCAAGTGGGGGCACTCAAAACCCTCTCTGTTTGGGAACACGAGTGGCTGTGCAGAAGCGCAGCCCTCCTGCAGACACCTGTGTGGCTGGGGGAAGAGGTGGAGGTCTGCCCTTCATTCCCACCTGAAATGCATTGAAGTGTTTTCTCAACCAAAATCACTTGTTGATACCCATTTATGGTACAAGAAATTGGACTACAGACCTTGAGGCAACAATTTTAAAATCTATAAGCCCCCTCACTATGCCCATGCAGCCAAATCTGCCTGGAGTGTGCTGAAACAATTCTGAAAGGGAGGGAAGCCAGACGGGGGCAGTAAGATGAGAGATGGAGACCAAAAGTCATAGGAAAAGCCTGGAGCCTGATAGTCATTCCCTTGATCCCGAATCTTAAATTTTCTCTTGTACCTACCGTTTCCCCAGGATATTTCTCTCCAGCTAACACGGCAGGTATACCCATTCTCATGTTATAGTAGCAGGAATCAAATGAGAATCTAAATTTAAGAGCTTTAAATGTTAAGGCAAAAAAATGGCTAGAGACACAATTTGATTTTTCTTTATTCATTTTGGGGTTGTGCATATATGAAAATTTCTCTTCTATAACTTCTTTCACAGCACCCCACAGAGCCCTCATGCAGACAATCCCAGTGGTAACAAAACAATGTTGTCCTTGCTGAATAACAGCACCAAATCTTGTCATTCCTCTTAGTGGGTGCCTCAAACAGGCACTTTGTCTCTCAATTCATCTTTTATTTCATCGCTCTCTGAAAAAATATTGTACCTTCCAAAGAATAAGACTGAGTATTAAAAAGGGATGTTCCCTAACAGAAGATTTTACAGTTCATTTCAGTATACCATGGATTAAAAGGTATAAAGTTTTTCTTACTCATATTATTGAACAGACTTTTTCAAACTATTTCAGTGGAGCCCCAAAGCAACTCTTAGCTCCAAATCACAGTTTTATGCAACAAAGCTCACTAAAAGACAGAAGAAATGACACCGAGGTTACAGCTGGTTTACACACTATGCATATTTTCCAACTAAGTTCTCTTTCATCTGAAAATGCAATGCTTTATTTCAAAGCAAGTTCTACTTCTACTATGCAAAAAGTGTTGCCCAGTGTCACACAGAGGCTATATTTTTCAAATATTAATTCACAGCAATTTTTTTAAGGACATGTTTATAGAGGTTGAAAGGAAGTTCAGATAAAGTTGCTGCATTGTGGCAATATATGAAATGAATTGTTTTAATAGGAAAGAAGTTTGAGATAATCTCTCGGCCCTGTTTCCTTTACTGATTAAACCCCTTTGGTCACGTCTGTGAGAGCACTGCTGGCCAATTTTGTTTGTTTTTCTTTAACTGAAAATTTTTAACCCTGAAAATAAAGTTGAAAGGGAAGAAATTAGTCCAAGGGTCTTCATGCTATGCCAATGTGCCCTTTTCCAACTGCAGATGCCTCAGTAGGCAAGTAGAGTGATGATTTTTGCCTTTCTCCCTGAATTTCTGTGTTCCTTTTGTTATAGCCTCCATCTGCAGAGAGCAGAATGGCTTTGCCATGTGCCCACTCCAGATATAGTAGGGAGATGTGTAAAAAGAGGATTTAACTGTAGCCAACTAGAAAAGCTGTATAGGTGATGGAAACAGGACAGGCCTGCCAAGCAAAGAGGAACTCCACAGAGGTGTCCTGCTGTCAGGCAGAAAACTAGCAGTGAAGAAATTATACAGCACAAGTATAATACCACCATCTTAAACCATGTCATAAAGCTTAGGATTTTGGTGGTGGAGTTAGAGTGGAGATCTGAACTCCAGAGGCTGCTTTCAACCAAGATTCCTGTGGTCCTATGGTCTTATGCTGCTAAGAAGAGAGCCCCCATTCCTGGATGACTGCCAAAATTGTCCTCCATTGGCTTATTTTTTTTTTTCCAGAAGAGAGGTCTTGTCAATTGGACATATAGTCAATTATTATTTTTTTCCAATACTAGAAGTTTAAGGTGTATGGGGAACTAGCCAGACAACACCAAGTCCCTGTTGATCCCTTATCTAACAGACCAGAAACCAGGGATTTTTTCCAGCAACATCATCCATGTTTGTCTAGATCTTACTTCTCTCAGGTCCAAGACAGATGCCTGGATCAAAGGTCCCTGTTTCCCCACACAAGTGCTCCACAAAGCTGAGCTGATGAGTCTGAGAGCAAGCCCTGCTAGTGCAGCCATACTCCAGCTGGGGTCTGAGATAGCCAGATCAGCAAGACTTGCACAGGGCACTTGGACCACATAGGGACAAAACCTTTCCTCAGAGACTGTTTCTTATCTCAGACATTGCAAAACACTGTTAGCTCAGTGCAGGCAGTCAAACTTGACTGGAAGGCTTTCTGCCAGCTTGCCCGTACCTGGCAGCCTCTGCCAGACCACTCACAATGACACCCATCAACCACAAAGTATACAAGTCATAATGCATAATGCACTCAAGCATTAACAGAGGTGTTACAACACGGATTTAGCCATGTCCATCAGACTCTCAAGGAACCCTTGCAGACGTCAGTGGGCTCTTGAAGATTTACAGTAATACTAAATAACAAGCAAAAAGCCCCACGGCTCCATTTCCCAGTATCAAAGGGAGAACTTGCCAATAGCACAGTAGCAAGCCACACTGACTGTGAGGAAACAAGCTCATTTCTGCAGTGGCTGCAACTGGGATGACTTTTGTTGAGGCACCTAACTTTGATCACTGATGAATGGAAATGCTGGCAGGTAGCTTCTTTTTATGTTGCTTCTGGAAATCCCACATATTTGAAAATTTGGTGAGCTGGCCTGACTAATACATTTGTGAATGTTGATGTTTAGTTCCCAGTTACTACTGAGGTATAACCTGAGTTATTTTTCTCAAGACCACAGTCATGTCACATCCTGCAAATGAATTTATTTTAACATAAGTCAGGATATTTGTGTTTCGATAGGACAAAGAAATAGGTGTACTCCTCTGCCCAACAAAAGCACTATTTATGTCTCCAAAGTTGACAGTGACTGTGCTGTGGTGTCTGTCTTCAAAATACCTAAGTGCAAAAGAAGACACTTCAGTTTCATTAGCCTACACAAGAAGGCAGCTGGCAGGCACATATGATATCATTGCTGCATTAGTTCATTCCTTAGAACCTTTCTAGTTCATTTTCAAAAGCGCTGTGGAAACAAAGTGAAGCAGATGTGCCAGGGGACACTTTTGCAAGGGTTCAACTACTACTGCTTCCTGTTTTAATTAGCTGAATGGTAGGTGGGCGGAGCAACTTAATAATTTGCTTTTCTCTTTTATTACTGAAATAAAATATCTAAAATATCTGAGGGTGCTGGAAGAGAGGTTGTTCTTATTGCATTCCTTTGCAGGCGGTGTGGCTTTTGCAGGGACACCTGTCCACATGAAACTCTGTAAACGCTTTTTAACAGGTCCCCAGGTAGTAGAAAGAAAACAGCTGCTAAAGAGCGTTAATGGCAGGACAGCTGCTTGGCTGACAGAATTGGAACCAGCATGGTGCATGTGCTGGGACTGTAAACAGGAATGAATTTTCCTAAAAGCTTTATAAGTAAAAATGTTTATTTTTGGAATATTAGCAAAATAAAAGGAGTTACAGTGTTCCTTTAATTTTAAGTCAGAACATAATGACATGCAGCTTTTAAGAGGGTTTATTTTATAGCAAAATCTCAAATTGAAACAAGGTGGCTCAGAAACAACTTCAGAAATGCCATATATTTCTTCTAGATGTATGTATAAAACATACTTGGGCATTTTTTTGTCCTTAATGTGTAGTAAAATTGATCATGAAATTCTGCTTTCCACAAACCACACATCAGGTACTGGGGGACACCTTCCTGTCTGCAAAGCCTGAGCCTGCCATTGATGGTAAATGCTCAGTGTGTGGTGCAAGAAGGTATTACAAGCTATGTGGAACAGGTTATTTACATGCTAAAAAGGTGAAATAGACATCTTGTTTCACAGACAGGCACCAAAAAGAAGACACCTGATTCTTAGCCTTCCCTCATCCATAACCTTCCTCTCTGAGTCACAGTCATCCAGTGCCAAGAAAGTGCCCTCTTTTAGTGCCCCAACACAGGCTCAGAGCTGGAGTTTTGAATCCAGCTGAACTCCAGCATCAGACTAGTTGCAAACAACTGAAATCTTTTTTGGAGTGTTGGTAAAGTAACTTTCTCTTTGGAAAGTTCACCTGAGGACAGCAGAACACAAACCCCTTGCTATTCCCCTGGCAGCACTTGCAGTACAGCACTCCAGCCTGGATGATGTGAGCAGTACTTGCCCTGTCCTCTTGAAATGCCATCCCTACCTTTTCAGGAACAACAGAGACCTTCTAAAATCTATCTAGACTTTATCATGTTTCTCAAAGTCTCTCAAAGGCATTTTTCACCATACATGCTTCACCACCAGCTCATCAAGGGGTGAAAACAGTCGGTCTATTACCTGTACATAGCTCTTCACAGCTTCTCATCCTGAACTTGAAGCTGGGCTTGGTTTAAAGTTATTAATTGCCTTTTTCACAGCTGGCACCATCAGCCTTGCATGTTGACTCAAAGTGTGATGTGATAATTAGGCAGGGTGAGGAATCTTTGTTAAGTTTTGTTCTTTGGCACAATTTTGCCTTTGATCTTCTCCGCTCACCTTTCCAGAAGAGTTCCAGCGTTCCAGCAGAAGCCAAGAGGGGGCCTTTCATCAACCTGGGGGAAAAGCTTCGTCCTGTGCCCCACGGCACTCTGCTCTCAGTCTGAAACACCGCATTCACATGACTGCTGTGTGCTGGCTGGAGTGCCTGTGAGGCGCCTACAGTCAGAAGAGCACATATGGTGCATCCTCCACCAAAACACAGATCAAATCAACAGATTAAAAGAGAATCAGGAATGAAGTATAGTAACAAAACATACTAGTAAGCAGGTTTTTAATAATGCCATTTCTCCATTAGTGTGTTTGCAACTTTGTGTTTTGTTCTGCAGGTTAGGAAGGCCAGTGGCACAATAAATGTAACATCTTGCAGAAAGCCACACTTATTTCTCACTTGTGCTCCAAAGCTGCCCATGTTCGAGACTCATGCAGGCAGTTAACATAGTCATTCTGCTGATTTTTATTGGCCAATTACAAACCACTTAACAGATGGTGTAGAAATAGTTATATAAACTAAGGGATAAATCCTAGAGCATTTATACACTTATGAATGAATCATTTTCCCAAATGTTTATTCTTGGGCTTTTGTCACTTATGATTTCTTTGAGATCTGGCCTTGCTATTTGTCACAGCCTATTCCTCTCCAGACCTGGGACAACAAGAAATTCAGGGAGACAGTGGGCACACCTGAATCTCATGAATATTGTCCCTCCCACAGTGTTCACAACACTGGGCTTTTAGCAACACATCAATGCAAGTTGAAGAAAAATATCTCCCCCAGATGTAACTGGTAGGATTTTTGCAATATGCACAGAGCAAATGAATGATAGAAAACTTTGTGTAGTAATGTGCTTTTTCCACCCCAGGAGGGATATGATTGCCTGTTATGCTGTGATATGTATTGAACTACGTCTCAGAGCTGTTTTGGTACTAGAAATTAGGCATGGTTAAGACAGGTATGTAACTATGCACGTGACTATGAAGTTAATGTCAAAGCGTATGTATGTGAAGAAATGAACAACTGTGTGATGTGTCATACATAAAGAGGAACTCTTTAAAGCTGCTTTCCCCAAGCCATTATCCTCACAGTCTCTTGGTCTTCCAAACCAGGGAGACTGAAGATATAACATGCCTGTTAGCAAGTTTTGTTTGCTTCCAGGGCTATTTTAATTGTGGTAATCAACAGGGTTTCTGCACAAGATCTTCACTGTCTTCCAGGCAAATGTGCAAAAATTCCAGTAGGAGATGCCACGTGACTGCTGGGAGGTTGATGCTGGTGCAGGAGCAGGTATCTGACTGCTCCATCTCTTATCTGATAGCTAGCATGTTGCTGCTCTTACCCCAGAGGTAGTTCAAAAGAGTAATTCCTTTTAGGGGTGTTAGACCTCCCTTTCACACACACAGTGGGCTGAGCCATGGTGCTTTTTTGCACTCTTTTGCTGGTCTACCTTCCTCCTTTTCCACATTGTGCTCCTGGCTGCAGCCGGCTGTGTCCAAAATTCAGGAGTAGGGATGCAAAGCAGCAACTCACAGGTTGTTGTTGAACAGCCAAAGAAGTGAGAAGAAAGGGGCAAAGAATAAATCTTTTTCCTCCTCATTGTCTAATGATTATGCAGGATACACGAGTTACAGGGTGGGGTCTTGTGGATTGGATCCAAGAGGTAGCCCAGTCCCAAGATGCTAGAAAGACAACACAGTGCTGGGTCACATAAATACTGGGCTGTCCACGGACTGTAGCAAGTCAGTCTTTTCTGTTCTTCTGTGGCTGAAACTTCAGCAGTAAATTTTAAGGGTTACTTCTTACAGAGAGTGTCCCCCACATGGGCAGGGAGTAGTCATGGGAGTGAGACAGGCAGGACTAGGTAAGACCCACATCCACTCTATGGTGATCATGGTTTCCCAATAAAGTTAAACACATTTTCCTAAAGTGTGCCTTGCTTATAACTGAAATAGAATACACCCTAGCTAATTACACATCTTCCTGGCTCACCACTGTGCCTTTTTTATGACATCTCCAAATTACTTCTACTCCGTCCACAGTTGGACTGATTTCCATGCCTCCAGTGTCTGGCGCTTAAATCATTCCAGTTCCTGATCTTGTCTTTGTGCTTTTAGTTTTTCAGGAGGGTCTCTTTAGGCATCCGTCAAACTCCTGTTACAGGCAGCTAGATGGAACCACAGAACAAAGGGCTCATCTCTTCCATGCCCTAATTTAAGCACGTTATGTTCACTGGACTTTGAGTGCTATATATATACATGAAGGAGAAAAGACAATTTGCTGGGATAAAAATGACACACACCCAGAGGATCCACCAGGACTGAACCTCCCTGAGATTGTGCTGAACTGGAAAAGGAATAAAACCTGGTTTGTGTTTGAGAGGAAAAAAATTTTCTGGCAATGGTGGGTCCTGAAGCAGCTGGTAGATTTTTAGGGTCTTCAATTAATCCAGACATTAAGAAGTGAAATCACATTGCAAAACTATGAAGCCTGTTATACTCCAGCGGAAAAATGACATGTGGGAGACAGCAATTCTTGAACAGTGAATGCAAATAGAAGAAAAAAAAAATAATGCCTGTCAAGCTGAACCCTGGTTGTGGGTATCCTGTTGCAGAGCACTGGAGGACACATAAACAGACCTTGAAAATGTGCTCAGATTTACTCAAATAAGAGAACCCAAGGGACCTACCTGAGAAAACTGATAAGTAACAAAAGAGTGCAGACAAAAGGCAGAAAGGCCATTTAAGTTGGAACTCAGCAAGGGATGGCCCCTGTAACTGGTGGTATTATTCCAGCTAGTGCTTACCATGGTCCTGCCCAACACATCTGCGCATATGCAGCACTTCATATGACAGGATTTCTTCAAGATGCACTTGGGTTAATTTCTGGACACAAGAATTATGTCTGAACATGCAAGGGTTTAGATTGCCTAGACCTACCTACAATAGGCATTAATTTTGACAGAGGTAACATTTTTTGACTATGGGAGAACCAGTGGAAGAACATGATCTGAGCCTGAGGAAACCTTGGGGAAAAGAACAGAGGTGTTAGATTGAAAATAACAAGAAAGCATCTCTGTAAGGGGTGGGGAGGGGGAAGCATCTATGGGGAAAAGAGGCAACATGTCAAGGGAGGTTTCAGTTCACTTCTTTCTCCAACCGACAAAGGAGACATAAAAATATTGCCCAGAACAACAAAATACATAGTGGGAAACTTGTGGCTTATTGGTCTGATGGAGCAGGGACAGTGTAAAAAGTTGAAGCACTAGAAGAATTAAAGATGTCCCTGAACTGTTTATATATCCAAAAGCATAACATTTAAATTTTTCAAGGAAGTTATTAGTTCAAGTTCTGACAGCAAAATACAGTTCCATCTGACAACTAATGGCTTGAGACATCAGGAGCTCTAGCAGTGAAAGAAGACAGCTATAATTTTAAGCCATGGATTGAAATTAAGGTTAATTAGGGATCAATATTTTTACGGATAGGAGCCATATTAACTTCTAATTGACTGTAAACTCTCTACTGTCTTTGCCAGAAATGGTCTGACAAGCATTTTGAAAAAAGCACAACTATATTTTTTCCCAGCTACCAAACATATGATCAGCAAGGCAAATTTAAGTGAGGCTGGTAGGGCAGGCATATGCATTTCAGCCTTCAAGGAAAGTCTAGGATAACAAACTAAATTTGGTAGGAGCCAATCTAATTTTAAAAGCCTTGTCTAAATGAAATACGGATCATGAAATATGTTCTTGCTGGAACAACTGCTCAGGCTGTGACCCCACGGAGAGTGTAACAGCCTTTAGTTTGTGTTACAGCTATTGGGTTGCTGGAGTTTTAAGTGCTATTACTCCATTGAAAAGAAATCATGGGACTGAGAACTGTGCTTTAAAGGCTTAAGCTACTCAGACAGAGACTCTGGGTCTGGGCTAGCACTCTGAAGCTGTCGTCAACATCAGGCACAGCCAGCTGAAAACTCGTATGGGAAAAAGCAGTTCTTTTCCAAATGCCTTCAGAGCAGTGGGTGACCCCTAAGGCCACGCTGCTCCCTCTGAAGCTGTCCTTTACAGCCCAGCTGCGTGGTTCCCCACTAACTGCAGCAGCAGTAAATATTGCACGGGACTTTATTAATCCACCTGCACTTCACGTGTTCTAAACTTGCACTCACTGTTGCAATCACAAATTAAGAGAACATTAAGAGAATTTACACTGTCTTGGTCTGTATTTTCTATTCCACACTTTGAAGGACAAAGTATAGCGATGAGATGCTGCTGCTGTTCCGGATCTCACTATGACACTCAGCATGCCTTGAGCAAGTCCCTCCATCTTTGGCAGTGCTTCAAGGTTCAACATCTGGAAAACTGAGAATATTCACTGAGATGCACAGAGATGTCACATGAAGCTACTAATACCTGTCAATGACTCTGGTTTTCCTGGATGTGAAGTCAACTAATGTCAACTAAATGCAGAGAGAGGCTGACTACCATAAAAAAAACATATATTACTATTGACTGAGTAGTGAAATTAAATTTTTTTAAACAGCTCTCTACTGTGTCATTATTCTAAACTGATAACCTTGTCAAGAAGACATTTAGGAATTTCTTCATACAGCTTTCCTAGTCATAAAATAGCAATTTGTCCAAAATAAATCAGTTGTTGTGTTGTTGGTTTTTAGTGTCTTCTGGCTATTTTGGTTTTTTTGTTTGTTTTGATGTTGTTGTTTTTCAGGAAACAGGCACTTTAGATAAATTTCACAATGTAGAAAATATTAACAAAAATGTTTCCAGAGCAAAAAAGTATTTCATTTGCACTTTAAAAAAGTTCATGCAGGTACCAATTTCAGTTCAAAATTACTTCTGTTTGAAAAATCTTCCTAGCTACCTGGCACTTATAGTGGAAAATTAAGTCCACAGTCCAAGGGGGAAGATTTTCAACTGATTACAACTGGGATGAATATCCATGCCTTCAAAAACAAACTGTGGGACAGGAAAGCTGTTTTTGGTCCAGTTCTAGCCATGGTAATACCAAGCAAGCTGCTGCACAAGCACAGAACCACCACTTTTTAACTGAAGATATGTGTTGAGCATCTATAGAATTGCTTATTCTCAGAAAGTCAAAGAATCTACTAGTAAAGTAAGGAAAAAGAAGGAAAGCCAAAAATTTAGAAATTGTGAACCCATAACTGCTTTCTGAATTGATTCCTTTTTTTTTTTTTTAATTTGAATGGGTCAAAGGAAGGAAAGTTACATACTGCTGTGGGTAACAAAGCCAGCAGGAAATATGGTTTAGCAGTCAAAAGAACACACACGATAACACTTACCCAAGTTCACACACAAGAACAATATTTATCTCCTATTCCCACCACTGTCAGAAAAATATAGGGTCTAATAAAGTGTTTGCATTACCAAAGTGTTCATAGAGGAAGGGATTAGAAAAAATAAGGCAGGAAATCAAAATCTGAAGGAGCAGAGACATGTAGTACCATGATGCAAGAGAAAAAAGTGAACTTAAGATGAAAAAGAAAGAGAGATCTACCTCATGATGGTCAAACAGAGAGGGAGACAAGCTTCAAGATTAAAATCCATTTTTCAGACACATACAGAGAACTACAGACTCCACTCAGCAGTTACAAAGGCAGAGGCCAGGCTGTATGCATGGTGGCTGAGGGCAACATATCTGTATTGAAGTACAGGCAGTCTCTGAGTCCTGGTTTCACAAGAAAAGGGCTGTTCTAGGGTGCTTCTGCACTTCCAAATTCTGATAAACTCTTAGTTAGAATTGTCTTTGGATGAGCTGCATACTCTCGTTGTATGGAAAATATAATGCAAGGGAAGATTCCAAACAGCCTTGAAGTTAAAAAATACTTTGGGGCAGGGATCTGTTTTGGAGCCACTTATATTAAACAGAGATGAGCTGTGGGTTGCAAAGGAGTGGCCTGCTTCAGTCTTCATGTCACAGATCATCTGAAATCCCCATTACTCTTTTTCAAATAAAAAAAAATGTACTTATCATATTTTTATTGTGTCAGTTACTCTAGTTTAGGAATTAGGCTTCAGCCTCTTTCTCTTTTAAAATTATTATCCCTGCACTTCCTGGCTTTAACTGGATGAAGAAATGCTGAAATAGAATGAAATATTACTTCTTTTGAAATGTCTCCAACCCAGCCAAAAGCTGTCTGTATGAGAAATCTTTCAAGAAAATGTGTCCTCATCTTATTTCCAGCTGGGCTGTATCCAGTTCCAAAAGTACTTGCTGATGATGGGAGAAAAGTATCTGGATCTGGATATTTATGTGATTTGAGCCTGTGAATTTTGGATTGCAGATGCAATCAACACTAGAAACAGCAGAGGGATGTGTTAAGAAGCCACACTGAGGATAGTAACAGAAAGGTGAATTGAGACAGCTTCTTCTCCTGAGGAAAGGCCATCCAGTCTCTCTGATGCTGCTGTTGCTGTCCTTACCACTTCACAAATGCTTACCTGCACTTCCCAGCCTTGCTTTTCCCTCACCTCTGTTCTTCTCAAAGGCAGCAGCTCATAATCCCAGCCTCCCCTACCAGCATTTTCTAGGTGTTTCATACACCTTTCTCTTCATGTTTTGAAAGAAATACCTGTCTCTGACAGCAAAGAGCTCCTCCATATTCTTTGAAATGCCTCCTAAAGCTCTCCTGTGCCATCACACCCAGACAAACATGTGAAGAGGCTCCCAGGGCACTGCTGCACATCCTAATGAACAATAAAGATCAGTGTAGTTGTAGTGTTTTCCCATGTTCTCTCGTCTCTTGGTAAGCACTTCTCTGGCAAGCCTGAAGGAGGCTGTGTTTTCTTTCTCTGTTTATACAACACTGAGGTTCTTATCTGTGGCTAGGTCTCCTTGATCCTATCATCACACAAATAACAACAGGTAATGATTTAAAAAAAAAAAAAAAGAGCTAAGCAAAAACATAAGGCTTACTTGTTTGAATTGTTTTCACACAGTGCTGAAAAAGCCATGACTCGATGGTAGCAGAAGTGATGGAATCTTGTTATTATTACTTTTTTACATTGCTGTGTTGTTCCAGGGTTTTTGTCAACAATCACTGTCAGTTCTAATTCTCTAAACAGGCAAAAATTTGGGTGGAAATCCTGTCTCCACTGAAGCCAAGTGACAGATTTCCATTGGCCTCAATGGGCCTGGAATTCACCCGGTCACAACCTAGAGAAAGAATATTTGTAGTAGCAAACCAAATAAATATATCTGTGTTTTTCTGTGAAAAATCAATTTGAGACCCTTTTTTTCTTGGCAAGAGTTATGCACAGCGATATAATATGAGATATGGCAGTACTTGGAACAGGAAATGACTGTGGACACATTGTCAGGGCAGTGCTGTGCTATGCCAATGACTGCAGCAGAGAAAACTCATAGGAACTTGTTAAAATACTCCAGGAAATAAAATAAAACAAAATAAAAAACAAACCCAGAAATAAAATGGAGTGCACAATGAAAATACCACAGCTGAAATTTCAGTGAGGTTGAGAGGAAACGATGAGATGGGAAACTATATTGAAAGAAAAATAATATGGCATGTTGGTTGCCAATGAGATGCCAGGTGTTGCCCTTTGCAAGAGAAAGCACAAGCATTTTGACAGAGATCTTCAAAAACTGGATTAACAACACAGCAGGGCACCTTAAAGAACAACAACCCTACAAAATATCATAATATAGAAACTGGGTACGGGGTGGAACAGCTTTGTTAGACATCCAAAGAGTGATTTTTCTATTCTATGGAATTAATATTAGCTGAAGCACATGCATGTGTAGTCAACAGATCACAAGAAACAAGAGGATTCTTTTATGGATAATTAATTACCTGTTTGTTGCCTAAATGGGCAACTAACAATGAAAGTCTAGGATGCCTATGGCAGAAGTACTAAAAGCTGAAAATCACTGTGAATCAAAGGACATAAAATACATTCTCTACATCAAATATCAATGATACTTTCAGATATTTAATAACTTTGCTGAAAGAAAAAGCTACTCATTAAGTCAGAGCATTAGACTGCAGTGGGTACAGTTAATTGGTGAAGTGAGAAATAGCTCAAGAACAAGAAAAGTCTGTGTACAAAACCAGTGGTTTGGTACCTGAATATGTCCAGAGGCACACTGCAACAGACATATCAGTTCAGTGTTTTGGGGGAGGTGACTAATCACTTTTTTTTCCTGATCACTCATAATTTAATCAAAACATTTTTCTTCTCTCTCTCTCTTTTTTTTTTTTATTCGGAGGTTAATCTACTTTTCCCTCTGAAAATCTGAAAATGCACTTTTTTAGAACATTATACAGACAAAAGTATTTCAGGGGAACAATTTTTTACTTGCATGTGAGAAAATTACTACTGGAACACCAACTTCCAAAGGAAATGTAGAATTCCCATGACAATTTAAAGTAATTATTGGATCATGAGACACATTCTTTGAATGTGAGCTATAGCAATGCATAGTTTATATCATATAATAGGGGATATATTTGTACAGCATAAGAACATCATCAGAATCAAGTGTTTCATCAAAAGTGTAACTGGCAAAGTTCCAAACTGCGTTCAAACTGATGATCATTTATGTCATATCAGTCACATTCAGCTTGTAAACATGCTTATTCACTGCAGTGCATGTTGCACAATTCAGAGTGTTCCTCATTCCAATGTATTGTATAATGAGTTTTCATTATTTAACACCTCCTTGCTTCTTCTGGATGAGGTACTACTACTTTTTACATATATACTTCTAACTTTTAAGATAACTTTTGTGCACTTGATGTGTATTTGTTATGAATGCTCTAGCAGAAGGTTTTGCTGGCAGAAACTGGGTCTCTGGGCACAGTGTATGGACAGATGTATGTTGTGAGTGCACACAGGCCAGATCTATTGGGGTAGCAAGTAGTACACATGTGCACTCCACTTGTCCACAACAGTCCACAACACCAGCCCAAAATGGACTTTAAGGGCAAACAGACATAATTTTTAGCCCAACTGCAACCTATTTACTGAATTTTGCTCCCTTTCTTAAGCTGTGACTCATATAGCTGGGTCTTCACAGCTACTCAGACTCCAGAAGATGCAAGTTTCCTTGCTTTCCAAAGAGTGACTTTTATTTTCTTTAGTTTTTGAAATTTATTTTGACATAAGAATATTTTTCTTCAAAATATTTCATAAAAATACAGAACTGGTGATGAAAGTGAGTCACTTCTGACTCTCAGGTCCAGGACAACAGCTACAATGCATTATCATGGCATGAAACCTTGTTTTTATCCTCTTTCTTACTCACAGGAACTCTCCCCTGCAGCTCCCCCTTACAGTCCATGGCTCTATAAATAGTATAAGATAGGTAGATCCTACAACAGTGTACATATGTAATTTCCACAGTATAGATTAATGTGCATTGCATATTTTATCCCAATTCTTTATATTTTAACTAATATTTCTAATTTTATTTTCCAACTCTTTTCTTTTCTTCCCCCCCACCTTAACCAGACCAAAGGGGGGTGGGGGAAATCAATGTTGATTCTTTTTTTAATTTTAGGAAAAATAATTTTAAAATTAAATAAAAATTGAATAAGAACTTGTGGAAACCATGTCTCTTTCCTCCTTCCTTGCAGTCCTTTTTACCTCCACACCACAATTTTTTTCTTGATTCAGACCAGCATTATATGACTAGCTTAGCTGATATTCTGGTAGCAACAAGGGCTGTGAAGAGGTACAACCAATGACAAAGAGAACTGTGCTATTGCCTTTTTTATACAGAGGCAGCTTTATTTGCTAGTTGGGCGAGTTACTTTCTTTTAATTTATGAAAAGGAACAGGAGAAAGAGTAAATAACAGAAATAAAAATGGCAATTTGCTAATATGCACTGTAGTCATATCATAAGGAAAAGCTCCTCTGGAAATGAACTTTCCAGGGTTGCTTTGCAGCAGCCAAATCAGGAAGATAACCTTAGCCAGCAAATTAATTTATTTTCATTAAAAGCACTCGTTCCTTATTTCCTACATAAAAGAATTAATGCTATATTTTAGCTATATTAATGCTTGCAGTAGGAGGAGGGCTGTAATCAAGAATTAGTTCCAGAAATTGTAAGAACATGCTCCAGTCTTCTGGATCATTATTCCACAACACGTGGAATGGGCAGTTCCTCTGTCATCTAAAGAGCTGAGCCAAGCTCTCACAGCAATGATCTGCATGATGTTCATTGAGAGTGCAGCACCAGCACAGTCCTGATTAAAATGAGCACAGACACAAGAATACCTACGAGGTGCAAGACCAAAGGAACAGAGGCAGAAGTGAACAAATTCCACAATAAACCTGATCATATTGATCCACTTTAGCACTTTCTGCATTTGGTGGAAAACTGGTAGAGGGCATGAGGAAGTCATTTGGGGAATCATGCCAGGTCTAGGATAGAAACAGGACATATGTCAAAATAACAAACAGGACATATGTCAAAATAACAAACAAGGCACATTGTGCAAGAGTATAAAGGCAGATGAGACTTTGCAGGTCTATAAAGCACAACAAAGTAGCCCACACCAGTGGGTACAGAGACTAGAACCCAGATGTCTCATGGCTGACAGCCTTTGTTTTGACTGAAGAGAAATAGGAAAGTATTTTCAGTTTGAAGGACCCGAGTACACAACATTGTGGTTACTCAGCTACAGAAATCAACTACTTCAGTGAGCAGCATAAAGGGGGGAACCACAAAAGAAATGTTAGCTAAGGGGGAATAGCTGAGTTAAAGAAACACAGTCTAAACCCACCCATAATAGTCTAATATAAGAAGAGACACTCTGTTTGAAGCTGTTTCTATCCCTTTATCTTATTCACTTAGATATTTTACACTCAGTTTAGTTGCTTTCTTTTATTACTCACTAGGGAGCAATAAAAGCATGTCCCTGGCAACTGAGTTTTTTAAGGATAAATAGATGAGTAAAGCTATTTCCTTAGGCAATCCTAACCACTTAGTATGGACTTTTCAGATACCGTTCATGAGGAATTGTATTTGCAACTGAGGAAAAGTCCCAACTGTCAGCTAAATAAAGACACTCTTAAATGTTATCTTATGCTGAGATCCCTCAGCCCTACATACACCACCAAAACTTCTATAATCATCATCCTATTTTAATTAATATACTGACTATTTAAGTTCACTTATCAGGGGGACAGAAAAAGTTGTAAAACAAAGCAGAATCCCTTGCACATGGCAACAGAGTAGGTCTAGCAAAGTCAGATCATTTATGAAGTCTACATAAAATAGTGTAAAAGAAATCATAAAACAACACACCATTCTCAAACTGAGCCCAAGGTCTTTCTGAGGAATGTACACAACAGTTTTGTCTCAGAGCCTCTGCAATATCAAAAATGGTGAGTCATTTTCAACAGTAACCATGCTGCAAGGAATACAACAACACAATATATGAGTACATTATTCTGTAACATAGAAGACAATGAAAAAAAACAGAGGACTGCTGACCAAACAGTGTTTTGAGAACATTTTTTGATACCAGATACAATAATGATAGGCAGGTTAACAATGTATGACGAGAAGATAGTTAATGTCTTAGAAGCCCCAATATTTTATTAAGCTGCAGATTAGATAACATCTTGTTCTAAACTGGTTTGTCAGCAAAACCTTGTTTGTCCCAGTGTCACCACCTGCAAGCCATGGCAGAGGGAGCAAGAAGACCTTGTGAAGAGCTTGGTTACCCAAATATTCTATTGCTCCTCTCCAAGCAATACTTGTCCTGGCATTTTTTTCCTTTATGACTTATGCAAACACCACACAGCAATATGGTTATCATAGTGCTTTTAAAGGAGATGGAAAACCTTTGCACAGATTTTTTTTTTTTTTTTCCCTACAGTTTAGTAGACAGGATCAGTTGGCAACACATTTCAATTTCTATTCAGATTCAAGGCAATTTCTTACCTATAGAATGCTCAGAATATAAAGAAGATACAGAGAATAAAAGTGAAAGTAGAAATAAAGTAAGAACTGTTATTGAATATGTTGAATGGGAATCCTTCAGCTAGCACAAATCAGTGCCTAACTCCAAATGTCATTATCTTCCATAGACACAATAGAAATTCAACTCATCCACAGACATGAAGAGAGAGAAAATGCTCATTTTCTAAATGAGAGGTGGGGAAGCATTTCCCCTCATTCTACAGACTACAGAGATACAAATGTCCCTGTGTCATCCTGTCAATACTGCTGTCAGTGTGTACACAAACACATCTGTCTTCTTTATTTATTCAGTCATCAAAATTCCAAGTCTGCAAGCTAGTCATAATTATGCCTTCCAAAGAGGCAGGCACCTGGCATTTACTCTACCTTTTTCAATTACATCTAATTGAAGACTTGAGCTCAAATAGAGGAAGGGAGACAAGAGTTCTTCAAACTGTCTAAACACTTTCTGCTGAATAGAAAAAGAGAGGTTTCCTACCACAGCTCAAAAGAAGTCCTCCAACATGACTGGCATAATAAAGAACTGGAATGTGAGATGCATTTCCTTCCTCTGAACACCCTACATCATGAGGATGTTTTTTACACAGGTGATGGCTCACAGCCAGTAGAAAAGCCCCCCTCAGCCCTATCCTCCTGTCACTGCTGAAGCTAAACTACTGGAGAATTTCTTGAGTATGAGAACTTGTCCTGGGTAACTTCCAGTAATTTTCTGCTTTGAAGAGCATGGAGGGTGGTATGTCAAAAAGCAGTCCTGAAGAAACCAAGTTTATTTATGTGTGATGATACAGATGAGATGGCTGATAGTAGATTATCCTCTTCGAGTACAGATGTAAACTCCTTAGCAACAGTAACCTGATAGTCCTGAGCTAGAGTAACCTTCTAGGAATTGAAGAAGCTGGAAAAAAACTCCAGCTGGCTCCACTTATATAAGGGATGTAATTAGGCCTAAAAGAGAGGATGATTTCAGCCTGTGTGATCTGCATTAATAGGTCCCTGAGAGCAGTTTTTGAGAAGGCACTTCTGGTACTTGAGTGTGTGCACACATGTGTCTTGGGATTTTCTCTTTCCTTGGACAGTGATGCACGAGTTTTTATCAAGAGACAGTCGGAGGGTATCATTTGGAGAGAAGATGGGAAGAGTGATGTGATGGGAGAAGTTGACCACATTGTTTGGTCCCTAAAATCAATAGACAAGAAACCACAGCTAGCATATTGTTAGCAAATTAGACTAATTATGCTAAAAAAATAAAATGACCCAATGGAAAATGTCTCACATTTGTTAAAGGAGAATCCGCAGTAAGTTGTGTAAAATACATGGGAAAAGCAGAGCCATTAATATAACAACCCATCATCAAATTAGTGATACATCCCCAAAGATGCACCAGTACAATCCTCTAGTTCATTTATAATCAAAGCTAAAGAGCTATTTGTAGTCTGGACAGAGGATATTACTACATCAGCACTTCCTAACCCCATTACTACCTTTCTAAGTGCAAAGGGAACCTGTAGTGATTATGTGTTTAATTTTAAGATAATGGATGATGAGAGACATTCAACCATTGAGAACTCTGTACATAAAAATCTAAGCTAGAGAAATGAAACATAAACACTATAATGGAGTTGTCCTGGCTGTTTGAAAATCTAAAGGATTTAATGCTGTTGAGTGAAAGCAAGGAAGAACTCAGCTATTTTTCATTATTTGTATCATCTGCTGGAAAATGCAAACAATTGTACCAAGGGGAGAGGAATGGAAGATTCCCTTTCCCTGCCTTCACACCCATTTTTTTTCTTTCTACAGAGAAATGAAGGATGATGTCGTCAACATTAAACAGTGTAGCAAAGCCAAGATGATTCTTTCAGACTTTCCTGGATGTTCCACACCACCTTTCATCAGTGGTATTTCTGGAGAGTGCAATGTCATGGGTAGGAACCTCATGGGCGAACACACTGCACCAACACCACCAGCAATTAGCTAAGCTGTGTGTTCCTGCTTCTTGTATCTCCTCTTTTCAGGGGCAAGAAACTAGATAAAAGAACAGTTAATTTGCTTTTCTAGCTAGACATTACACTAGAAGAGGTATCTGCCAGGCTACCAAAGCATAGTAAGCAAACAAGATCTATTCTGTGGGTTGTAATGTATACTTTTAATTTTAACATGTAGCCTCTTTTTGTAATATATAAAGAGGATGAGAAAAACTTTATTTGTCAGCATCACTTGAACAGTTCTCTTTATGTTCATCTCTTTATTTTATTTTTTTTTTAGCACTGGATATTTCTTCTCATGCTTGTTTATTTCTCCTATTGTCTCAATCTCTCATTAGTATTCCCAATCGTTCCTGAGCAGATGACATTGCCTCACAGGCAAGATAACTGTTATTCAACTAATATTTTTTTAATGTGGATACATGTTGGCAGTGATGGGGGAGTGACAGATTTCATGATATAAAACATGGAGAATTTTAAGTATGCAAAGAATCATACTCAGTTCCTTAGGATTAGTGACATGCTTTGAAGTGGGTGGAAGACCTGCTCTTGGTTTTTATAAACAAAAGAGAAACACAAATTCACTTCAGAGATCATGCCACTGGCCAAGCAAATTGCAAAATTGGTGACTTTAGTGGAGGGACTTGAAAGATTCATTTGGCTTATTGGCTTCCCTGTCTATTAATTCATTCATGTACCAGGGAACCTGAAGTGTGATTTCACTAAATATGTCATGGTTTGTGTGCAGGTGTAAGGGGACATACGTACACAGTAAGCCCGCAGATTACTCTTTCCTTTACCTTGGCAGCATCACCCTCCCTCTCTGTTGCATTTTATCAGCCTTACATGAAGAATAAAGGCACTTACTTCACTCTCTTTCACTGACATGAGCAAACAGCCTTGTTGTTTGACAGCACAGATTAACCATGTCCACAAAGGTGATTGATTTCAGAGAGAAACTGAGAAACTGCACTTGAGTCTTCCTCTCTCCACCAAAGGTCTGAGCACTAATCCAGTTTAAGATGGGGGGGCAGGAGCACAGGGAACCAAAACTAAAACAAGTGTGCTTAGGTAGACAGCAAGTGATGCAGGTGAGTAAACCAAGGCTATGCAGCACCTCACTAATGCACTGACTGAGAAATATGAGATTACTGTGGCAGGTTTGGGGCTCTGTAGGGGTATTTCTCTCACAACACTAAAAACAGTTTTCAGACCTGTATGCACAAGTGCTACACAGAGCTAATTCTTACATTTGCAAAGAGAAACACCTACCTATTATGTTGTTGTCTATTATTAGACTCTCTTTCATCCATGCACAGCAAATGTAGTGCCCAACAACACACACTGAGCAGTAACAAAAGCCAGAACTGTATTTATAGCTCTTGTATTAATATATTGAACATATTGCTACTTATTGCACCTTACTCTAAACTGGCATTCACTGCTTCACTGATCCTTTTATTTCATAGTCATTGTCATTTAAATGTCTATGTAGTTTCTTGTTCATGTATTTCAAATAATTAATATAATTAATAATATTTGTGGTTTGCCTCCTTACAGCTTGGCTTTTTCATTGCTTACTTTCAAGAGGGTTATCCTGTTCATTCTTTTTATACATATATGATAGTTCCAATTATTTTATTCAACATAACACAATTAGCAGAACTTTTGCAAAAGGCTTAACAGCCTCGCAAACCCACAGTCTGTGGGTGAGACTGCATTTACTATAGTGCAAGCAGAATATATAAAAAGTAGACTGGGTAAGCTGAACTTTAGCCTCCAAAGCATGTTTTTACTCCTAGAGTGGGACAATCCCCTTTCATACATATGAAAAGGAGAAAGGAAAGCATGATATGTTCCTCAGTGCAGCATAAGACTGCTTCAGAGCTCAGCAGGACTCCTGAGGGAGCAGGGAGCCAGGGACACTTGCATCTCCTGGACAAGAGAGCCTGGTTGCACAGGCAGCCTAACCATCAGGAACAACCATGAGCTATAGAAACATCTGAAAGAAAGATGTGACAGGACAAATCCAGTGCCAGCTCCATGTGACAGAGAGGATGCCTGCATTGCCACTGAGCTCTGACAAGTGAACACCCATGCTATGGATGTAGTTTAAGAAGTTACCTCATGTTGTTACATCCAATTGTACAGTGCTGCTTAGGAATATGAATGTGTTGGCTCTGTGCAGCATTGTACTATGTTGATATAACCTTAGTTTTCCCTTGCTAGATGTGTTCTCTCTTCCTTCATTAGCCTGTGTTCACATTGCTTCAGATTTAATTTGCTTCCTGAGTGTTTGTTTAAGGAGCTGCACGAATCGGGGTGGCACAAACTTTCCCAAGGCAGTATTGACGTTCCAAATGTGGTGAAATGGTGTAATATGCAAGAGAACAGACTGCAAGTACTCACTACAGTAAAAGGCAGGTTTGTTTTTTCTAGAAATATTTGATTTGTTCTAGCAGGTGTGTCTGATACCTTTTGCATAATGATAAACCCACACACATTCTTCATGCAAATAGTGACCCAACAGTTGCTCTGAGTTGCTTCAAGTAGTAAGTGCGTGTAACAACCTGCACTTACATATACACATATGTTTACAGAGTGTTCATACAGTGCAAGGTAAACAGATCCCATTGTGCCAAGGGAGGGACACATAGAGCTGCTGGAACAGAGGTGCCATATGAAGACCAACACGGTCAGAATCAGCTGAAATTGTCAGGAAAGCTCTTCAGAGAGACTGGGAGAGTCATGAATCTTATCTTTCTTCCCCTTTCTGCAGCCAGATAGTATTTTACTCTCATGTGTGCTATTTGAAATGCCTCACCTATATTAACTATTCCTGTTCCACAAAGGTTTGGGGAGCAATGTATGGGAGCAATCATCAAGGCTCGCTGACCTGGACCTGACATGTTGTGGCCATTGCTTACTTGGGAAGCTACACTTGCTCCATTGACCTGCCCTGGAAACTCAGGCTTGGCCAGCTGAGAGCTTCTCTCATTCTATCTCACATCTTCTGCTAGCTTTGTCTTTCCTTAAATCTTCCAGGTGCTGTGTCTCAAAGAGTAGCAGAGTATTTCTTATACCAGTTCTCACTGTTAATTAGGAAAGATTATTACTAAGAGATTCTTTTTTCTTACTATTGATTTGATTTCATAACTGAACCAAATCTTGACAGGTTAATGACCAATTTATTTATAAAAAAAATTAATAAGAATGATTGTCAAAATGATTGCTCAGGCAAACACATTCATGAGCTAGCTTGCTGATGACTCTTCAATCCACTGTATGTAAAGGAAAGTGGAAAGGAAAGAAGGCCAAAAAAAAGGCATCTCAGTTTGTGGCAATGTCTGAAGGCACCTATATCTGCTTTATTAACACAAAATTACCACTCTAGGATATAATCTGATACACAAATATATTAATGTATCTGAACATTCTACCTCAAACCAGCAGGTCAAATCAACACCCATGTTTGATGCAGGGCATTCACAACATTGCAGCACCTGTCCCTCAGCTTAGAGATAGTGAATTTCAAAAGATGGGAGGCAGACATTTGTTTCCATCTCTGCTGTATCTGCTCTCTGGTGTCTACAAACTGTGTTTGGCCGTGCGTAGTTTAACTTCACCCATTTGATCTTGCACTAAAATGGACTAAAGTACTGACACCACTCACCACCGTTAACTGGACCAAGATCTTGATATGCTTTTCAGACCTCATGGCACACCTCAGTGCTTTTAATGCTTTCAGGACAGGTGAACACATAGCTTTAAACAATGTAAGTCATCTACAGCAGCAGTTTAAGTTTCCAGGTTTGACTTTGCACAGGAACATTCTGGGAGTGCCCAGTCAGCAGAAATGTGTTTGCAGAGGCTGGAACCCTGCATGGAGACACGGTGTCTGTGTGAGCACCCACCTAGCAGCAAAAGCTCCAGTCCTCTCTGCCTATGCTCTATCCCTGTGCTGCCAGGAGCCAGAGAGAATATGGGAAATGGGTTGTAACTGCAGTATTCAGGAGGCTGTAAATGAAAGGTTCCCCACCAGGACGGGGGTATGGTTCCTTGGGAGTCCTACTCTGTTTTCAGTGTGGTGAGGATTTAATTTCATAGTATATTTACCACTCTAAAACCTGCTAAGCTACACAGATGTTGACAACCACATAACTGTGTTTCATGCAGAGAGTTCATGTGAAACACTGGAGTCCCACTAGAAGTCAGTAAATATTTTATGCTCATTTGGGTACAACTACAACATACCATAGTAAGCAGAACAAATGAAACAAGAAAATTGAGAGGGGGTTACCTGAGACAGGTTCTGACCTCTGCATCTCCTAATCCCTCAAATGTGTGATGAATTTTGTCTTTCCAAATGTGTAGTTTCATTCATTTCTAAGTATTCAGTTTTAGTAAAAGCACTAGAATTTCCCTCCATATGACTAAGAAAGTAGCTAATAATTGTCATCATGCTTATCTGTTTGGCATTTTAGCTTGAGTTCCTACTAATAAAGAACTATTTGAGATTTGAACAGAAATGTAAATGTTGAAGTTTCACAGGTCATTGAGTTTTATAATATTGAGTCATTGGGCTATTATACATTGATCAAGCAAATAGCAAATGGTGTGACTTGCCAAAGAGCATTACTCAAATATTGACCAGGAATTGATGACAGTCGGCTACTCTCCAAGGACTACAAAAGTTAACAGGAAATTTCTACCTGAGGCAACTGCACGCTTCTGCCTTAAGACAGGCAGTTTTGTTGCTTCCTTTTTGTTACCATCTTTTCTAGTCTTCTCTGCTGCAACCAAGCAATTTTATCAAAAACAGAAATGTACTTGGAATAAATGCTTCCATTTCAATATCTTTAGTTTATCTCTCAGTCATCTCATTTCCAACAGTCTGTATTGCTTTCTTTAATTAACCTTATCTATTCTTCTTGTATTTTAATGTTCTTTTATTATGATGATATATACTTTAATTAATCATACATATGCTTCCAGCTAGAGAGACTGGAAGCAATGACAGGTAGCCTGTGACGAATACAGAGATATTATCCAGGATCATGTCAGAAAAGCTGAAGCTCTGGTAAAATCGAATCTGGCTAGGGACATTAAGGTCAACAAGAAAAGCTTCTATAGGTACAGTGATAAAAGAAAGACTTGGGAAAGTGGGGTCCCTCTCCAGAAGGAAATCGAAGACCTGGTTACCCAGGATATGGGGAAGGCCCCAGTCTTCAACAGCAAGTGATCCAGCCATCCTGCCAAGTCACAACAGGCAAAAGCAGGGACTGGGAGAATGAAAAACTACCTCCTGTAGAAGATCGGGTTTGAGGCAATCTAAGAAACCTTAAGGTCCATGGGACTTGTGACAAGATACATCTACAGTTCTTGAGGGAACTGGCCGCTACCCATCATATTTGAGAAGTGATGGCAGTCCAGAGGAGTTCTCACTAATCAGAAAAGGGGAAACATTGCCTTCATTTTTCAAAAGAATAAAATGAAAGATGCAGGGAACTGCAGACCAGTCAGCACCTCTGTGCCTGGCAAGGTCGTGGAGCAGATCCACTTGGAAACTATGTTAAAGTACAAGGAAAATAAGGAGGTGGTTGGTGACAGTCAGTATGGCTTTGCTAAGAGTAGTTTGTGCCTGACAAATTTGGTGGCCTTCTATGATAGAGTTACTGTGCTGGTGGATAAAGGAGGAGCGACTGAACTCATCTACCTGGATTTGTTGAAAGCATTTGACACTGTCCCACATGACAGCCTGGTCTCCAAACAGGGGAGACATGAATTTGATGGATGGACCACTCAGTGGATAAGGAATTGACTGGATGGTTGCACTCAAAGAGCTATTTTCAATGGCTCACTGGTCCAAGCAGAGACCAGTGACAAGGGGTGTCCTCAGGGGCTGGTAATGGAACTGGTGCTGTAGAACACCTTTGTCATACTGCTTTACTGTAAAATGTGATTTGTATGTGGTACAATGCATTTTATCTTGAACAATGAATGTTAAAGTACAAGCTTCTAGCATGGCCCTATTTGATTTTGCTTCTCTGGAGTCATAAACTTGATCCCAAAGACAACGTTTCAGCTCAGAAAGAAGAAATTGCTGTTGAAAAGACCTTGCCTTAAATCCTACCTTTTCCTAGGACAGAGGACACGCTCCAGGAGCTTCAAAACCTGGTGCTGCAGTCAGACTCTAGTACGGCTGGAGGTAGTAGCATGCTGTTTTTCAAAATGTACAGTTAGAGGAGGTTATTCCTGGTTTGTCCACCTGGCTCAGAACCAGAGTCCTCACCCGTATCCACAGAGGAATGGGCTCATTCTCCTCCTCACCATAAAAGAATTTGAATTAATTCCCTGAAGAGCCCATAAAATCAGCCCGTAAGAGTTTGGGATCAATGTTCTTTCCTATGGAAGCTAGCCCACACTACTTGGAACAACCAGACATTAACGTGGCCAGAGGGAGTGAGTAGGCTCTTGGACATTCAGCTGGATAGAGGAAACCATCTTGTCAGTCCCTATTCTACTGCCTATTTCACACTTTTGTGCTGTATTTAATAAAATAGGAACTGACATCAAAGTATCTTCTTTCCCATGTGAGTTAACATGAGATCATAGAATCACCCTCAATCTTCTCCTTCTTCCTTTTAATTTCCTTCCTTTTTAATCTAAGGAATGTTGAACTAGTCCCTAAAAATCAGCTCAATTTCAGCAGAAGAATAGCTGTGAGGGTGATGAGAGACTGCAACAGGTCACCCAGAGAAGAGCTGTGTATGCCCCATCCCTGGAAGTGTCCCAAGCCACGTTAGAAGGGGCTTTGAGCAATTTCCAATACCACTGACAGCAGAATGAGACACAATTTCAATGTTCCTTGTGGCAGAGGAGCAACCCAAGTCCACTTTTGTACCCTGGGTTCCTGCATTAAATACATCCATGTTAAGTAATCTTTGCACACAAAGCTGTGGGCAGACTGTGGTCAATTAGGCATTTTGATAGCAAGTTCTGTGCACCATGAAAAGGAGAGAGCATCTTATTCAAGAACCTACAAGTGGCTTAAGCAAAGACAAGGATGAAGTTGCCAGCTACTCTGCCTGTGCTGGAGGCCCTTAGTCAAAGGCTGCAGTAACATAGCTCTATTTTCATGTCTGCACTACAGTTTAGGGTAAGAGGACAATGCAACACGTCTGCCCAGTCAGTTTCAGTAAACTTGCACGTAGGAACAGACCGTGTTCATGATGTGATAATGTGGTTTTTGGCATAGGCTAGCAGTGCAACTGCATCTCTGGAATTCCCAGTACAACAAAAGAGGGCAGCCTGGCCACACTGGGGTCTGCTGTTCTTCCCAGCTGCTGCTATACCATCAGGTAAATAAAAGGTGCACCTTCAGAGCCAGCTACACCAACACACCTCAAGAAATGTTCAGTCACCACCAGCATACAGAGTCACAGAGCAACTGCAAATAAATACCTGTCAACACCTGAGCTGTGAATATTGTATTGCTGTCCTTTGTGTAAAATCCCAAAAGCTTTCCTTTGTATTTTTAGAGATTTGTACTCACATCATTATTTTCTAGCCTTCTTTAGAGTTCTAAGACGCCATCTAGAAGGAGGGTTATATTCTGCTGCTGGTTTGGGAACAGAAGTGTCTCAGGAACAGCTTTTGCAGTGTTCTGCCAGCAGAGGATACTCAGGACCAAAGCTTCCCACAGCCTTTAATGCAGATTCTGCGTTAAGGCTGCAATCATTCACTTCCACGGTCTTTGAACTAGAAGCAGACAAGATCTGATGCCTCACTTCAGTAATCTCTATAAATTGGGGGGAATACATCAAGCTACTTTTGAAACTCTACCATTTTCATTCAGGCTTGCAAAGTTTTCCAGCAGTAGGAAATTTGCACTGTCAGTCTATGACGTTTTAAGAACTACTGCACCTTGCCAAGGACATTTCTCATGACACAGGCTCATGATGGATAGATCAATAGATTCTTGAATCCTCATATCCTTTTCAAATTACTACCTGAGATATATACCTGAGTAGGCCATCTTATCTGATAACTTAAACAAGCAACCTGTCTACACTTTAATTGTTATTGAGGATTAATGTTGTTTATAAAACAAAATCAATACAATCTCTATTGCTTATTAACTGAAACATTCTAGGCTCTGCTCTGTTTGCTTTGCTTTTCAATTAGTTTCTATTATTTTCCCTATTGGCTTTTAACAAATAGCTGTAGAAATAAACTTAATGGTTGTGAAACTGTTATCAGAGTCAACAGAGTACCTTAATGGAAAGTCTTGTATATTTAAATGTAAAAAAGAATCCACTGTTTAATCATTTGACATTATGAGATAAGTTTATTACTATACATCTGTTCTGTACTGGGCCTTGACTTTTTTTTAAGCTAAGCAATTAAGAGTTCTTAAGGGTTCTCTAAAGTTCAGATGTCAGAACTGTTAAGTTGGTTGCCACATTTAAGACGAACAAAATCCACAGCCTAGTAACCTTTGTTAAAAAATAGCAAAACTGAGAGTGGGCTGAAAAAAATGGGTTTGCTAGGAACATAATAAAAATCATCCAGTTACAGTGTAAAAGTGTTCTCAACACTATGCAAGAATTAAGTATCTGAAATACCTTACAGACACTTTCCATGCTTTCTCTGTGATCCTGATATGCATCAGTCATGCAGACTGCTGCAGTTGTCAGGGTTTTCACCTCGCTGACAGAATGAAAGAAAAACAAGAAGTGTTAAAGGATGGTTTCTCAACTCTAGATGTACCCCTGGATCTGAAGTAAGGTCCAGGAGTTGAGTGGGTGAACATAAAGGAGGACGGACAGGTGGAATAGTTTTAAGGGTACTGAACGGCAATGATGTGGGTGACAAGTCTCAATATATAGTGTAATAGCAGCATGTCTCACTCCAGGCAGCACCAAGATGGTACAAATCCATTTTCTCAGTTGTTACTTTTCACTCTTTGAATGAAGAAAACTTTGCTTTCACATTACTGACCATGTAGATGACAGAAGTGTGTTTGCTGATGGGCCTTTGAAGCAGAAGCTCTCAGTCTGCAGGAATACAGTTCCACCACACCTGCTGAGAGCTGTGCCTTTATGGATCTTTCCTGCTCTGCAATTTTACACATCACTACTCAGAGCCAGAGACACCTGCAACCCAAACTCTTCTGGCACACTCTTTGTGGGCTCTCAGGAGTTTAGCTGGATGCAGTCATGAAGTAAGCAAATTTACAAGAGACAGTTACCTAACAAAGTGACAAGTTCACACAGGCAAACAGCTTTGCCTGCTGCTGCTCAAACCACAGGCACCAAAACCAAGTGGCACCATTCTGCACTTCCATACAAAACCATTCGGATTTGGCAGTGCCATCTCCACTTTGTGTTCGCTGACATAAGTGGAGAGCTGGTGAAAATGCAAAACATGGTTGAATCAAACTCAGGAAACAGAGAAACTTTTGGATGCAAGTGTATAACCCCCCCACCCAGACTACAGTTTTGCATACTCAGAACCACACACAAGTGAATAGTCCTAAAGGCCATTACAAATGGTTTGCAAGCTAACTAGTGCAACCTATCTCAGTAAAGGTCTTGCACTCTCCCAGCTTCAAATAATTCTGTTTGCAATCACCAGAACTGTTCCTAGCCTTCACACAGCACAGATGCATTCCAGCGTAGGGCGAGGCAAAAGGTTATGAAGCTTACTCAGGTGTCATTTATTTCATGAAAGTTTGTTGGTTATTATAATCAAATGTCAGTTGTCTGTAATTGTGGCATGCAATGGAAAATCCCTACTTAGGACATGTTCTGCCACTTGCTGGTGAAGTGCTCTAACCCTCAGCAATGAAGCAATACTGAAAAAATAGTTCTGACATGTAAGCACGTTCAGGAATATACTTAACATGTATTTATTTGGAGTTTTTTTCTTATGATTTTGCTATAAGGAAACCATTCTATATTTTAAAAGAAAGGCTTGATGCAGAATTAAAGGGTTATTCTTACTTGGTTCATTTATTAATCTAATTACTAATTAATAACACTTTCTGCTATAATGGCCTCTGTTTTGATTTACCTTCATAAGTATAGGTGAGTCTTGTAGTAATCTTACAACACACAAATGTGTCAGTGGCTTGTAGAGCAAGGATCAGATTGTAGAGCATTACCTGAGCTCACCTCAGATGCTATTAGAAGATAATTCTCTGATAGGGAGTTTGCCTTCAGAACTTCAAAAATAGGTAATAATTACTTTAATCCAGAGGGGATTCTACTTGAGAAGAGAGGAATACAATTCAGTGTCAGAACTGTGACTGACAATTGACACTAGGCTGTGTGGGGCAGGAAAGAACACTGTGTATTTTAATTTTTTTTTTCCTTTTAAATGAAGCAAATGAGTGGATTTTATACATGTGTAATAACCATAATATTCTGAGGAGTTTCAAAAGCATGGAAATGCTTGACAGTGCTAAAATTGATGAAGCAAGCTCTTAAAGAAAACTCGGAAAAAATCCCAGCAGTAAACATCTTTTTAACATAGGAGGCAGTGGAAAATAAAAGCACAATGACAATTTACATTTTGAAACTCAAGATGAAGAAATTCATATGACAAACTAACCTATGGCTCAGCTTGTATATAGATGCAGTAGGCTTGCCATCACTTGCAGATTAAAGCTGGGACTAACTTTCAGAAAAGATGGTGCAGTTCAAATAGTATTCTGGCTTGATGCAAAAGTCACATTGTGTGGTTTTATGACTTGCTCTATGCATGTGGAAAAATATTATCCATATCTACCCTTAAAATCTTGGAGTTTTGTGGAAAGAAAAGAGATTAATAGTACCTCAGTAGTCAAGCAATCAGGGTAGTTTATGAGAAGATGTACTTGAATAATTAACAGGGGAGAGGAAAGGGAGGAATTTCCGCAAGGATTTCATTAGCATGCCAAGTTGATCTAATATTCCTCATTAGTGTTTGTATTCTCTGTGCTTTGTATTTTTTTATAGCTGGCCTGCTATAGATGAAAATATGTGCAAAGAAAATATGCAAAGCTTCCTTGAGCCTATGCCTGAAGAATTCTTACAGCTGAAATTATCTGTAGTGATTTAAACTGGAACACATATGACAAATGCCCAGATTTTATGCAGGTTTTTTTGAAAAGCTGAATTAGGAGATTTGTAATAGTCACTCCAGTGATCACATCAGTACTTTTAAACACATACACTGTTACTTTCTGTAACAAGAAGTGATATGAATATGAGACTCAGTGGGACTTCTAATTTTTTTCCAGCCACTGTCTGCATGTTTTCATATGTATACGCAGTGAAGAATAGAAATTATGGAACAAACCTGAATGAAGGTTTATGAGGAATAAAGGTCCATAACTCTTAAAGAAAATGTATATGTGTATGCACCTCTATAAAATCATAATTATACATGCTGATTGTTTTGAAAAACCACTTAATTTGCAAAATTATTTAATTCTGGCTCTTCAGATCATTAGCAAAAAAGGACTTAATATTGTGTTCATTGTCATAATAATACACTTTTTTATATTTGGTTGTAGAACTGTACAACAATAATACAATTTCAAGGGTTAACATTTTCACAGCGTGAACTATTATAATTTAAGCTATTTTATCACAGCTCTCCTCCTTACCATCTGCATCTATTCATTTCTTTGGACTCCTGTAACTACATTTTAAACAACCCTGACCTTTGCTAAATTACTTCATTAAGGCTGATTTAGGGGCACAACTTTATTCTTATTAATATGCCTGCCTGTAGGAAAATTGGAGAAATGCTCTGCAAAAACAGCATTCTGTTTAGTAGAGAGAACAAAGTATTATGGTTTTGGCACAAATATGCAACTCTTCAGTCATAGGATGGAGAATAATTGGTTAGCAGCTCTTCAAAAAAGGGATTGCAGTGTTATAAACTGTGAGCTGAACTTGAAATTACAGTGTTGGATGTCTGAGCAAGATTAAACATGGTTTAAAACTTTCAGAGAAGACATTTCAAGAAAGCACTTTATAATGATATATTTTATACACTGAACATAAAACTGAAATCCAGCACTTAACTGCCAAATCTGCAAATTATTTTCAAAGGGTATTAATGGCAATAGTTAACAGTTACTGCAAATGTATAGAATAACATGAGAACTCCATAGAATATACCCCTAAATAAAGCAAGAGACGCTAAGAGACCATAAATGCAACATATAGTACCAAACTTACAGGTGAAATATATTTTGCTACAAAACACCCAAAGTTATGCATTGGCTTGCCCAGAACTAGAAAGAAGAGATCCCTGTTGGTGTCCTTACAGGGCAGATGCCCCCCTCTCTAATCAGCTTGTATAGCATTTGCAAACAGAAGGAACTCACTACAGTCAGGTAACCTGGGCAGAGGCACGGAGCACAGAAACTTCAGGGATTATACAGAGCAGAAAGGATCATTCAGGTGGCCAGAGAAGATGCAGAGAGGCGTAAATATGAACTTTATAGGCTTGTTCTCTTGAATGTTATGCATCGCTATGCTTAAAATAACACATGTATTTTAGTTAATGTTTTATATTTCTCAAATAGTTGTATTTGATGTATTTTTTATGTAAAAAGAATCAAACAAAGTTTAGAAAAAGATCACTTTTCTAAGCCCATGCTCAAACTGAAAATGCAAATATCACATGCTCTCTCTGGATCCAAGTTTGCTCAAACAATGTGGTCAGTATTGTTTTATTTGGGTTTGATTTCTGTCCCATTCTGCTAAAGAAAAGCAAGTAAAATTGGATGCCACAACACACACTCACAGACACCAAGTCCAGTTGCAGTAAGACAGCATCCATCCCTTTGAAGATATCAGAAATGCCTGCTAATAGTTAAACAAAATTTACATAAAATGCCATAATACACAAAAACTTTACTGAATACTTGGCATAACAGTGGCCATTTCTTAAAAAAAATATAAATAGAAAGAATATGGAAAACCCTAAAACAACACAAAACCCCCAAAACTACCCAGAGGGTCTTCTTAAATACCTAATTTTTGTATGAAGCTTTATTTATTTGAAACAGTAGGACACAATAGATACCTTACAAAGCTGATTAAACCTCACCATGGGTTACATAGGCAGTGGAAGGGTTGTGTTTTTATTTTGCCACCCAGATCAGTTCATGTGAATATTACTTTGCAATTACAACTCTGGAAATGATCTAGCAATACCTGGGAGCCAAAGAGCCCTGCAGCAAGAATGGAAACAGTAATATCCTCTTCAAGCAGACCTGAGGATCATTTGGTGAGATGCCAGTTCTCTGGTGGAAAGTACCCACAATTTTCTGGATTGGCCTGCATCCCCAACCTCTTCTCTCTTCCTACCCTCTAGCTCAGCAAACCACTTTCTCCCCAGCCCTCCCTCCACAACACCACCTGCACCAACACAACTTCAGAGCCTCCTGGGGGAGTGTTTTGGCTGCACTCTTGGAGGTTCAGTGCTGAGCCATGGGGAAAGCAGCTCAGGAGCCCCTTTTGAGGGAGAGACTGCCAAGCTCATCATTACCAGGGCACCTCCAGAGTTCTTCACTTAAGGGGAAAATTGTCTTCTGCATGGGAACAGTGCAGAGTCAGTGCCCTGCTACCAACCCTCAAGCTCTGTGATTGCCGACCAGTCAAGGATGTTCCTGAGGGACCAAATGATGAGGGACCTATGAAGGTGTTTGATTTCAACATTAAAAAAAACCTTGTTGAGACCAATGAGACTTCTTCCTTACAACATGTTCTTTCATGCCCTCCCGAATACCGTTGAGGACACTGTAGGACCAAACCCTAGAAGAGAGTGGATGTGATATATGATCTACAGAAGAAATCATCTATATACTATCTTTATTGTTGGCAGTAGCCTGGAAAGAACATTACAGAGAGAAGACTCACTGAACAAGACAGTGAGAGCACTGAAAGCTACAAAAGTCTGAAAGAAAAATGGCAAGCACCAACAGTAATAATGAACTTGAAGTAGGAGAGGACAATGAACTACATGTGCATCTGTGATGTGATGTGGCTCAGAGGAAAAAAACCCAGTACAGTTTTGTGATGTGCACACTGAAATAGTACTGCCCACAACAGACACAAACCAGTATGGGTAAAAGGCACTATCACTTGAGTATAGAATTTACCCAGGAATTGCTGCCTGGGAAAAAGTGTGGGCAAACAGAGAGGAGTTAAAAGGATCCATCCTGCTATCCATTTGCCTGACACATGATTTAAAAGAATTGAATTCAAAGTCTAATACTGGGACCTGCCCCTAGCTCCAAACTCCTCCAAACTTCATATGATATATGCTTGCTTCCAAGTGCATCTCTGATCTCACTGAGGTTGATCATGTTGTGGATGTCAAATGTGCATTGCTGTGCTGTGCTAAGACAGGGCCTGAGACATCAGCAAAAGACATGGAGGTGTTCTGAAGAACACGTATGAAACCTTTACTGTGACTTAAGATATTGTTTCCACCCTCTGGATTTCTTTTCCAATGCCTCCAGCTAAATTAAAAGCAGAAAGCAGACAGTTTTTCATCAGCTCTTTCATCACATTGTAATTAGAACCCATTTCATCATCTTAAACATCCTTGAGTCAAATAAATGCTGGTTTGAGCTGCAGCATCAACAACTGCAATGAACTGAAGCCATACGGCAATACTCACGTACTTTGCTTCTAACTACTATTGTGTATATTCCCATAACTAGAGTGACACCCCAGGCAACACCTGCCATGTTCACTGGCTGGGTCACAGAGTCACAGAATATTCTGAGTTGGAAGGGATCCCCAAGGATCATCGAGTCCAACTCTTAAGTGAATAGCCTGTACGGGGATGGAACCCGTGACCAAGGCACTATTAGCACCATGCTCTAACCTACAATACCCACAAGTTTTACTTATTGTAAAGTATTTTATTTAATACTCTCTAATAAAATTTGCTTAGTAAGCTATTAAAGGTACATTATTTCCAATTTGCTGACACAGTGTGCAACAGACAGATACCAAGATCAGAGGTAATAACATTTCCCAGCTTTTAAATCCCTTCATATTGTATGCTCTTAAAATAAACTTGGACAGACAGACCCTTGTTGTCATTGTGTAAATAATTATTATTGCACTGAGAAACTTGTTAGTGCAACTGCTAGATTGATAGACTATTTATGTCAAACTTGATCCTGTAAAGGGTTTGTACAACAAACTCCTCCTGAGTAGTCAGAAAATTCACATAGAGGACCCCTGTGGGATTTGAGCTATTACTAATTTTCCCTCTTTTAAACATCTCTGCCATGCTGTGTGTCTATGTAGGGAACAAAACAGGTGAAGGACCCTGAGGAGAAACCATATGGGGAAAGGCTGAAGGCACTTGGTGTGTTCTGCTGGAGAGGGGTCTGAGGGGACACCTCAATGCAGGTACAACTTCCTTGTGAGGGAAACAGGAGGGGCAGGCACTGATCTCTGCTCTGTGGGCATCAGTGACAGGACCCAGGGAATGGGCTGGAGTTGTGTCAGGGGAGGTTTAGGTTGGATATCAGGGAAAGGTTTTTCACCCAGAGGGTGGTTGGGCACTGAACAGGCTCCTCAGAGCAGTGGTCACAGCACCAAGCCTGACAGAGCTCAAGAAGCATTTGGGCGATATTCTCAGGCACAGGGTGTGACTCTTCAGGACAGTCCTATGCAGGGCTAAGGGCTGGACTTGATGATCCTTGTGAGTCCCTTCCAACTCAGTATAATCTGTGATAGCAAAACCATATCAATTGAGAATAGAAAAGGGAAAAAAAAATAAAAAAAAGGGTGGAATTTGATGGTTGCTACAGACCTGCTACTGTATGCAAACATGTGGAAGCAGATAGAAAATAGCATAAAATACAGCCTGGGTTGATTAAAATGGGGTCACGACTATTAATTTTTCTCAGACCTGATTTTCTTGACTTTGGAAATGTGGCAGATTTACATCAAGTCCTGTAAGGCATCTGATATAGTGGCATATAGGAGCTTGCTGTTTAAAACTAGAGAATATGTGGATGAGCAGAATTATAAGGCAGGTAAGCAGCTGGCAAGAGGGGATACTGCACTATGCAGTCCTGAAAGGGAAAATTGGTAGCACTCAATGACATAAAAGGAAATTGGAGAGTCTGCGAGACCCCTGAGAACTGGAATAAAAGTAGCAAGAATAGTATTTAGTAGTCCATAGAAGAATCTCCGCTTGGCAGGTGACAAGTATTTCTGCTGTAATGAGATTAGTGGAGTCTGCACCTACACTGTGAGCCAAGGGATTTGCTTCAGGCATCCCATCATCTGCTGCTTTCTTCTGGCCTATGCACCTAGATTTTTACAAGAGGAAATGGCTTTAAACTGAAAGAGAGTAGATTTAGAATAAATACTAGGAAGAAATTCTCTACTGTGAGGGTGGTGAGACACTCGAACAGGTTGCTTAGAGAAGCTGTGGATGCTCCATCCCTGAAAGTGTTAAAGGCCAGGCTGGATAGGACTGAGCAACCTGGTCTGGTGAAAGGTGTCCTGTCCATGGCAGGAGGGTTGGAACTAGATGATCTTTAAGTTCCCTTCCAACTCAAACCATCCTAAGATTTCTACCCCAAAGAAACAAGTAGAGGGCACTGGAGGTGTGAAAGGATGCATATTTGGGTGTCTGGACATAAAAGTAGGATGCAGAGAAGCACATTGCCTACCTTTATATTCACTTATGCAGAATGGTATTGAGATTCCAGCATGCTTGACCACGTGTGCCACTGCTGCAATATGAACATGAGCTTTCTGGTCAATCTGCTTCAAAACCATTTAATGTCTTCACAGTAATTTGCATGTGCTTGAAATAACATGGAAGACTGTTCTTCCAAAGTTAATGGGAAACATCCTGAATTTTCAACCGTACATTGTATGGAATGGCCTTAGTACAAGTTCCAAAGAGCTGCAGCAGCCATTCACCAGGGCACTGCACTCTAGGGAGACTCTGTAGGGTCTCAGTCTGGCTCCTTGTGAACTGCCTACTGGGGTTCACATGCATTTCAATAGATTTTTATGGACCAGCTCTAACACTGAACTACAATATCCAGGAGTCTCCAAGTGGCTGTTGCATGAGCAAACACATCAGTGGAGCATTTGCTGCTGCACAGGTTACCTGTGCATACAGCTGTGAGGTGTTGTGCAAGTACTACTGGCATGTGTATTTGGCTATGCAAATGTACAAATTTTGTGGGGTTCATCTAAACATAGACAGCTCTAAGAGTTTGCCAAGTCCTAGAGCAGCTGTACAGGTTAGTACAGGGGCAAGCCTTGATGGGAAAAGGACTATTCCTCTCCATCCACTAATGGAACACCTACACCTTCAGTTAATATAGGAATAACTAAATATAACAAGAAAAAAAACTCACATAAACTAAGGGAAAACGTGAGACTGAATAAAATTTCCTCATCTATTTCTTCCCAAGATCATCTGATAGGTATCTACACACTGGCCACATGCCAGAATTAGTTACATTGTGAAAGACCTGCATACTTTTCATACATTGCATTGCTACATATGGAAAACAAGTTTCATGCCCTGACTGCTACAGTCCTGAGAAACGAAAAACCTCAAAAAGTTTCTGAATTGGTAAGCCAAAGGTAGGGCTGAGGGGGGAGAGGCACAAAAAGTTACTGTCTCCCAGTTCAAAATATTTGTATTTCCTTATTTCAGTTGGTTTAGGTAGGAGAGAGATCAATTTAAATTCACAATTACATTTTTTCCTTGAAAATATTCTAATGTGTGGTTCTGACATGACTAGAAATTTTCAGAAATGTTCTTTGAATAAGAAACCAAACCTGAAGATTTCACACAACTTACTCTGGTTTTGACAAAACAGAGCTTGTCTGTCCCCAAGAGAAGAGGCTCTGACAAGCTGTCTCAGAGTTTGTTATCCCCAAGGAAGAGGCAGTTTGTAGACGAAATTCCAGCCCACATTATCAATTATGCAAGTCCTGTGCTTTTGCAATACCCACCTCAGCAGACTGCATCTAGGTGGAGAATAACTGGTGACATGCAATCTTTACCTAATGAGCTTGTCTCCATAGTAAACTATACATAAAACTACACATGTAAACATCACTTCAGTCTATTAATACAATCTGAAATATTTCATTGGATAAGTTGAATAAATTACTGTCATTATCTTTTTGCCTGAAACCTTCTTCTAAAAACAAAATGAAATTACTGAATAAAACACATCCAATTACATTTTTTTCTTGCCTAATCTGTCTCTCCATGACTAAGCTAACACTTGCCTACAAAGGTTAGCCTTGGGCTCTGTTGTACAGTCACTTCTTCCATGTTTCAACATGTTGGGGACTTTTTTAAACTGGAAAAAAAATACTGAGCTAGAACAAGTTACTGGGGCTACTGTTTCTTGACTACTGTTGATATGAAAAGAAGATATATTTGTTAGGGTAAAACTATTCAGAGTAACAGAGAGAAGAAGCTGTGAATGAACCTATCTAGTAATTTCTCTATATAAGAGCACGTTAGATACTATTACTGACGTCCAGTGCTGAACTTTCCCTTAGTGGCATACTGGTAGCTCATAATTCCAACCAGAGTACAAAGAAAAGGTGAATTAAGTGTGCCAGAAACAATTGCTACTAGGACTGCACGTACAATAAGACACTTTGCTCAGAAAATTAATGTGTCAAAAAATCTAGCTGGTGGTCAGCATCAGAAAGGCTTTTTCAAAAGTCAGAACTATAGAAGAACTCTTGGGTGTCCATGGCCTTGTTGTTATTTTCCCATTTCAGCCTTTTTTTTTTTTTTTCTCCACTCTTTTATATTCTTTAATTCCTCTTCAGTCCCTAGTTCCTTCTACCTAATATGTATTGTTCTTCAACCTGAATTCCTAGATAGACCCTTTCTTTTTGTTCAGTCTTTCCTTTCCATACCCTTTTCCATGATTTTTTTTTCCTGTAAAAAAATTAACAATTCTGATTATTTATGAACTCTGGAACTTCAAAATTTCCTGAAGTTGTGATTGGGCAGTACCTGAAGCCATATTCATTAGCAGGATACTGTTTTGAAGACTGAGATCTTTCTAGTATTAATTACTATAAATTACTTAATCTAGTTCAATTGATTATTTTTTTGTTTGTGGCTATTCAGAATAATTTTTTGATAGAAGGCAGAAAGGATTAGATGGTCAAAACTATTAAATTACATGAACCAGATGCCCCACCTCATGACATCTGACCATAAAGAGACGCCCTTAGCAAAAACTCCAGCGCAGGAATTCACCAAAATTAGACAGTGACAGTTGTTTTTGAACACTTTCCAATTGTCTGGGATACTTTGAGACCCCCTCTCTTAATAAATTTAGTAGCCTAATGGGCTGAAGCCACCATTACAAAAGCTTCCCTGGGCAGACATGAAATCAGTCTTCAGCATCACTGAGTGCAATGAAACAGCAGTTTGGAAAAGTGTCTTTGATCCAAGAGTTCAGGTTAAACTTTAGTGGAGGGGTTTAGATCATGTTAATGAACATACAACAGAAAAAGCCCAAGGCCAGTCTGGATTGGGATATTTTATCTTTAGGAATTATAATCCTTTTCAGGAGCCAAAAACACACAGCCTTGAGCCATTTTTGCTGCTCATAGTTGGCAACTCTGATCTCTGTTTATCTTCAGCTCCTCACATGTATTCTCATCAATACAGACCAGCATCTCACATGTATTCTCATCAATACAGACAGAGGAACATTAGAATTATGGGTACCTAAAATTATTGTTCCTTAAATAAATGGTGACCCCCAAAGTCACTGAGCCAGACTAACACACTTGGTTGTATCAGCAGTGACAGATGTTAACCTGTAATTCTTTGATTTTTTGATTTCTTTCTGCTAGCTACTTGCAGCCTTTTCTGAACACTGTGTTGGGTATTTTTTTCTGCATTTGAAGACACTCCTTTAGCAGTGTTACAGCAAGCTTGTCCCACTGTCCATATCTTTCATGATTGTTAGCTAACCCTGTGCTAGCTGCTGCTTTTTGTGCTGTTTTACTAAACCCAAATATTTAGAGTTTTGTGTGCCATGTTTATGGTGCCTTTTGTTAGGACAGAGCAGAGATTCCCATAGAAATGGAAATCAAGGTATAGACCTTCCCTTTTCCATTGTGCTTCATGCTGACTCTACCATATATGCTGATATCCATGACTTTTATCCCTTTAACAGCAAAAGTAGCAAACCATCTGTATTTGACACAAACTATTGCAAAGATCACAGAGTAGAAAAAATTACATATAAGGCAGGGTCAATGCTGGTTTTGTATTCACCTTGTGCATGCCATATCCACCATACAGGTAATGTGTACTTGGTTGACTCTAGTGTGTGTTGCAAAGGCTGAGAGTTAAGAAACCCTGTTATTGAGATTGTGTGTTGAAAGTCCTAGAGATTTGAGAACATGATTTAAGCTAAAAGCACAACATAAATCTACAAGTCAGGTAGATTTGTTAAAAAGCAAAAATAGCTACAACTGTCCCTTTAACAGCCTGGTATAACACAGATGTTCACAACGACATGATTCACTATCAGGTAGCAGCTGTACATCCCTTCCCTCTACAGATGATTTGCATTTTGACAGGAGGACACAACCAGTTTCTATATATCCCACAGGAAAAAAGGGTTTGCAAGCAATGGAAACCACTATACAAATAACCATGTTTTGCCTATGAGAGTGCCCATCTCCAGTTTATGCCTCCACTTGTAGAAAGCCAACAAACACCAGTATCTTAAGGACAGAGTGAAGTGGTGTTTTTGCAGAGGATTAGGAAGGATGTTCATAGGAAAGAATTACCTGCACATGCTCTGGACCACTCCACATAGGCAAGCACATCATCTTTTATCATGTGAGCTTTAATGGAAACTCATCTGGTTTTGTGAACCACAGCTCCATAAGGAAGAAGGGAGTGAATGAATATGCCAGATGTTCTGACCACATTGATAATGATCTTGCTAGCTGCTGATAAATACAGAACAATATTAAGATGTCCTGTATTTATATGTATGAGCACTGAGCAAACATGAAATGTGATGGTAAAAAGGGCTGACAAAGTATCCTTGCTCCAGTCCAATTCACCAGCCTTCCCTCTGTATCTGTTTCCCTGTGTGGTTATTTTTTAGTAAAAGTGCTCTGGAGAGAAGGAACTTTTACTTTTTGGCAAATAGTTTTATACTAATACTTCAGTAATTAAGGACAGAATTCAGTTAATAGCTGTAGAAAGCACTTTAATTCATTCAATCTGCTCTTAAATGTCACCAGTGACTTCATATTTGAAGTTCTACTGGGCAACTGATTCCATAACCCACAGTCCTAATTAGCCTGAAATCAGGGTAAAACAAGTCAAATAACATACTAAGGTGGCTCTTAATATATGATTAGAAACATAAAGCAAAAACCTAGCAGTGGCTAGCAATGGCCACTCAACACTAAAAAGAAAAAAAGAAAAAAAGTCATTCATAGAAACCAACTAGTTCCACTCCAGCTTTGCTCTTTGACATTTAGCTTTCACTAAGCAAAGTATATTGGAAAGGACACTTGGGCTCACCATGAGCTTACAAGTAGAAGCCAGACCTCGGAATTTTGCCAGTGGGATTTTGAAACCAAAAGCAGCAACAGGCAGAAACCAGAAATTTCAACTCCTTTGCCCTCAGTGGGCAAAAACATTCCTTCATTGTTTACTTTTTCTGTCCAGGAAAACAAATAAACAAACCAAAAAACCCTAACCCAAAACCAAGCCACAGTGTTCTGCAGGTGATCTTCATGTGCTGTTTGCAATGTGGGAGGAAGCTGGAGGGAGGGGGAAGAGAAGCAGTAATTTTCTTGTGTCTTTTTTTGTGTAATCATCTATGCTAACCCCATTTCTATTTCATCTTCATGCCATGCACGGTATCTGGAGTCCTTTGAAACTGAGAGTCACTTGCACTCAATGGCCCTATGCTATTGGCTGTATCTAGCTGTATTTATTGGAACTTCTTTTTCATCCAAAGGGACAACAATAAAATTACTTTTTGAATCCTGATTCAAAAGGGAGAGCCACTTTCTGAATCAATGCTATCACCTTTGGGCAACATCTGCCTCTTCCTGTCAAGTGTTGCTTCTCTATAACCATTTCAGTGCCCCAACATCAAACATTTCTGGGCAGGAAGGATCAGATCACTAAGGAAAAATGAATCCAAAAAGAAGCAAACCCAATAATTAAGAAATAATCATGGTTTATAATAAACTCACATTAAAATAACATGTTTCTGTTCGCTTGGGAGTAGTGGGTCAGCCTTTGCAACAATTTCAAATTCTGAAAGTGGAGAATGAGAACAAGGAATTTTCCAACATGACATAAGAATCTGGCGAGCTTGCCTGTGGTTTGCTTTCTCTAGAGATTAACATGTGGAATTTTCCATCAAAGAAGGGCAAGAAATCTTCTTGTGTCTTTCACTTTTGGTTCTTTCCCTTATATCCCACTGTTCTGAGGAAACATCACCCTTTAAAGCTCTATGAAATACTCGATATTGTTCTTCCAGTTGGGACTAGATAGCATTTTCATAAAATTTCAGCTGTCACTTGGTTACTACAACATATACATGTTAAAGGGAGCCAGCTGAAAAGTGTAGAAGTTTCCAACTTAAATATTGAATGAAAAACCTCAGCAAAACTGACTTAAATTGATGTCCATTTCTATTATAACAACCTATGTTTGTTCCATTTTATGTATCCAGTTTCAACTATCCAATTGGAAAACTTCAAAAGAAAAAGAACATTATTTTATGAGAATATTTATTTGTGAGTAATTCCCAATGTCACTGATTAAAAAAAGGGATAAAAACTTGGCATATGATTGCAACATTACATGTCACAAAGTGCCAAACCCTGTGATGAAGGTAAATAGAATCCTAAATTCTGTTTAGATGCCTCACTACCAATGAAATCTAGAGGCCCTTCTTGGGTTCTGCAGCTCATGCCCTTCAGGAGAGCTGAATGGAACAGGTTAGATGCCATGATGAAAATAAAACTGAAATACAACCAGTCCACTGCACAAATGCTGAGTTGTTTTTGACTTTTATAAAGCTTAGGGACTTGTGATTCCTATGGTTTGGTGAGTCAGGGACTAGAGAGAACGGAAGACCAAATTCAGATTTTATACCTAAAGGTTTAGCCAAACTGCAGTTTGGAATAAAAGGCACTTGTATAACCACAAAGTGGTGAACCATCTGCAGGAAATCCTCAGGTGACATTTTATTTTATGCTGAAGTCATACTAGAAAGTTACAAAGTTCCCTTCTGGCCTCCCTGTATGTAGCAATCTGTGGATCCAGAGCTGGCCCTATTCACTAAGCTTTGCTCATCATTTCCCGTTGAATCAAGATTCCAAATTTGGACTGCAAACCCCTCCCGCTAAATTTTCTTCCTACACCTGCAGCAGAGAGCCCAGATGTAAAAATCATGTTTTGGCTTAGGCAGGTTACTTTCAAGGAGGGTTAATTTACAAGAACTGACTGTGGAAAAGACAGTTGCTGATCTGACTTATCATAACTCTGTGTCACAAGTCTGTATACTGTTGGGGCGGGGACTTTCAAATTAAACTTGAATTTATTTTTTTAGGTTGTCCCTGGAATGATTACCTGCCTTGCAAGGTTCTAGTTTTGATAAGTGGCTTGCCATCATCACTGGCATAAGTTTCTCAGGGGCTTGAATTTTCAGCAATAGTAGACTGAGAACTCAGAAATATTTGATAGGCTAGAGAGGCACGTGGTAAGAAGAAACAAAAGGATGCAAGAAAATCTGGAAATGCAACATAATTTGGAAATGGAGGAGCAGCAAGAGAGAGAATGAAAAACTCCATTTATCTAATTATGAGATACACTGTCACACCTACTTCTTTTCTCTCTTCTTTCTTCCAGCCTTCCTTCCACTTTCCACCTATAAACAAGCAAACACCACCACTATCATCTTCTCTAACAGACTTCATCATAGTCCTAAATATTTTAATATATACCTAAATGCAGAGGAAAACTTTGTTGTTTCTGTTTTGCAGGCAGAATCCACATGCTTTGTTTTCATATCTGCTGCTTTGAACTTTTTCTGGATGATCTACTTTTCTCCAATATGCAGGTTTCTTGCACAACCATATCCTCCTTTAGAAATACTCCTATTTGTAGACATTCTTTTTCATTCTTTTTTTGCAACTACCCCTCTCACAGTCAAGCTCTGCAACATATTTCTTTGCCCCTGGCCTTGCTATTTATTTATCCCTTCTCAGAGGCAGAAATTACTTCATCAATCCTGAATGCAGGACACTAGGCACATGTAGACAAGAGAACTAAGCTGTTTCTTACAGGAAAGTATTCCCAGGCTGCTTACTTAGTTTCATAGTCCTCTCTAACACAGAGCAATGCAGCCAATATGTTAAAACCATAGTGATTCTTCAATAGTTCTCATCTCATTGGAATTATCCTGAAAGGCACACTCCTAATCTTAAGCAAGAGAAGGCAGTCCCAAAGATGAGAGACAGGAGAACTTTCCTCAAACCCCAAATCCCCATCGCATCATTCAGAAGGAGCTTTACTGATACTGGAGTGCTTCATGCTTTAATATAATAACACTTTCAAAAAATAAAGAATCTTCTCTTTATACTTTAACTTCCATGAACCTTGAGCTTTACAAGCCTCACTGTCAGGAGAATAATGCAAGATTGTCTCAGATTTGCAGGGCTAGCTCATGTCATACAAGCAAGTGCAGGAAGGATCAGCCTTTGCTTTTCCCTGCCTGTAAATTTCTCAAGCCAATTCATCAAGGCTGGTCTCATTTTCTTAACAATGCGGAGCTGTTACAGCAGAGACAAAGCTTCTCCTCCACTGTTTATATGTAGTTTACTTTAATAACAAACCAAGAAAGGAGGGGAATTGAGAAAAAAAGAATTTCTTTAGGTGAAGACACCTGAACCTGAAACCAAAAAATTCTGTAGAAACTAGCCACCTTTATTTGATATAATTTAAATATAATTTTATATAATAACTAATCTCTAGATGATTGGAACAATGACTCCTCTTATTTTAATGTTTTAGGACCACTCTCATCCGAGGAGGAATTGCTGGGGAATTCATTTTTCAGAGACTCATCCATAGGGGAGTAAGTGTGAGGGAGTGCAGTGTGAAGAAGAGGCTGATTCTGCTTCACTCTCTAGTTCTTGGTTTCCATACCCTGCTGGAGGATTATGTGGCTGTAGAGGATAAACCACTCTCTCCTATAGGTCAGTTCACTGCTGGACATCTCAGCCAGGAATGCTACATAAAAAATAATGTTAAACACAAGTGGGCTGCACTATTCCCACCCACTCAATTACAGCAAAAATCAGAGGATGCTCCACTTAGACGCTGCCAGAGATATTTACTAGATGTAACATGCTGAACTGCAAGTTTAAATTGCAATATCTGGGAGAAGTCTGGACAGCTCTTCTGTGTTGGCTAAATAGTTTGTTTCAAGAGCAGAGAGCTGGGCTCTTTTTCCCCTGGGAAATTATGTTTTGTGATACCTGCCTACATGGAAGATATACAGTAGCTGTACCCAATGCTGGTTATGGGAAGCTGGTCCTATGGAGCAGAATTTCAGAAAAGCTCATCAGATGCTTCTGGCAACTACTTGCCAACTGTGTTGCACATGGAGAACCTCAATAAGTTCAATTAAGAAACATTGCAGTTGCAAGCAGGGCATAGAGTTGGGATTTGAACAATTAGGATTTGCACTGCATCTGCCTCCTATCAAGCCCAGGATTTGGACTCAACATCTTTTATAAGCAGCATATGCAGACACCAGAAGATGCAAGAGACCAAATCATAAGTTGCATTACATTTTTTTTTTTTTTTGAAGCTTCACCTTATGGGTGCTACTTTCCCTAATGAAGTTACACCTTGCTGGTGTGCTGACTTTGCTAGAAAGCAGAATTGGATGGAAAAACAAACTTAGCAGCAAGCCATGGAACCGTTACTCACTGTCTGATAGCAAAGAATAAGCAGATCTGCCTCTGAAAGTGCACACCTAGCCACATAATCATTCTACAATTGGTTCTTAAGGCAAAGGATAAAGCCTTTTACCTCCTTTCAGCCTTTTCCCATGGCCAACGCTACTATTCCGTAATAACTCATCTCTGAGTAACAAAGTAAACAGCATTACAAAATAATTTCTGAAGCCAAATATCTGATAAAGATGATTAATGCCTCATGAAATACCCAAGTCATATTTGCAATAATTGCAATATTTGAGATGGATAAGAGGAGAGAATTATAGGATTTGCTGTAAGGCTGAATTATCTACAGGAAGTTCATGTGAATGTCACGCTACCGTCTAACTCGCTGGTACCTGCAAGGCATGCTCCTTAACAGCTGGCTTATTTGTTTTCTGGATTTTAGAAGTAGAACAATCAGAGTTTTGTGATAGATTTTCTAAAGCTACCTTCAAAAATGCCCTCAATTTTGAGAGGAACTGTATCAGTCTAGAAACTACTGCACAAACATAGGAATCTCACCCTAATGAACAGAGTTTTGGGGTATTCTTGAATGGCTGCCCAAGTCAAAATTTCACAATGTTTGTTCAAGTAAAGTTTGCCAGTAAGTACAATGTTCTTCCAAAGAAAAAATGACGCATTTCTTATTCTGAGTAAGTTATGTGGGTATGTTCTGTAGTTTCCCAGCATGAAAAAAATCCTAATGTTTGACACATGCATTGGGAAAAAGAAAGCTGAAAGGTACCATCTTTAAGGGCTTCAACCACTTTACATTATACAGTCCATAGACTGTGAAGAGAATTATGGATAGCTTCCTTTTTTCCTATGATGGGGTAAAGCTCTTCTGTTTATAATCATAGACTGCTAGCTAGTGCTCAATGTGATAACTTTTGATGGAATGAGAATAGAAAAGTTATTATTGTTGTCAGCCACCTACTCCAGAGTTCTCATATTTATGCAAGCAAAATTATCTATTACATCATTTTGTTAATAATGACTTTGTTATAAGCTAAATTCACAACTGGAGTTGTTCTGACTGGACATAACTGTTTTGTTTTGCTTTCGCAATGCCTTAAGGTTCTCTCTTATAACCAGTCGCTTCACTGGTGCTAATGAAAAGCCTTGCTGCATATACTCCAACTTAATTATTATTCTATGACCACTCCTATACCCCCCAGCCCCAAATTGCACCAGCTTGAACACCGCTGGCAAACAAGCACAAACAGGGCATGAAAAAGGTCAAAGACAATTTGTTTTCAACTTTAAATGAGTATTCCTGTAAAATTCTTCCCAGAATCTGCTGACTTCTTATAGACCCTAGAATATTCTGCACTCCTGCTAACTGCTCATTTCACACTGAGAGGCAAGGAAGAAATAACTGGATGGGGAAAGCTGTCGAAGAGCAAGATCTTTCTCTAGCCATTCATACCTATGATGTGAAACTCCAGGCTCCCTTGAGCAGTCACAGTGTAATGGGGGAGGAACGTGGGCAGACTTTCCCCTCCATTTCTATTGTAAATGAAGAGAAATACCAAAATGCCTAATTAGCAGGTCTATCTGAGCTCAGAGGGGTATGCAGGGCATATGGCTGAGCCACCACACTCTGATTTGCAAAATCAGTCCTTTACAGCAGGCTACACAGTCACGTTTTTCTTAAGCAACTGCAAAATCCAGTCACTTGCAGCTGTCTCCAAAGAGCCTAGCACATTCAGACTTTTATCCAGACTTTTTTTTTTTTTTACACACCAGAAGACTCAGTAAGTAACAGAGACACCCTTACTTGAGCCCTTTCTCTGTGATTACAAAATCCCAGAGCAGGTGATGGAGCACACCTTGCTCCAAAGGCTGAACACTGAGGGCAAAGCACGGTTTCCAGTGCTTCTCTCCCCTGTCACCACCATCCACAAACACCGTGGCAGGAGACACTGAAAGAACTGGCATGGCCTTCACCTGTTACTCTGGTGTTCCCCTTATCGATTCTCCAGAATGCCCTTGAATAAATCCCCCTTCCTCCCTCGTTAGTGAAGAGGGAAGCTGCTCTGAAATCAGCTTACTCATGATCACCGGTGCATTTGCACGGTGCTTGTTGAACTGAAGGGAACCCTTTGTTACCCACACCCAATGTAATATTACACTACCCTGGGTCTACAATGGCATAAATTCTTGGAAGTACTTGTCAAGGCTGACAATTTTCCTAACAAACACTAAGGCAGAGGAACATTAGAAAACAAGCAAGCACAAAAACCTGCAGTAAATAAGACTTTGGAAAAGACAATATTTCTTTTATTTACAGGGAACAAACAACTTCGTGTGTGTCAGGAACAAATAAAAATCAACCTCCAACCTTCACAAATTAATAATCGTGTAGAAAGCATAGCATTTTTGTTAAAAATAAAGATGTAGTTTGCAATTAACTGAAAAACAAACTGAAAAACAAGAACAATTTTTTCTAGAGCCAATCTACTGGGGATTTTAGAACTGGCATATTCTGATCTCATTTGTTTCCCTATGGGCAAAGAAGCCAATGTTGAGCTTTCCTGTTGCAGATCAAAGTGACGGCTACAAATGTTAGTAAAACAAAGTCTCCCCTACTATCAGGCAAAACAGGATAAAAAGCAAACAAGCAAAAACTTCTGCACAAGGATATAAGATGAAATGGGGGAGTACTTCTGCCACGGCAAGAAAGCTGAACATCCACTCAATCTTAGATTTCAATAAATACGACATTATTATGATAGGACCCTGGTTACCATATCTGCGTCAACTCTCTCGGGAATCTGATTTTTATTTTCCTTCCTGTCCAAGGACAGTTGTTCATATATTTATTTGCATTGCCATAACATGGAGATGCAGGCTGTGATCAGAGGTCCATTGTGTAAGGTGCTGTACACACAGTTTATCAAAACAGCCTCTGCTTCAGAGACCCTCCAGTCTAAACAGGGAAATTCTAGAAGTCCCGAGGGGAAACAAATGCTTGTAAGGCTTCCAAGACAGAACCAGAAAGTCTTTGGAAAAGCATCTTTGGATGGCATTTCAGACTAAATGTAAATCTCGATGTCCATATTTCAGTGATATACTTCCTTGGGTTTGAGTCATTAGGAGTCTTCCCGGTATTTTCTCAGCAATCAGATCAAAAGGGTTGCAGATAATAAAACTGAGGCTTGAAGTTGTGTCCATAGCAAAAGCTAGCCAGAGTACCTTTCTATCAGAGAATTCATTGTTTAATTAATCCTCACAATTTCTTCTTACACATCAGATTCCACAAATTCCTTGTTTATTCCTCATCTGCAAACATTACAAACTAACTCCCACCACTACTTGCTCCATCTTTCTTGAACATTAAGGGAATTTGGAAAAACAGGGAAAACATGTCCACATGAGTGACTGTCACAAGGGGGAGAAAGCAAAAAAAATTCTGAAAGCAAGTCCACCAGTGTATTTTCAAAATTAAGGCTAGATATATCTTGAAACAGACAGTCTGAATAACCTTTTCAAAGACAATGATGCCCAGATTTATGTAATAAGAATGAGCAAAAGAACAGAAACAGGTCTGTTCCTTTACATATTATCTTGCATCCATTCGGAGAGAAAATGACTAAATATAAGGCACAATGCAATGTCGCTCTCTAAATATAAATATGCACTGAAAAGGGTGTGGACATCTCAAACAGAAAAGAAATACAAGGTGAACAGAAGACAAGGAGATCTGCTTCACTGGGAATGCCACTGACTGAGGGTGTATTTCCTGTTCTAGAAAACAAAAGGACCAAGTGGGGAACAAAAAAAACTCAAGGGTAATGCCAAGATGATTTTTATCTTCATGTTCATACAGAATCAACAGCATCTTGAAGCCCCTTGTGTTCGAACCTCTTCTCTCTTTACTCAGGAGGGTGTGATCCTTTGGCCTCAGAATGGGCTTTAGGATTCTCTAGGAGTCTGTAAAGAAGGAGATTGACAGACTGCAAATATCCCTACTTCTGGGCTCTGTGTTTGGTCGAGTTTCATCACATAAATTTTTTACTGCTAAAGGTACTGTGGATATGCATTAAATTTCTGTCCTACATGTCGGCAGGAAGTGGAGATCTTATAAGGAGCATTACTTTTGCTGGATGTGCTGAAGGACAAGGTGAGAACGAGGAGGGTGAAAAAGCAGCAGACCAAGCAACACCCCCTTTGCCTTCCATTGGGGACATAAGTAAAACACACTTATATTTCTTTAGAAATACTGCTGCTAGATCAGTGGACAAAATTCTGACGTGGAAGTTCATTGAATTATTGGAATTTAAGAGAAAAAAAATTGTTAAAGTAATCACAAGCAGTACTTAACTGATAGAAGATATAAATCTTACCGCTTATGTAGTAGTAGTAGTTAGGTTCTCATCTTATGTTTCAACAGTTGAACATAGTAAAAATACTCCAGTAAATCATATTGCAAGTGTTGTTTTCCTTCTAAATGAATAACGGCATAATCTACTTTGGCACTGATATGAATAATTTCTTTTCTGTACCCGTCTTCTGAGTTGCAAAAAAGTGTTAATCCCTGATAGAGCTGAAGGAGCTAATTTTGTAAAAAGCAGAACATGCCTGATTTAGTAAAGGGATTTCTGTTCTGAAGCTTTCAAATCTCCTGTTCACCTTCCTGTCAGTCACTGAAGTGAATCAACCTTTTCGTGGAAACAACATCATCTAATCTGGGTGAGAAAAAATACAGGATATGAAAAGCTATTTCAAGAGAATGGCAGCCTGACATGCTTTGCTGCAGACATGAGATTCTAAATTCTTCATTTAACAAATGGCCTTTAAAAGTACACAGAGACGAAGAGCAAGGGGAGATGACAGCCCAAGGCATTTGAAGGAAACTACAGCTCAAGGACTCAGTAGCAGGCAGGCTGACTTTACATGTCCAACCTCATCTGGCAGCCTTCCATTTCAAAGAGAGGAGAAGACTGTAGAGTTATTGAGCAAAATCTGCTGAAGAATTGTCATGGAGGTGTTTTTATAAACTTTGCTGACAACAAATTCCTAGACAATGTTTCACCTACCATGGATGCAATACTCCTTCAAACTAGCTGCTGAGGCTTTGTGTGACTGAAGTCATTCTTCAACCAGTCTCTTCTTGGAGTTCCATTTTTCTTGCTCTTTGTTGTTTGTGGGTTTTGTTTTGTTTTCTTAAACTTGAAATCTGATTAGCAAATTGAGTCTAAAATATCATGCTGAGTGCTTAAGCCATTTTCATTCAAGTGGAGCTAGAGGTTTGTCTACATATTTGATCTGGAGCAATAAATTACTGAAATTTTAAAAATCACTGGAAAAACATCTGACTTTTAACAAACTACTGAAGAGATGAAAACCTGTAATTTCTTAGTTTTACTCTCTATTCGTTTGCTTCTCTTCATTTGACCATGTTATTTCTTCTTGTAGCATTAACTGGATCTACTGTAAGATCTATACAGTAGATAAAGAAGTCCTTACGCTTTGGGTCAACTATTTTAATCTAGGAAATTCTTCTTTTGTAGTGAAGTTTTTAAGGCTTTGAGAAACATCAAGCCTTTGTTATGACTCATACAGGAATAAACTTCAATTCTAAATTCACTAAATTAAACTTGTTATTGCCAAGGACTGCAATGAAGAAAGGTATTTATTCAATATGCTTTCCACTAGGGTCAGGGACTAAAGTCATGGTTTATGGTTGTTTCTTATGTAATGAACATCAAATGAAAGATGCAAAAGGATTTCATTTCAAGACAGAGTTAAAATGAGCTATTTAATATACTAAGAGCTAGTGCATACTCTATTGCAAGTCCACAGTGTTCCATAATGTCAATTGCTGCCTATGCCATTAAAGAAATTAAATGGATTGAGTTTCAAAAATAACCTGTGAGCTATTGAGAAATGATTTCTGCAACCTCTCCAGACAACCTGCCTATTACAGCTGCATGAAGATAAGGTTAGTGTTGCATGCAGGGTGGGAACATGCACCTCAAGCCTTCCAGCCTAAGCATGAGCTTCTTGTGAGCTTGAACCACCAAGTGAAGCTCTGCACTTCCTCCAGCTTGACATGACGACCACATAATATCATGAATTTGCATTCTCTGAGTACCTACAAATCAGGCCAACTGCAAAACCAGCCAAAGTTTGTACAAAAGATGCCTGAATATTGCAGAAAAGTTAAGACTGCTCACAGCTTTTAGTCTGCATGGAAATAAACTATCATCTGCCCAGCTACAGATGGTGGCAAAAATTTCCCACCTGGACATTTCCTGCATGTTTTTATCTTATTCTGGTATTTCTTAGCCTATTATGTGGTAATTGATTGCCACCACCAGGGAGATAAAACAGCTATTTCTTGGAGAAATGCAAGGATTAATTAATTAATCTTTTAATATGCAAATAAAAGATATTCCTTTATAGCTGGAATTTTTCATAGCATTGTGTAATTGTACAAAGACTTAATCTCTGGTCCAGGAAATCTCACAACCACAAGTCATAGGAGGCTGGAAGAGCATCACTGCTCCTTGCCCTCTCTGTACCCTTTTTTCTTAGACACCCATATTTAAACCCTTTGGAGAGAGGATTCCAGGCTAGAAGAAAACCTAATCTCTGATGGCACAGCCATTTTTTTGTGTAAGAGACAACTTCAAAAGGACATTTTTACACTATTTACTTTCTTTTCTCCAAATGTCAGTCCTGTTAGGTTGCTCTTCCATTAGGTTCACAACAGGAAAGTGGATTCAGAGTTAGAGGAAAAGTTACTGAACAGGAAGCTTGATCCCACCAGATCATACACAGCCAAATTCCTCATTCTAGTAACAGCTGAATTCAGCTTTAGAAAAAATTACAGCATAGCTATTGTGACAAAAAAACCCCAGTCTTAAGATGCCATTATGAAGTAAGAAATGAAGGAACCTGAAATAACATGTGGGAAGGAAAACTGGGCATAGTCCTGGTCTTGGGATTTAAAAAAAAATGTTTAATTACCTTCTCCACATAAAACTTCCAGGCATTTTATAATAACAATCCACCAAGAAATAAAGATGTTTGTTGTTCAGTGTTTTCAACTTCTGGGCAAACTGGTGTTGGACAGGAGTCAAGTCTTTAAAGACATATCCAGTTCTTCCAATGGGGCACCTTTTCTTCTCCATCAGCTGCTACTGTCACTTCACCTACTGGCTTGGAGTCTTCCTTTTTCTGCAAGTACCAGTTCCTGCAATCTCTAATATTTCACATCAGCAAGTCTTTGCCTAACACTTAGTATGAAAAAATAAAAAACAAACAAAAACTGCTGGAGGACTGCAAAAATATTCTTTCAATTTTAAGAGTAAGAATGCTTTTTTACTTTGATAAAAAATTGTCATCACCTTTCTATTTAAAAAAAAAGACTACATAACTACAGACTACATAACTCATACAGGAATGTCTCATAAGCAGTTACTATTGGTGCTTATCCAGATCTTGAAGGACGGTTTTTCCCATGGCCCCATCTCTCAGAAAGTCTCTCTTCCATGTTTATTAAAAGTGCCTAATAAAAGAGGAGTTTGTAAAAGTACCTTACCATGGGCAAAACTTATTTTCTCCTCTGCACATTTATTTTAGAAAATCTGTAGGAATTTAGTATCTTTCAAAATTCTATTCCTCCATCAGATTTAGCTAAAACAATGAATTAAAAATTTTCCAGGAGGGTTGTTCAAATGGACAGACACACAGGCAGTACTTTCAGCTCAGGTCTCTAAGAAATAGAGAAAGAGAAGAAATCCATGCACAAAGACAGGCTGAGATAGGCTAAAGTGGACTGGTCAGGCCATCAGAGTAGAGGTGACACAAGGTTTACATAACCCAGCGCTACTGCCAGCAGGAGCAACAACCAGGAAACAAGCAGGTGGGAGGAGACAAGGAACAAAAGGGAAGGAGAAAAAAAGAGAAAAAAAAAGGCTTTGCTAGCTGATCTGGTTGATTGATGCAATTAATTGCCTCCCACACTGGTAGGTGTTGCTACTGTTTATTTAGCATTCTGCCAGAAACAAATGTTTGGGACTCCTGGTTGCTTCATAGCTCTTGTCTACCTGGAAGCCAAAACCAGTTGTATCTTATGCATCATCACTGACTAAACAAAACATCAGGAGCATAAGATAAACAATCCTACACAGCTGGATGGCAGGGACACTGCATGCTCTCCCCACTTGCCAGGGAGCCACAAGCAGTGGGATCCAGCCAGCCTGCCTTAGAGAACTCCTTCTCTCCAGCTCTTCCTCCTTCCTCAGGAAGATGCTAGTATAGCACCCAGAGGTTCATAGCTATTTACACCCTGGAACCTTCCTTGTGAGCTTGAAGATTTAAAAGTATCTGCTTTGTGTGTGTGCTGTTATGGCTGGAAAAGACAAAGTAAGGAGGGAGGGCAAAGGGGAAAAAACTACATATCAGGACTATTCTATTGAGGAAGGAAATTGAAATTCATATAGAACATATAGGTATTGCAAAAGATCTTGGAGCAGGAACTACTTTAATTTTGTTTTTTCCTTCTGTACTTACACATCCTGCCTGGTCTGAGTTTAATAGAAACTGCTGCATTTACAAAGAATAGGTAAAATGGAAGACTATAAAATATTCTAACTTAAAATAAACATATACATTTTCATTCCACAAAGAGAGATTTTGAAAAATCCTTTCCAACTTTAATCATGTCTGAAAAGTATGTTTTGAATACATCTGTGCAAGTGTTCTAAAGTTGAATCACTGTTCTCTTTTAACCACTGGCATATGTGAAGGTAAGTTACCATTCCTCTGTCAATTAGAGCAGCTAGCATTTCAAGTATGAGTAATCTTTCTAGCAATCTGATCTATTCTCACCAGTTTCCACATATTAAACATAGCAACAGTAAGCACCAAGGAAACAATAATAGCTAGAGCCATGTCAGATATTTTTCTAAAATTTAATTTTCAGTCTAGCTAAGAACATTTTTTTCATCATGTCAGGACTTCCTAACTTCTCATGAACTCTGTAAACACATCTCCTTTAATAACACACAGAGGTCCATGTCTGTTCTCAAGAAGCAACACTCACTTGAATTCTTGTCTAGTGCAAAAGAAAATTCTAGACCACAGGAAAACATACTTTTAGTCAATACAATACCCTAGACGAGAAGAGACATGGGAGAAAAAAAAAAAAAGGCAAGTTGATCATGAGAAAAACCATAGAGGGAGCTTGGAGTACTTTGTGTAAGGCTGCTTTGGAGCTTTATCTTGGTCAGGGAACATGGTGAGTGTGGCTTTCCCAGCTGAAAATAGGTGTCTATTGTTTTCACTGTTGGTAAGAAGCCAATGAGTTATCAAACAGGGTCATCACAAAATTGTTAGTGTGCATGGCAAAGCAAAAAGTACTTTACTTTGTCAGAAACAAATTATAATGCCAGAACCTCCAGCAAGGATGGGATGAGGGTTATATCCTTGTTCACAGGGCAATCAAGATGCAAACCTTCCTGCTAAGCTAGGCTTGAGTTGATGATGAAAATGGGTGAGGATTTACAGGAGACCGGTGTGTAACACCCAGAATAGGTGTTACACAGGATGTTTTAAATACTACAGGACAACTCCTCTTACATAATTATGCTGCCTCCTGATATGGTCCTGATATGGGTATATATGACTATATACAGTCAGATGCCAAGATTTTTATTTTTGCTGTCAGTGACATTTGCAGAGGACATGAAGAGAACTGCACTGTCACAGGTGAGAGAAGCCACAGTTGCTAGTGTGAGAAAAGATAAATCTGCACTAGCACTGAGCAGCAACAACAGATTTGAGATATATCTCATGCCTGTTTCCACCTATTAGGATTGCAGCACTCTTTTCAGTATGTAATTAGCACTGCCTACCTGTCTTAGCCAATATCCCTCTGCCTAATATGTGGCATTAAAACTAATCACCCTAGTATTGCAAATACCAAGTTTCCAGTTCAGGGATATACACTGCCCAGCCACCAAATCCTTCATACCAGCCAAAATGACCGACAGCAGAACAGTTTTCAGTAAGTAACACTCACAGCACCTCCAAGCCTAATGAGCAGCTGTTTGACCAGGGCTTTCCAGACTCCCTTGGAGTCCAGCTGAGCAAGCTGAGGTGTGGTCACGTCCAGCCTGCCAAGACCTATCATGCCTGAGGCTTCTGAGGCTGGTCATTACATGTGTACAGTACAGTGAATGATGATGAACAACTGATGCATGGCTGACCTTTTTTAATATTGCTTAAATCCTTAATCACTTGCTTTGCCTGTCCACAGCAAAGCTAACCATTAGCACCACAGACAATGGCTAGTGAAGGAACAAGGAGCTCTGGGCTGTGTAAATAGATCTTACCTGTGTAAATAGATCTCCAGAAGGTTAACAAAGGCCAGTGAATATTGTGGTCTACCAGCTTGTTGTGGTTTAAACCAAATAGGCAGCTCAGCCCCACACAGCCACAGTGGAATGGGGAAGAGCACTGGAAGGGTAAAAGTGGAAAAACTCATGGGATGAGATAAAGACAGCTTGCTGGGTTAAGCAAAAGCTGTGTCCTCAAGTAAAGCAAAATAAGGAATTAATTCACTACTTCACATCAGCCATCTCCAGGAGAAGAAGGCTCTGTCATACATAATAGTTACTTGAGAAAGCAAATGCCATAGCTCAAAATGTCCTCCCCATCTTTTTCCTTTCCTGCAGCTTTTATTGTTGGGCATGGCCATATGGTATTGGGATATCTCTTTGGTCAGTGGGTGTCAGTGGTCCTGGCTGTGTCCTCTCCCAGCTTCTTGTGCACCTTGGTGGGTGTGCATCCCCATTGGAGCAGTATGCAAAGCAGAAAAGGCCTTGATGCTGTGCAAGCACTGCTCAGCAATAACTGAAACATCCCTGTGTTATCAACATTTTTCATCACAAATCCAAACCAGAATACCATGCAGGCTACTATGAAAAAAATTAACTCCATCCCAGACAAACACAGTAAGTAGCTGCCGGAGAAAGTTCAGGAAGACCATACAGTTTGCCCATTATAAATAGATAAACCCACAGGTACAACAAACCTAGATGTGACTCTTCCGTTCTAATGTTCCAAATATCCAATCAAGGATAAACACCTCTTACATCTGTAACATCAACTTTAATTCCTGGATAGGCTTTCATTTCCTAAGACCACCATGTCTGCACAAGGCTACACCTGCCCTGCTAAACCCTTGGTGCTCACTGAGCTGGTGTTCCTGTTGTTCCAGCAGACCCAGTGCTGGTGGAGAGAAACCTGCTTTAGACTTTGTTTTCAGACGCAACCCCTGAGCACTGATGAACCAGGTCTTTCCACCAAAGGAACATCAAATCCCTCTGAATGCTGATGGATGGAAGAACTGGCACAGTAAGTGCTTGTTCTTACTCCATGTACTGTACATGAAATTAGAATGAGGGATACTCCACCTCTTGGCCAGGTTTAGCTGGAGATACCCAAATCAAATGGCCTTTTCTTCTTATACATCTCTTTTATGTTTATGACAAGCATATATTAACACATATATTTGTGTTCTCTTTACAGTGGTAGAAACCATGTCTAATGCTGCACCATGTGCACAGCTGAATTTGTATATTACAAAAGGCATACTATCCAAGTTTATTTTCAGTTACTTAGGAGGATGTTTCTCCCTGAGGCACTGTCTCTGTTTAGCTTGTTTAGATGCCACAAATCCAAAATACTGGGAAAAAATATATATATAGTTGAAGTGCATACAACCAGTACTGTGAAAGACTGCCCCTGGGAGGGAGCAGATGCATGGCAATTTTAAAAATTAAAACTTCTGCAAACAGTTTTCCAGTTCCTTTGATGATGAAAGCAAACTTCTTTAAAGTGACAGCAGTCAATTTCCTGGAACTGCACCAATGTCTTTTTATAAAACAAGGCCAATAAATAAGTATATATTTAAAGACAAACAGAATCAACATACCAATACAGCATTAGGAAAGGCATCATAAGCCTCTGCCTCCCCTTCCACAAACATTCTTGTGTCAAGGCTTCCTTCCTGCAGCAGGCTCACCTTCACTAATATCCTCTTGCCTTTGCTTTTCTTCCAACAGCAGGCCAGAGGAAGGGACAGTCTCCTCTACTGCAGTGGGTTACTTGCTCTCATGTACCAAAATAGCAACTTGTTCAACTGACACAAAGGAAAGAAAACATCCTTGCATCCTGTCCTGCTGCCAGCTCTCAAAAGGTAATTAAACATCCCCCTCTTTCAAAGAGCAGAGTTCTCCAGGATCGTGGCGTTTGAGCTCTGATGTTGTCAAACAACAGGGGGTTGCTTAAGCTTTGACTGACCTTTGCAAAGACCTACAAGCAATTTAATGGAAGCTCTCCTCAGTGGTGACAGAAACGTTCCATTATCTGCTTCCTACTTTCCTGATTGCTTGGGGTAAGGGGGAACTTAAATTCTCATGGTCATGAGGGCAAAACCAAACCTCTTCAGGCAGATTCACATTCATCCATATTTTCAGTGCAAAGAAAAGCTTTTCTGTGCAAAACTTAGTGCCAGCTTAATAATGTAATTCCCCCACCTCCCCCATTCTGTTCTATTCAGCTGCCATTTTCTTTCTTATGCTCAAGAAATTGCAATAACTACATGATATAAAGATCCAATCCCACTCCCAGGTTAGGAAGTCATGATCTCTGTGTGTCCCAAGATCCTCTGTCTGTCTCAGAGATGATGACTGGTGGAATTACCTCTGAAACACCTGTCTGGCAGCCAAGGTGTGTTGGTATCCTGCACCCCATGTATCAGTTGCACCTCCTTTTCTGTCCTATACAAGAGATGCTGACGAGATGGAGGAAGAGAGGAGTTGGGCAAGCTGATGCTATGCTGGATGAGATCTCCCTACCTGAGAAAAACTTCCCTGTTTGTTTGCAAGCCACTAGAAACATTAAAAAACCCAACAAAACACTAGAGAGCAGAATTCAGCTCAAAATTCATTCTACAATTTGCGTTTGTTTTCCTTTTCTTTCCATTTCTCCTTGCAACTGAGAAAATGGGAGTCCAAAAACAAATGCTGGATCAAATTCTGTGGACTGCAAAGTGGTAAACAACCCACTCATTCCAGGGGAGATCTGCTCAATTAAGAACCATTAAGTCTAGCTCTGTTTCATAATTTTATTGTTTGCTTAAAAATCCCTGAAGATAGCTTGCCAGAGAATGAAACCTTCACAGCCAACATGAGATGGAGTTATTCTTGTGCTGTTCCTGGACTCACTTAGGCAGGACTCTAATCTGTAAAGTGGAAACAAGTTCACTGTCATGCCATTCAAAATTCAGCCATTTGCTTTGTCTCAAATAAAAGGGGAGAAGAGCAACAGACTGCTTTTCAACAGGCCAGCTAAGGGGCCAGCTGGCTCCAACTAAAGCTCTGGCTTCTGCATTTTGTTTTTGCCTCAATGAGATCATTCTCTGCACTGTTTTTCCCTCTTCCCAGTTTCCCTCTGCTTAGACTATGTAAAATAATAACTAGCAGGAAACCCATCTCTCAATTTTCTTCCCCCCTCCCCCAGAGATCCAAGGTGCAATGATGTTCTGGGGCAATCCAGGAACTACAAAAAAAGAATAAAAATCCCTGTGTTTATCTCCTTCCACAACATGGTCACTACACAAGCCCCCTCTTTGCTCCCTTGGCGAGGTAAGAAGCCATGGGGACATCAAGGTTTCTCAGGCAGGGTACAATCATACTGAGTAGCACAATCTGTCCAAGTCATTTCAAGACATCCGTGGTGTGGTGAGGATCAGTGAGTGTTTCATCTCGGCCCAGGTAATAAAGGAAGATGCTTAAGGCAGCAGACTCCTTTCTGCTGCCTGCACCGGAGCCCGGGAAAGCCAGGCGTGCTGCTGCAGGCAGGAAGGGGTGTAGAACTAACATCATGCAGGGGTGATGGAGGAAAGAGAAGCCTTCCTGAAACAGCTGTTGCTTTCCCCAAATTTCTCATCACACTCCAGAAGTGGCAGCCAGCCTGGATTTTCTTCAGGGCACTTCCCCAGCTTGGTGGTAGGAGCAGACAGGCAATAGCTCTTTTACCTTGGGCCAGCAAGTTTAATTCTGCCAGACCTACCAAAAAAGACACCTGAACTGTCCAAGCTCAAACACAGGTCGGGGTCATCCCCTGGGAGCTTCAAGAAAATCATAGCAACCATTATGGCCACAATAAATTAAAGCAATGCGTCAAAGAGTTGCAGGCATTTTTGGAAAGTACCTTTGGATTACGCTGCTAGCAAAACACATCCTCACCAAAAACACAAAAGTTCTGTAGTCATATGAGGTGAAGGAGTGTTGGAACGGGTTTTTCATTTATTTGTTTGGTTGATTTTTTTACACCAGTTACTGTAAATTTAGAAAGGAATATAGTGCCATAGTCTAGAAATAACTAAACACATATTTTTATTACCAGTTCAAAGCACGTGGTCAAGTAGAGGGCTGCTTCACATGCCACCTGAGTGCATTCAAATGTAACACCAACTCAAGAAAGTTATTTATGAAAGCATTGAAGATATATTGACATGGCCCCAAACCCAGCTGCCATCACTGCTCACATCACCCTGGGGTAACCTCACCAAACACGACAGAGTAACTTCCTATCAGCACTGGCATAAACAGAGGGCCAATCCCATTCCCTGGAAATCTCTATTTATTTTTTATGACAACTGCTGGGGATTTATTTATTTTCTGTTCCTCTAGAAGAAAGAAGGGTCAACTGGCTTTTCATCAGGGCTCATGGACTCCTTTTCATCCACAACTCTGAGCAGTGCTACCCTAGCAAAATAACACAGTTAAGCCATCCCAAATTACGTGAACTCCTCTGGACCAGAGTACGAAGCTCTGCTTCATGTACTCATTTTCCTGGTCCCTTCTTCTCTCTTTGCATCCAGGATCCCATCACAAGAAAAGCATGCACAAGACCGTAAGGAAGAGTTTTTTAGTCTAGTAAAGTAGACAAAAATTTTTTGTTGTGTTCCTTTTCTTTAATCAGGATGGGCAAATAAGAAAATGGAAACCAACATGATCTTCCTGCACCACCATAAAGCATCTTACTCTGAAATGGGAACTCAAATAACGTTTTGAGTTATTACAGAATAACAAGTCTCATTATGAGTACAAGCCTCACAAGAAAAATATCTAGATTCTTAGATGCTTTTTTAAAAAAATTTGACTTGTGGTTCCACAAAGATGGAGTCAATGTAAAACATACAGAAATGGTGAGATACAACCTCCACAAATACATATGAAATCAATTGAGCTGAGCTCATTTATTTAGCACTGGTTTGGCAGAGTCAAAAAGTACCACCCAACATTAAGAATTAAATTCTTCTTGCATGCACATCTCACAGAAGTTATCCATACATCATTTTGGTTAATCAATATCTTTAATATCATTCAGACAGTAGCTCCAAACAGTTAATTTCTCTGTCATCCAGTATTTACTGCTTTCATGCATTGGCTTAGTTTATGATAATCCTCCTTTATAGGTCTGAAATCTCTGATTACCTGCTCATTTTGATTTGTTATTCTGTGATTTCTTTTTTAATTTATAATTGTGTGAAGTGATTAATTAAAGAAAGGCAGAAGCTGACAGCCAGACCATTCAGTTTTTGTTTGTGGGGCTTTTTTTTTTTTTTGTGGGAGAGGTGAGAGAGTGGGTAGGGAGAAAAAAAGAAAAAAAGAACTAGCTATGAGAAACATCAGGCTCTTAACTCTTCTCACCCATTGTATGAAACTGTATTTTACACATCCAAGTTGGCTTTGACTAAGATTGTTACTGTTTGTGAGACTGGCTCTATCACTATTGCCTTGAACATGTATCAGTTTGCAATGCAAGATGAATTAGCTTAATATATTCTTGAAAGCTAAACCTACTTTTCTCTACCCTGACCTATTTTTAATAGCTGTAACAGGAGGAGTTCAAAGAAAAGTTGCTCTGCCTGAAGCTGCACCTTCCCAACATGATTGCATCACCAACAGCCACAAGAACTCCACAGTCAAAGGAGCAAACTCTCATATGAGCTGTGAAATATATTCTCACACTCAAGTTCATAAGCAACAACATTAGCAGGCCAGACTTTGTAGATGGGGTGAAGTGATAAGCAAACTCCTCCTTTCCCTATTGAGAACAAGAGAGTCAGATTCTCCAACAGAGCCACTAAAGGCAAAAACCCTCTTGCTTAGGGGCATGAGAGTGGCAGGACAAGAGGCAGGGAGGAAAAGCCTCCACTTCAATGAATCTGAACTCCAAGCTGGGTTGTTCAGTCAAACACATCTCATTTTCACAGCACAAATCTCTCTAAACTTTAATTTGCCATTATGGAGGTCCTGTTGCTGGAAGTCAAAATCTGGAGCAGGTAAGGTACATGAACATTATCCTGTAATGAGTGTATTCTGTTCTGGTCACCTGGGAAAGGCAAGACCATAGCAAGCACACAGGAAGAAAAGGCATTTATAATCAGCACAGCTGAACAAAGGTATAACGAATATTTCAAAGAAGAAACCACAGGAGATGCCACAGACCCACTTTTCAGTCCATGCAAGTCAGCCAAGCTACAGCAAAATCAGTTAAGCATCTGCATCAGATCACATGTGATGAAGAATGGCTGCACAGTGTCACATGCACACCACCAACCTGATTTGCCCCTGAAATAACTAGCTAATATTATTATTGAAATTAATTGCTCCTGAGTTGCCACATCTTATGTATTTTAATTTAAGCAGCTGGAGGATGCCTTCACTTTTAAAACGGAGTTCTCTACCCTCCAGTAAATCCAAAGCACAGCAATTAAAACTCCGAGTTCCAGAAAGACAGATCCAAAGGACCTTCAAGTGTCCTGAGTAAAAGCCACAGATTAAATTCTCTTCAGTGACAAACAGGTGAGATCCCATTAAAGTCCACACCGCAAGTCAATAAAAGAAGAACCACAGTGATGAGCATACAGGTAGTGACTGAGACACTTCTAAATGTAAAAATATGCTGGAAATATTGTTGGTTATGGAAAGCACATTGCTATAAGAAGACTCTAGATGGTGATACCTTGTTTGGGTCAAGTGGGAGGGTCAATTTTGTCTTGTCAAGTGAGGTTCATTTGTAAAATTTCTCCGGAGGCACTTGCTTCCTTCCAAAGGTTCAGCAATTTTTAATATATTCTATACCTTGAAGATGTATTTTTTTGTGAAAGTGATGAGAGTGTACAGCACCACTTCCACCTTTTCCAAGATTGCTTTTGGTGTTATTTTGATGCCTCAGGAGTCTCATTGCAGCCTTATAATAACCCACTTACATATGAACAACTCATAGTTGTCACTGAGTGATGTTTCATATCTCCAGGCTTCCCATACCAAAAAAACCTTGAGGTTTATTCTCTGTTTATGTTTCTCTGATGTGGGGCAGTGGTGCTTTCCTGTACACTGCTTAAAACTTTCCTTCCTAATGAATTTGGCAGGTCCTTGCAGTTGTCTACATGTTGTATCACAGGAAAGGTAAAGGCTTATAGGTGAGTGACTCAGTGATTTGAGAGGAGTGCTGGCTGGATCAAAGTCCACTCTACACACAAGTCCTGTCACCCCAGGAACCCCCTTGTGCAGCAGACACTGCAGTGATGCTGTGCTATCAAGAGGCACTACTTACAAGCACAAGCATGCCTTCAGCTCTCCTCAAAACAAGCAGAGAAAAGGAGCCCTCAGAAATGCTGGCAAGTCTACAGGGCCTCTCACAGGGTCTCCCCATCCACACTCTGAGGAAAGGAGGTACTTATTTGGATAACTAGGATGAGCTTAAAATTCCTGAGTGGAGGTCTTTTATCAGCCCTGGTGTTTGTAAGGAGCTGGGAGAGTTGATCTTGCCACTAGCCTATATTTGGACTGATATTAAAATAGAATATCTCTGTCATTGCAAAGAATTTGCCCTGCTCTTTGATACATGTTATTTATCTAATGCTGCACTTCTGGTTTCAAATTGCCTGAATGATAACTAGGAACTTCCTGGGTGGAACAAGACACTACAATGAAAAATTTTTACTCACACTGCCCTGGATCCAGACAAGCTACAAAGAACCTTCATAGATTTTAAGTAGAAATGTAGATAATAATTCATTCTTTTGCTTCTCAACCTGGATTTAATTTTCCTTTTATTTTATTTGACTTTGGTCTGCACAAGACCAAAGAGATTTCATTCATAGATGTTATGTTTAAAAAACCTTCCAGATTACTACATTTGACCTCCAGTATCTCATAAATCATTATATTTCATACTATTATGAAATTAAAAGTTTACTTTAAGTAATTTTTTTCTAGAAGGGCTTCTGTTCTAGATTTGAAGGAATCAAGAACAGACCAGTGTACCCCCAGTTTGTTACAGGATTCAGTCCAGCACTTCAAACCAAAATCTTCTCTTGTTTGTATCTTAAAAGCACCCGAAGACACTGGCAGCTGCTAAGCTATTGATCGTTCCAGATCAATAAGCAATTCCATAAGCTGTTTCATGTTCTTTTGAAAGCATTTATCCACTGCTTTTGGCACTTTCTACTAACTTAGTAAGACATTACCAGAAGTTCTTCTGATTCTTCTCTCATTAACACAGACAATTCAGAATAATTTGAAATCAATGTCATTAAATTTGACATGAAAACAGGAATAATTCAGTTACAGAGTTTTTGACTGGTAAAAGTTTAGAAAGGATGCTCTGTGCTACACAGACTGATTTATTCAGGTTAATCTTCCTCTTCACCACCACAGATGTTTATTGAAAGAAAAATGTTTGTGTTTTGAAGTAAATTGCTATGGAGAAGTCTCACATACCAGCTATTGTTAAACAAGTGCCAGCCTTATCAACACTCCCAAATAACCCGAAAAATCACAGAGGTTTTGGCATATTCTTGCCACAAAAGAGATGCTCTTCTGCCTGCTCACTCAAGCGAAAAAATGGACCTCACAGGACACACTCTTCAGTGAAAAGGAGCAGGGGAAAGGCAACTCTTCTTCCTCTCAGCAGCACCCCCCAAAAGAAGAGCATCAGATCAAATTGAAGAAGTGAGAAACACCAAGGACAGAGCTCAAAGTTGATGGAACATTTCTCACTCATCATCTTGTGGCCACAGGTGACCTCACGGACCCAAAAGCAGAGAAGTGTTGGGTAGGCAGCTGTGTTGTGTGCAGAGAACACTGGCTTTTGAAGAGGCAGAAAGAAATATTTCAGCTTCCCTCAATGAAAAATGAATTTCAGTGTGGCAGTGGGGTAGGGGGGAGAAAAGCCATCTTTTCAATTTTAATTTTCTATTGGATTTTCATATTCTACAGGAGTTAAATTGTCAAGACAAATCTCCTACCTCCAGTAGTTTCTAACCCCTCTTGCAATATGGAAAATAAGGACTACCCGCTTATTCCTTCCTAAAAGGAAATGGTGTGCATGCACAAGCACAGGAACAAAAATCTCTTGTCTTTCTATCCTGAGCTGTCAAATTAGAAAATATAATCACTACAACTCCCTGGACACAGTGCAGCTTCTAGCACTGTTTCCCTGTTCACACCCTCATTCCCATCTTCTCAGTTCTTGTTTTGGACCTGCAGCAATTAAATAAAATACATTTGCAAAGGAGTCCTATGCTGATGGGAAGAGGTGCATGTAGCTGCTCACCTGGTCACCTCCCTCACATCCCTCTGCTGATATGCCCCAGGAACAGCAAGTGAGCTGCTCTCAGCCAGAGCAGTACAGCTTTACCGGGTTTGACAAAATTTTTCAGGTATAATTGCTCACTGAAATCCTTCATATTAAGAAAAACAGTTACACAGATGTTTACATGCTCATTTCATGTTCTTCTCAGAATACTGAAGAGTTCAGTGATTTATCACTCCTTCTTTCCTATCTTTCTGTCTGACCCTGCTGTCCAAGTAACATCATATAAAGTACAGATGTTATACAGACTTAAGCAACCCACCTTCCACTCCTTCAGGATTTGTAAACAACCTCCTGATGCACTGAGTGGAGGGCACATACCAGAGTGGTGTTTGTTCACATGCTCAGCTCCCCTGGCAAAATGCTTTGGCTCTCTCAAGCAACTAGTATGGTAATTAATACACCGTTATGTTTGCCATGGCACTCACAGATGAATACCTGGGTCTTTGTGCTTGGACACAAACAAAAGCCACAACTCTCATAGTCACAAGAACTTGATGTGCTTGTGGTCCATTTGCTGACATGTGATACCAATGACACTGGGAAACAAATTGTTTCAAGTAGCTCATTGTACACAGATGTGAGATCTCGAACAGGCATGAAGAAAAGCATATTCCAGAAGCCAACACTCCTTTGCTAAAAAAAAAACCCAACCAACCAACCAAACAAACACACAAACAAAAAAACCCCAACAATGCCTCTTCTCACAGCCATATCTCAAGGTGCTCACGCCTAATTCATGTGCTATCAAGGATCTTTTCTACCAGTCACTTCACCTTCCAAATCTGCCCCAATGCTCTCCTCCACCTGGGAAAAACTGAGCAGGCAACACAAGAGCTAATCATAAACTGTGGCCTCTTTTACTTCATCCACTTAACATGTAACAGGCTTTGTATTCTTGTAAGGCTGTCTGGGGAGCTATTGGGTTTGGTTTGTATCTACCAGGGGTTACATATAGCTTAGCTCAAAAAGCCATTTATATGTGAACACATATATATATGTACATATACAAGTATGCATAGATTTTTAGCTCACTCTCTTTCTCTCTCTATATATAAAATAAACTAGGCTATGTACATATGCATATATATGTAGGCGAAGCTCATACACGAAGTTTCCAGCTGGCCATGGTGTGCACAGGAGGGTAGACTCTAACAGAGATGACCCTGTTGACCCCTGGCATACTTGTCTTTTGTAGGAGGGGGCTGTTTATTTAAGGAGATACTTTGCAGATAATTCTATCTTTGGGAGACACAACTCCATACACAGAAACTGCTGGCTTTGAGCAGGTTAAACTGCAAAAGAGAAGGGTATTGGGGGGCAAAGAAAGAGATCTGTTCTAACAGAAAGGTAGTATTACCGGCTTCACAGGTATACTTTCAAAGTACAGCTTTTCAAAGGAGGTGGTGGAAGGAAAGATAAAAAAAAATATCACCTGTGTATGCAACTTCTGTGCAAACTTCCTTTAAGACCCCTGGAGTTTACAGATGTTGGTGGACACAGCAAAGCACCTGTCCACCAGCACTCTCTTACTTGATTAGAGACTTTGTTACCCTTTGGTCACTGTAGAGCAGGGGCTTCTTCACTGACTGATCAGATATATCCATTTGACCCAACCTGATGAACTTCACAAGCACCCAAATGTTAACAAAAGGAGAGTTCATCACTCCAAGGAAAAGCCGTGTGACTTCAGGTTCCTATCTGATTTGTCCCTCAATAGAACATCTATCACCTTTCAAAGAACCATTTGTAACAGAAAGATCACCATCCGTCCTACCTGCCCGAGTTAGACAAACATGTTGGAAATCTCTTCATTGAAGAGCAACAATTAAGGAAAAGATTTCCCAGGTGATTCCTCAGAAAAGAGAAACAAACTTTTTTCCCCCCTGCCTTTAAAATCTTATTGAGTGATTTTAGGTTTTGGATTTGTAGCTGTATTAACACCAGTGCTCTTGGTATTTTTAATATGTTCACAGCATTCTCAAATCACTTAGTAGAAGCTAAAAAACAACATTAATGCTTTCAGCAGACAAGAAAACCAAGGTACAGAAAACCCAGAGATGCCCTGAGAATGTGAGAGGTTTCAACATCCTGTAGTGTGAATGCTTAATGCATTCAATATAGTTTATAGTATTTCAAACCTTTTGAATGATAAGTATAATGAAGAACATTTGTCTAAGTATCTGCAAAGCCACTGCTACTCTTTTAAAGACATACCCTTTGAACAGTGTTTCTTTTCTCAGTAGTTCCATTCAGGGATCAGGCATTTATTCATAATGGGAACATTCAACATGTTAAAAAAAAAAAAAAATGCTGTAACAGTTTATGGAAAACATAAAAAAGAAAAAGGAAGAAAAGAACACAAGCACTCTTGTCTTGCCTTAGGGCTCTTTGTTTATCCAACCTGAATTTAACCATCCCATGGAACAATCAGCCCAGCCTATCTCTCTAAAGACAATACTCTTCAGCATTTATGCCAGCCAACCTGATTGCAATCACTAACCTGGATTCAGCCCCAGTTTATGGAAATGGCAAACTGAATTTTACCAGCAGCAGAATGAGCTAACACAAACACTGTCGTGAAGCCCTGCCCTTTGTCAACACTTCACTCCTGTCTCCAGTCCTGTGTAATGGATTTGTTATACGTGTTCCCACATACCTTCTAACTGTGCTAAAGAAATTATCACTTCATTGCATCATACCAGCACTAAAAAGGCAGGGGGGAAAAAAAAAGAATTGCAGCTTGACTTTTAGAATAGAAGAAGGAGACCTTAAACACCAGGTATTATGCAGGAATGAAAACTGGAAGATTTTGGACAGGAGAGAAAGCTACAGATGACTGTAGCCAAATAACAGAAGGGTTTTGAATGAAAACAGCCCGGCAGTCTTGAAGGTAATACTTGTAGTAAATAATAGAGTATGCACTTTGTGTACAGGTAACACTGTAGCTTTTATAGTTATTGATGAAGTTGTTAATTTGAAAGATTTGTGTACTTGCTTTCTTTACGTATTTGTACTAGCCCATTGTCCTGGAAAAACTAGATTAAGAGAGCAGTTCTGCCATGAACACAAAAAAAAACTGGCAACCTCTGTTAATGCAATGTTGCTGAAAGAATAAGCTGACTCATAGACAGAACTGCAATGAATAAAAGAAACATTTGGTATAAGATGATATTTGTCATTCCAGCCAACATTCATTGAAGGTTTTCTGTTCAAACCTCAACAAAAAAGAAACTGTAGCTAAAAGAGAAGACTTGAGAGAGGGGAATTATTACAGAAAAAAGTCCTTCTTCCCCCCTACCACCACCCTCCCCCTCCCCCCCGCTGAAAAATGGTGTTGGAAAGATTTAGAAATATGTGAAAAAAGTGAAAAATTGTCTTTTTTTCCCCCTCAAATTCTATTGACATAATTACCTTAAAAAAAAAAAAAAAAGAGAGAGAGAGAAATCCCTTGAAACGTCTTAGAAAAGAGGGAAGTAATAAATTCCTAAATCCTTCCTCCAACAGGAAAAAAAGTACCTTTTTTCATATTGATTTTTCCTGTCAGAAATATAATTTGACACTGTCACTTGGAGCTACTTGGGGTTTTTTGGGTGCTGGTTTGTTTTTTTTTTTTTCCAGTAAAAAAAAAAGTGTTCCCTCATGCCAACCACTCTTCTTACAATTTACTTCGGTGGCCTCAGTTTGCACACATTCCCTCCTCCTCACTCTTGGGAGAGCAGAGATTGCTGCATCCTTGACATCTTGTGGTGATGTATATGAGGAGGAGGAGAGAAGATAAGGCCATTCACAGTGGCAGCTTGGAAATCCTGCTTCTATCTCTCTTCCCATCAAGTCTTGCTTATTGAGCTCCAGTCTGCACAACTAATGTCCCTGCTTCTCAGATGGAGCAAACACTGCCCTGATTTTACAACTGGATCTCCATCAGACTGCAAGCCCAGCTGCACAGATGATGTATCTTACAGGATTTTGGGGCCACTGGTGCTGCTTTTCCTGGCTCTTGTACATGTCAGTAGTACACTGAGGAGTGTAAGTGTTGCTCTCCAGGAGGAAGAGATCTGGAAGCCAGCCTGGAGTTATATGACAATAGGTGGCTCTGTGAAAGAGCAGAGCTTCCAGCTCTGATGTGCAGAGCACTGCTACATACTGTCCAATTCCTTTTATTTTCTCTAATTTGACTAAAGTCCTGTTCAAAGGCATTAGAAATCTGACCTACTTCTCCCCACATTGACCCTCACAGTATTCACAATAACACCTATGTCTCACTTTTGCTAAGCCTAGAGTGACCAACCACAAAAAGCAGAAAGAAGCATCTCTGCAACAGCTAGGAATGGCCCTAAGATTTCACAAAAAAATTGAACCCACATCCTGCTGAAGAACTGCAAGGAAGTAAGATGGTGCCTTTTAAACTGGCACATCTCCAAAGGGCAATAACTGAGCTTTCAGTTATTCCCATTAAAAAAATAAAATTATCAGAAATGTTTATTCAACAGTGAATAAAATGCTCAAATCAGATAGGCTTTATCTGATAGTAAGGTAATGACTGACTACCAAATCACATGGCAGCAAAACATTTTTCATGGATGTGGTAATGTGTCCTTACCTGAAAACCTCTGATTAACAACAGGGAGTGGGGGGACCACAGATAAGAACAGGAAAGTCACGTAATAAAGCAATAATTGTAACACAGAGCAAGTCTCTTGGGGGCAAAAAAATTTTGGGGCAACGATCTACAAACAGAGTTGTGCCTCAGCTCTGCCAAAGGGTCCTATTGTCTTTCAATTAATTGTCCCCTGACTCCATTCACCTGGACAGCTGAATACGAGCAGACATTTCTGTGACTCCTATTGCAGGCAAGGACAGCTTCTGCAAGACTTCTACTATTTACATAAAATTCATAAATAACAAGTTTATTTGTTGCTTTATGTAACTGGTATTGTGTAATTTGTCTAGAAGTTTCAGTTTAGCTCACAGAAAAAGGAAAAAGAAAATCAACAAATCTGCACTCTCAGGAGACATTCTTTAAAAGTTGTTAGACAATTAGACAGCATTAACGTTTACAAGAAGCAATTTACTTTCTCTAAATTCAATATACACTAAGCTGCTGGCAATTTTCAATCCTATTGTATCACAGCTGCTTTAATGCTGTGTGGAAGTAGCAATTTCACTGCTAACCATTAATCTTCAAACCATTTTAGGAGCTCGTAAGATCAAGCCTGGAAAGTCACAGTATCAGAGAGCACAAAGATGAAATAGACCCCAAAAGGTAATCTAAGCAGGCAGGATCAGTAATGTCTAAACGTGGCAGATGTTTGTTTAACCTGTTCGTTGGAAACTAAGGTGGTAAAGGGACAAACACAGCAAATCACTCAGAGGCCAAAGACCTCAAACTGAGCAATATTCCAAAACTTACTTTCCTCAAATATATACATTTCTCTGTTAATCACACTGGAAGGCGTATCAAACACTGGAACAGGCCACGAGGGAAGTGGTGGAGTCACCATCCCTGGAGACATGTAAAAGATATGTGGATGTAGCACTTCAAGACATGGTTTAATGACAGACTTGGCAGTACTGGGATAATGGTTGGACTGGCTGATCATCAGGGTATTTTCCACCCTAAATGATTCTATGATTAAGTAAATCCCCAATACTCCTTTGAAGATAAGCCAAATACACCTGTAGCTGTCACTTGCCTAAAGGCAATGCTACATGGAGATAAAGCATTTGTATTCAATGCCACGTGTTGGTGACAGCTTGGTCATATAGTATCCACATGGAGGCTGCTCTTCAACAGTGGTTTCAGGGGGGATATGTTAATATTGTAAGAATAAATACCAGCTCAACAGCTAGCTACAGGTTGCCTTGCCCAGTGCACGTAGACCCTTGCACTAGCCCCACCATACCTGTGGCTAGGCTGTTTCCCCATCCTTAGGAGATACCAAAGTGCTCTTCAGGAAGCCCACTCTGCCCTAACTGCTGAGTGTTTTGCACTCTAGCTGAGTCTGAGTCCGTGAGGAAGGGCAGGGAAGGAACGGATGCAGAATTCCCACTGTGCTGGGACTCAGAGCCAAAAAGAGCCCTACAGCCTGCAAGGCAGGTTGCCAAAATGAGGCTCCAGCCTGTGCAGATACAGGGGCTGATGTAGCTTCCCTGAAACCTTCTGTTTCAGGGCATGTCTCGAGAGGGCCATTGTAACAACCCAGAGTCCTGTCATGTGGATCTAATTTTCCAACTGTCAGATTGTCATTATTAATTATAATTATATAATTTATTGGAATTATTAATAATAAACCTCAATGTTACTTCCATCATCTTCACCATCAGCCTCATAATCCACCTCAGGTTCACCAAGGTGAAGCCAATGAAGAGGGATTCTATTTTACTGTTCAAATAACCAATCCTAAGAAAAGCTAGATATCATTACAGTTAGACATTGCATGTATATCCGCTCCACTGCAAAATGCAATTCATGTTACATAAATGCATTAGCAGTATTGCATTTATGTAACAAAAAAGAAAATTAAGAATGACCCTAGCAAGGAATATATGAATCAGCTTGCCCTATCAACAAGTAATTTTAAAACAGATGCCTTTTAGTCAACTAAGAATTGCTCATCAGAACACAAATAACTGACATTTGAGTCAGAAATTTCACTGATTGAACATTTTAATGAACATTTTGATATTGAGATTTAAAGAGGCTGAAGACAGACATTTCTGTAATTTTAATAAGAAAAAAAAAAAGAACACTTGGAATTTGAGAAAGAAATTCCCAGCAATTAACTTGTGCTCTGCTTAGGAGAAAGATTTCTTATTTTGGAAGTACATTGTGTTCTCATCCCCAACTGGTTCCACAAACTGCTCCAAATGCTAAGTATCTATAGAACAGCTCCAGCTTTGAACTACGCTAATGACCAGACATCAAGAATTTTTCTCTGGGTATGAAAACAATTTCACTCTTGGACTGAGTTATCTAAAGGAGACATTTTATATGAAAAAGAAAAAAAAATGGTTTGCTGTGTTTGCTATCTGGAATAGTTCAATGCAGAACTAGAGGACTTCGATGAAAATCATTTTGGCAAAACCTGCATGGTTTATTGGAAGGCTGCTTTATTCTCAAGCTGGCCTTAGATCCCAAACATTTACAGTAGACTGAAATATGCCTGTTCTCTCATGCAGTGAGGATTAACCTCCTGCTTTGTACGCTCATCTAGCGAAGTACACAATAAAAAGAAAACACTCTTACAAGCGACTCAGGGAAATCTGAGTACGATTTGAATAAGACAAGGATTACAGCACACAAGGCTCACTTGCCTGTAATGCTTAGAAACACTAATACAGACAGCATGATGTCTGTTACAGACTTATTAATGTATTCTCACAAGCACAGAAGAAAATGCAATGTCCTCAATGGTTAAAATCCTTATTAGCTTGTAGTGAGCACCAAATGCCTAAGGAAAAGAAGTCCAGTGATACTTTCTGGACTCTCCATGCTAATACCCCAAAGACTGTTTCATGGGTAGTTTCTCAGGCAATAGTGTTTCCTTATTGCATATGGATTACTGTAACACTTCTAGCGTAAACTAAGATGGAGAAAAAATGCTTTCCACAAGGCTTGGTTCTATTCCAAAGCTGAGAGAAAGGAAAATACCCACTGGCCTACTTGAATATTGAAATAAGTCCTTAGCAACTGGAGCCAGTGTGACCTGGAGTTTGTCAGTGCTGAACACAAGCATGCAGGTTCCAGTGGGTTTGCTGTTCCTCTTGCACCCTCGGGGCAGTTTTTGGCCTGCTCACTTAAACCCTCAGCACAAAGCTTGGCAATGGATTCCAGGCATCGGAACTTCAATGGCATTTTAGACAAAGAGGTCTAAATTGGTTTGGCTTGGTCTGAGTTTTAGACAATTCCCTGCCATGTGATTTGACAACAGGCCTCTTGCTCAGCACTCAGCTAGGTCATATTGCTCCTGGTATTGAGAATTCAGAGAATCAAGACTGATGATTATTGCCTGTGAGAATTTATTTTTTTAATATAGCAGGTAAATAGAAGATTCAGGTGTCTGATTTGCAATGAAATGAAACACAGTTTCTCCAAATCAAGTTCTAGTGCAAACTGCTTACCCAAAACATGAAAGATGCTGACAAGGTATGGACTGAAATTAGCACCATTTATTAATATTTTTTTCTGCACAGCCAGAATATAAGAGTGACATGCCAAAGCAGAGAATAGAATTAGTAATTACAGTGTCACTTGGCTTCACTGTTCAATACACATGCATGAAGAGGCACGACAACAGATCCAGACGGATAACACGAGGAAAGAGTCAGTACACGGTGGGATCAGTATGTTGTGCAATTTAAACAAACACTGTGTCTAATATCAGGCAGGATGAGTCATGAGCATGTAGATGATCTCCAAGGCTTTTCAGTGAGCACATGCAGATCTCTGTGCTTCTTTCACGAGTGTGCAAAAATTATCTTTAAATGCAAAACTCCTCCATATGTTGTGGCATGTTGAATAAATTAAATAGTGGAATAGCCCTTCTTGGACATGGTATTAGGCAGCTTATTATGACATTTGGCTTTATACAGGGTTGCCAGAAACAGAGCAGATCTTGCACTGTGGCGTTGTGCCACAAAGAACAACCACTTAGTGTCCCAGGGCAGCGGTGTTTCCACTGCTAGTTCAGTGTGTGAAATCACTGGGTAGGCAGAAACACAGCGTAGATAGGAAACTACCTCAAATGACAGCTAATAACTGCTCCTTCCAATTGATTTAATCCCTACAAACTACACTTATGTGGATGATGATATGTAAGCCTCATTAACTCAAACCAGAGGGAAGACTAAACACAGTAGGGCAGAACAAGTGTCTGAATTCCCAGATTTCAAACCCTTGAACAAACAGTTCAAACTTCATTGCTCAGTCCTGATGCAAAAAACAAAAAAAAAAAAAAAGAAGGGGCAATGCCTCCAAATTCAAAGTCTAATTAGAGACTTCTCTAATGTATCCAATACTTATTTTAAGGTACACTTTACGAAGGTTTTCAGAGAAACTGGCCCATCATTACTTGAATAAACTTGTGTTCTGGTTTGGCATTCTGCAAAAGAGAAAGGATAATACATGCATGTATGTGAATGTGTACATGGATTTACTCTTCATGTACAAAGATCATGTGTTTGTATCTAAGTACCATGCAAGAGATTAACAAGAGAAAAATCTCAATTTTGACAATGAGAGATAGACACCTAAATACCCAAATTCACTGCCTGAAATGTCCTTGGTTAACTGTGATGTGCTCCAAAGGCACGTTGTATTAGTGTTTCAAAGTACACATCACAAGACCATGGGGAGGAACTACTTCTCTGCAGCCTAAGAACACGAACTGTTTCCGTGCACAATATTTCACCATCCATAGAAAGACAAATATTAGCATTGGCTGCTGTGGTAGAAAATCCATCTTCTGATTTTCAGCAGCAGAGATTTTAAAGGCTCTGTAAAAACTTAAAATCATTATGCAAACTGATAGAATGTTCCTAGATTCATCTAGGACAGAAGTGTTTGTAACTGCCTGAAGGAGCTGAAAAATACAATAGACATCTTCATGGCATGAATTTTTCCACGTGTTCCACAGCTTTCCAAGCTCTGCAACCTAATCTCCCAAACTCACACAGACTGACACTGTTTTATTTGGTCAGCTATGATATACACAAAAGAATTAACTTCAGTCTGTGCTACATGAAGATTAATCATCCTTGGACTACTTCAGAGATGCACTTCACTAAACACAGCTTGTATAAGTGGCTGTTCTAGCTATGCTACACCACAACTCTTTCTGGAAACCAGAAAGGCTGGTGGGAAACTGAGGTAACAGAATTAGGTTAGAAGTTTAAAACTATAAATTTTGATCAAGACTCCATCCAAAGACTGTCCAAAGACTGGATCTGCAATCTAGATCTTATGGAGAAGGTATAGTAACATTGAGAGGGAGAGAGGAAATAGACAAACAAGCATACATACATAAGTTGTACATATAAATGCATCTAATCTATAATAACTGCCTAAAAGACCATGTTCTCCTTGAAGAATGTATGATGTTGCACTTTTTCTAAGAGCATGAATTCCCAGGTAAGTGGTTGGAAGCTCAGAGACTGGGCTTTGCAGAGCACTATCTATCTCTATCACCACTAGGAATCCCACTCTCCTAGACAGCTCATCTGACACAGCATGTTCTGCCACCCCAAAAACTTCAACATAGCCTTCACCTTCTTAACTCTGGACTTCAGAAAGCACAAATCCTTCCTCAAGGGTTGCTCTGCCACAGTTAGCAGAAACCTTGGGTTAAGTTCAACCCAACGCCCAAAAAGCTCCTACTATCTTCCTTGGATAGGGAAACAGAAAGCAGGTTGTGGTCTTGAAGGCTTTTAGCATTTCTTGCCCAGTTTCTTTGTGTCTTTTAATACTACAAAGCCAGTAACATGTGCCCACAGGCATCTGAAGTCTGGCCATTCTTCCCATTTTCATCTATGATGAATGAATCATCAAGTGATAAAAGAGGGAGAAATTTAGATTAGGTTTTACCTCTTACGCTGGTCTGCCCACAAACAGGCTGTGGTTTACTCATGGGTATTCCCTGCCCTGTTCAGACAGAGCATGTGAACAATTTGCTGGAACTAGCTGATATTTGTAATTCAAGCTATATATACAGGTCATCTAGAATGTTATGCTTCTCTTCCCTGATGAATTAACTCCTAGAAGTTGGTTTCTGGTGGGAATACTCATGGTTCTGCATTCGTCATCTGTGCTAAACACTCACAGCTTTCTTAAACATTCCTGCCAGTAAACAATCACTGGAGAGCTGGAACACAGAGGAAGAATTTGTTGAAAATTTCTAATGAGACTTTGAACTGAGGAAAGCCATTTGCTTCATGTTTATGATTAGCACACTGAGTTCCTGACCTGGTCAGACCTTAAGGTGGTACCACAGAGTAGATGTTAATTTGCAACAAATAATACATCAAACTGGTCTAGTTTGAATCACCCAAATGCCACAAGAAAGGGCTGGTACTGAGGCTCTTCCCCTGGGCAGCAAGCCAAGAAACCCAGTACTGTCTCACTTTTATGCACGTTTCCCTCTGCATCATCAGTCTGGCTACAATCGACTACAATCTTAGTGAAGGTTCTTCTAAATAAACCTGCATGAAGTCTTAGTACAAAAATATTTGCTGATCAGAAGATTCCCCATCCCTCAAGCCATTGCATTTTCCACTCTTTAGCTGTCTGCTTTTCAACTAAATGGATTCCCCTCAGGAATACAGAGAGGCACAGATGACTTTAATAGTGGGACCCATCTGTCTTTAGCCATTTAAAAGATGTCAAAGTTAAACCAGCTCTCCAGGCTCTCTCTCTAGTCAGTGTAAGGAGCTACCTCGAGGAACAGATTCAATCCCTGTATGCTAGAAAGCCAGAAGACTGCTCCCATCCCTTTTCTGTAGCACTGATCAAACTTCCTCATCAGACTAGGTCTCAGATATGGGGGTAGCACTCCGTGCAATGACAAAAGTAGACAAAATGCCTGATCCATCCAAAAGAACAAGAATGTAAGTCCCACACGCTACAAATTCCGAAAGAGCAATCATCTTCTCAACAAGTGCAACAGTTCAAAAAAAAAAATATTGAATGCAGAGCATCTTTCATGGAGGGGGAAAAAAAAGAAAGGAACAAAGAATGACCCAAAAACCAATCCAAAAGAGTATGTGTGTGGAGTGGGGAAGGGGTGGTGATCAGCAACAATGTTTTTTTAACACTTCCAACAGAAAAGTCAGTCATCATATTATTGCAAACATAAGTGTGCCTTTTATCCATCATTGCTATAGAGAGATACCACTTTCAGGCAGCTTCCCCTTAGAGTCCCAGGAGGAAAACAGAGATTTTTGCCAACTCGCCTGTTGCTATTTTTTATCCTGAGTGTTGCCTTTCATCATTACAGAATGGGAATTCTGCCACTGATTTCAAAGACTCCGTGATCATAATTGTAACTTTAACTTTATATTAATGTACATGTGTTTAACTTAATTGCTTTGTTTAAAGATAAAAGGAAAACATGAATTTCAAATCTCTCAACTGATTTCACTGCATATGTTCACAGTTCTCTAGTTAAAAAACTCATATAGCTTTTTCCTCCCCCCACGGGGAAACAGCACTATAAGAACCACACCTATCTCTGCTATGAAAATAGCTATAAAATATTTACATTTTCTCCATTGTAATGGAAATTTCACACTGTACTACTGTAAAACTGATTTCTCAATCCTTATAATCTAATGTTTTAAAGGTAATTTCATGTAAATCTCTCTGGAGAGTAGGCTAGAGGCTTAACCTCCTTTAAAAAAAAAAAAAAGGTTTAAAAAAAGGAATGTTTTAAGGCCATAGTGGTCCAGGTATAAATCAGTGCTGTTCTGTTAGCAGAGTTGCATTAATTTACACTTGCATAATTTTTTTTTCAGAGACCTAGTCATCCTGAGGCAATACGTGACAATCTGAAATTAATTTTATAGAAGAAAGTACTATGCCCAACTTCACATTTACATAGGTTGAAAGTAGGTGAGCAAATCACACTTATGTGAACAAAAGAGCATTCACCCCATCTCTCAACAACAGTCCTCTTCAGACTGGGAGAGGTTACACAGAAACATTCATTATAACGTTTCAAGAAGTTATAACATAAGTAAGCTTAGGGTGCTGTGCAGCAGTTAAGCACACTCTCCACCCTGGCTGATGGCCAGGAGAGCAAGGATTGATCTGGAAAAATCCACACCCAGCTTGCCTATGAGTTTTAAAAAAAAAGTGATTTTATTTCCTGTAATTAGCAGGTATTTGAAGTGGTGACAGAGGAAAAGATAAGTTGTCTGTTGGGGGTTTCTGTGGTTCTTTTTTAATCCTTATTCAGTATTAAGGATTTGAGAACTTTGCCTAAATATTGTGTTGTGATCTCAGTGAGTTTACAAAGTCTAATGCCTTGTTTCTAAACCCCAACACTAAGACCTAAAGGATGGATAACAAATGCTCTTTTTTTAGTCACAACAACATATCCTTGGTGTGCTTTTTGTGGGGGTTTTAGGAGTTGATGTTTGTTTTTAACGTGAATAGCTAGTTTTTTGTTTAATCCATTTTAAAACCAGGCCTTCACTTTTGTATTCAGTTCAACTAAGAAATAAATTCATGGTGGTTCCATTACTCTTACCTTGAAGCATTCTCTTTAACTGATATTTAATGGATTGATCTACTGGACAGAGAAGAACTGCTTTGTTCTGTAACAGTAGTAACCATGAACTCTGGTAGAACACATAAAAGAACACAAAGTTCACAATATGTGCCTAACTGTAAAAGGGCTTTTGCACACCAACTCCTGCTTATAAAAAACACCAGATAAATCTTGCTTCTTTCCACTCATGCAGGGTATGATACAGAAGAACACATTATTTGGTGTATGCTAAAATATATTGCTCATGGAGCAAATGGCGTTGAAAGAACAGGAGAATCTAATTATTCTAGTCACATCATTACCTGCATATTTAAATAATTGTTGGTGTTTGATTTATTATGTATGTATGGTTTTCAAAAGGTTTCTTACTGCTAGAGTGAGTCAGAATACAAATAGGCTGCAAACAGTACATAATACAGTTACACCAGAAAAGATGAAGTAGTTTCAAGAGTAAAACTGCCTGTTTTCCATATACTATGTTCTCAACAGTTCTAAAGTTGTTGCAAATCATTATAATGACCATCAGACCCGCATTTTCCCAGTGTTTTAAGCAAAAAATCAAGGTAGGATAGGTTTAAGCAATTGGAAGTCAAATGGTGTGTTGTAAGCTCACATCAAAACTATCTTAAATCAATGCTCCTGTAAATGGTTACTTTGATGCTCAAGAACCAAACGTAGCCTGAGCTGATTTATATCACTTCATGTGGCTCCTTTGATTGCTGAAAATCATACACTCCTATCTGTGGACTGTTTAGATTCAGGTTAGCCTGAGATTCTTTTCTCTGAGACTCTGCTGATCTTCTAAGAAAATTTTTCCACCTACAAGTAATAGAAATAAGACCCTAATGTCTGCACCAGCAATTATCCAAAAACTGTTCTAAAAGTTAAAGGTTCCAAATATTTCTGGAAACTGCTTGTACTAGGACACGGTGGCCAGTATGTCTTACCTGGTGCAACACAAGACCGTATTTGTATGGATGTGAAGTGTTCTAAAGTGACAGAAATATCCCCATTGGTATTCACCTATCTGCAATGACCACAGGTGAAACTACCTTTGAACTAAGTTATATTTATCTGTTCTTCTCTTGCATTTAAAAGATGTCTTACAGGAAAAAGCCTCCTTTCCTTTTAATTCAGAGGACATCCTGGAGCAAAACGCTGTTCTGTTGGACAGGCACTTTCTTTGAAAAAGCAGGAGATTACCATAATTTCCCATCCACTCCACTGCCCTATGTACAGCCTGCATTTAAAACCAGAAGTAATGCTAATGGTCTCTAGGTTTCCACGAATAACTTTATCCAGATCCCACACCCTTTCTGGATGCCAATGAAGGGAATCCAGTGCTGAGAGTCACTCACAGGACTACCTCCTGGACAGCATGTCCCAGGCAGAAGGAAAGCATGTAGTGCTATGCTGTTGCCTGGGCAGAGGACCCTTCCCAAGAGCCACCTATTTTCTGACTTTACACCAGACACAGCCTGAAGGCAGAGAAAACACAGGACATTCAGCAGTTTACACATGCTCTGTGGGTACTCTGGAGGGGCTGCAGGAGGTGGAGACAAACTGGGTGCACCTCATGATTAAGGCAGGCTTGGCAGCTCTGCTTACAGGGAGAATGATGGAACAAAGTTATTAATACAACATAGCCTGGAGCCATTAAAACCCTTCTACTGGAGAATCCTTTTCCTGTAAAATGAAAAGGGATTTCAGGGCTGCTGTAATCAGAAGCAACAAGAACAGAAGCCACTGAGAGGCTGTTCTCACTTCATAGCAGATGCAGGAGTGCTTTTATGCTGTGGTGACTCTAAGTGACTGTCTACTGTACTGACCACAGACCTCCACTCCTCACAGCACCTTCCCTTAAACCTGTTCGGACAAAAGGGAGTTAACACAGTATGACTGACAAGCAGAGAAGTCAGAAGTGATTAGTCTAAGTGGTTGAACCTAATCCTGGTTCTTCAGCAAGAGAGTTTTGTTGGGAGAGTTAGTTTCTGTATCCTGATTGATAATATCTACTTACACATAAAGAGATCTTACTGTACTTACAGAGTCTGACTCACCTATCTCTTAACAATACAATAATAATTTAATTTTTATATGTTAGTTTTGACATTTAGGTAATAAAATTACTACAAGAGTAAAAATTACCAGCCTCTAAAAATTATGGGCCCATATAGATAGGATAATTCCTTGACCCAGTCCTGTTGCCAAACTAATTTCATGGTGATCCCTTTCAATGAAGTCATTAACAAGTGACACCTACACATGCAAGGTCAGATGCTACTCAGTGTTTGAATTCTCTTTGCTCATCAGGCCATGGGTAAGGTTTAAGCTCAGTGAGCAATTCACTTTTCAGTACTTCTTCTCAGGTAGCTGGGCATGCTACAAGACAACCCCCCTTCCTGCTGAACACCAGCACATTCTTAGACAATTTGTCATCCTGAAAAGCAGTGGAAACAAATAAACAGTCTGACTGAGAAGCAGAAAATAGTAAACCGACTATGGGTCAAATAGCAATAGGTGTTTCCGGCTCTGTGCATACTGAAATTCTCTACTTGCTTGGGGTTTGCCAGCTGCTGTAGAGCACAAACTGAGCTTCAGCATTCATATACTTTGTGCTCCCGTGTTAGCCATTTCAGTTCCACGTGTTTATGTTTCCACACCTGTAGCACGGGGTCCCAAATCCTTACCATTTTTCTTAATGAATTGTTAATGCATGTAACACTGACTTATAACCAATAGCTGATCAGCCCCCATTTATATGTCCCAGGGAGTGCTTTAGCCCAAAAAGATTTCTCCATGAAGAGCCAGAAGGGGGACCTTCCATTGGATGGTGGTGCTTCCAGGCTGTCAAATCACTTCCTCACATGGATCACCCCTCCAGGGAACACTGGCTTCCTTCTCTCCTCTGTTTGGGCAGCTACATGGCACCTGTAAGCCCTGCTGAATGAGCTTGCCTTAAAGATAAGCATTTTGTTGCTTGGGAGGAGAAGGGGGCTAACTGCTAAGACCAAAATTACCCGTACCTGCCAGTACCCTAATTTTTTTCTTCATGATACACAGGGGTTGGGAAGAATTTGATGATTTCCTCAGTGCACTGTTCTGAGAAAACGTGTGATGTTACCTAATGTGCTTCCTCGGTCAGGTGTGTTTGGATTAGTTGTACACAGATGGAAACAAAAGCTTTATGAAATTCAGCTGCTAACTTCTATCTGATAGCACAAGATATCAGAACACTACATCTCATAGCCAGTGGCACTTATTTGTGAAAGAACATAAGAACAAGGCAAACCTACAGAAACATACACCCTTCTTGCTATCCTTCTGGATTTTGGAAATCTGCTGTTTGGAGACTTTGCAAACCCAGCGGCTGCATGTCATCTTTTGGGTTAAGGAGTCCCTGACTTCTTCCTCATGATTTGAGATATCTCTGTCTTTGAGTACATGACAGATATACATAAGCACTAAAATGCTGCTAAAACAAATATACCCTCTTCACACTAGCGTGGCTTTTGGGTTGTTTGCTGTGGAAGATAGTGTGAAACAGTGCCTATCTGCTGTGTGTCTTAATTAAGATGAAAGCAGGGGGGCATGAAGAAGAGGAAAGGATGAGTGATGACTGTGTTTTCTGATGAGTTAATCTAAGACAATCCCAGCATCCTCAGATTTCCACACTTAAGAAATACAAAACAGGCAAAGAGAATAAAATTTTCCAAATTACACTGAAGTTCCCAAGTGAAGCTAATTAAACATCAAGCAGTTCAAAAAAGTGTTACATTATGCTTACTATACTGTCTCCAGTTTCAGTTTTCTAAGGTTAAAGCCTCATTTCTGAGCTCTTGCAGAAAGAAAACCAGTGCCAGCACTGCTATGTGGCCAAATTAATTTTCTAATGGCCTTATTCCTCTTATTCAGATCCCCATGCTAGAACTTTTGTGCTTCACAGTCTGATCACAGCCACAGAACACCTTGTTCTGTTTTGTCTGTAATCCTGCAGAGTACCAAGCCCAGTCTTCATCCCCTGATGTTTTAGTTAGCCCTTTGTGACAGGACACTTTTGTGTCATCTGGTCTACCTTTCCTCCTATCTCAGTCTGTGTTCCACATCTGTCAGGACAGTTGCTCAGTTGCTTCCCCAGCTTTGTCCATGCCATTCCTCTGCTCACCTAACATGTCTCTTCTGTCACACATCACCTTCTTGCCTTGACCCTTAACTTAGGTAGTCCCTGAAAAATTAACTTTATGCTGTCTACTCTATGAAAACCTTTTCAGACCCTTCTGCCATTCCAGAAAAACCCTAAATCTACTGCTTCTTCTTCCTTCAGAGATTACTCCATGGCAAATGGGCAGGGCAGATGATAAGCTAGGATCTCAGTTAATAATATGCTGTCATAACTGTAAGCGTGTGCATGTACGTGATGTTCACATCACTAGTTCAGGGGAATATATTCTCATGTCACCACTGATGGATTAATTCCAAACACATCAAAGACCTTCTCTATCAGAACAACAACTGAACTGCTTTGGGACAACCAGGAACAGAAAGCCAAGTGTAAACTATTGAAGTGCTGTATAAAAATTCTCTTGAGAGGAACATGAGCAACAGGAACAGCCTTCCAGAGATGATTAGACAGTTTCTCAAGCCTGATCATTTTTAGAGATCCCCATAAAGCCAGTGTTTTGAGAGACCCTGTTCTGACACAGTTCCCTTTTTGGTCAGAATGGCTAGCAGAAATGTTTAACCTATCTGAAACCACGTTCAGTATATATTATGACACTAATACCATTTTTACATAGGACACAGTAGCATACAGTCTCCATGATCAGCAGAATAAAAACTGAAAAAAAATCTTCACAAAGGAAGTGCATGAACTTCATTTTACAAACTCTTTTTTAAACAGTCTCTCCAAAGTGGCTCAAAAAGTAGAAATTTCACACACTCCTAAAGGATTAGAGCACAAAGCCACAAATAATGCAGAAACTGTCTTCAAGATCTGTCCTATAGAGCTTTTGGGCTAAGGTTGTTCAGATGCTACAAATGCTCCCATAAGTAAATAAATAGCAAGGACAAGAATTTTCACAGGAATAAAAGCAAACCAACAAGTAAACAAACAAACAACCCACCAGCAACAACAAAATTACATTTGCAATCTGCAGGTTAATCCATGAAAGATTTCCCTACATTCTACGTAATGAGCAATTCCTAACAGGCTTTTTAAAAGAAAGACACCATTTTAGAGTATTTCAGATCTAAACATCCTCCAGGCTTTGAAACAAATCCACGTGTGTATGATCCAAAAATTAATGAGATCACTGGAAAACTTCACTGTTTCAAGCCTCTAAAGTGGCTTGAAAAGATCAAATTCTATGCTATAGCTCAGTGTGATTACAGGTTCGCACTGGAGAAGAAACACAAGGCTACCCTGGAAGAGGGCATAGAGTTTGCATTGATATTACCTTCCCATCGTATTTCTTGTCCTGCACACAATAAAACTGCTGCAGGGAGGGAGACACAACTAAACAGCAGCTAGGCACAGAGAGTTAAGAGTAGCTCAAAGTGGAACTAAGTCTTGATGCAGAGTTTGGTTTTTTTCTAATTTTGTCTACAGAAATCCTGCCTAGGGAATCAGGCAAGTCTGATCTTGCTAGATGTATGGGCAAAATCTCTGTGCCCATAGAAAAGGTCACCTGCACACAGTTGAGATAGACTCGCTTAGCAAACAGAAAAACTGCCCACATCTTCCCAGGTAATTTCACCTGAAGCAGTTTAGCAGCAAAGGAGCAGGCTTACATATTTCCCCTTTTTCACACATTATAAATTCCTGACTCCTGCTTTTGGACAGGATAAAATGCAAAGATGCTAAAATAAAAAAAAAAAAAATAAAAAAAGAATAACTAAGTAAAGCTGTCCCCATCTCCCACCACCCACCCATTCCTGAGGTATGACCGGCTGTTTCATAATCAGGAAATGTGTGAACACTTGGGGGGTGGGAAAAAAGTAGATTTCATGAGGTTGCAGCCTCTTCTAAAGGCTTAAATACACTTCAGATAAGAATCTAAAGAGACAGGAGAGTTCCAGACCTCTTGAGCTTTACCCTTCACTAGTTTCTGACTCAACTGATTTAGGTGCTCTCTTCAAAAAGAGGAAGAGAATGCACCCATGTGGACAACTCCGTTCCATTATGTGCTATGTTTCAGCTTGAAAACTATTTTTTTCTTGCTGCAGAACATCTCAGTTGGCATTTCCCTGCTTCACAAGTCTAATTAAAACAACCCTATAGCAAACTACATTTAAGCCAACTCAACTATGTGGGTTTAGGGGTTTTTTTAGGATTATTATTTTTCCTCTGAACTGACACTTAACTTCTTTGATTATTTGTGGTCTCACAATTTTCTACCTCTTTTTTACTGAGTCAGATTCTTCTGCCCTTACTCCAGCAAAAACCTTCCTCCATTGCACAGAGCCTTGGAAGAAACTGCTAGAAACGTTTTCAGAGGACTTTTCAAAGCAGCTTGAGCTTCACTCTTTTGCTCACACCCCTTGAATACTTATGTGCCTCAGAGTTATTAGCACAATCCCCACACCAAAGGTACTAACATGTGTGAATGCTCAGTTCTCCTATTTACCTCCCACCTTGTGGTCCAAGTAACTCAGCAATTAGCATTCTGTTGCATCATCAAGGAGCAGAAATACTTAGGGGTTATACCAGCTGAGCAAAAGAGAGCAGATACAGGGACACAGAGCAAGAGCTTTTCCACAAGAGAACCTGCCCAGTAACAAATAGCTGGAAAGGGAGCACACCATTTGGAGGCCACGTGAGATGCATAGCCCACTCTTTCTGCCTCATATTTCATGCTTTTACCACCTGAGTAAGATGCTCATTAATCCCAGGATCCCGAGTTTGGCAATTTTAGCTGATGGGTGAATTGTCATAAAGTCTCCCGTCAGCTGCTATTTGTAGTGATTGCGCTATGAGCTTGACATGCATTGCATTGTTCAGGCTGGTTTTGTTCTTTTATTTTGCTTGGGCTGGCTGCCTCCTGGAACCTCTACTCTGCCTACTTCCTGAGGATTAAAGCATGTCTTCTGGGCAAGGAGACGCAAGGACCACCTGCAGATTCTGTTTATATATCCAGCCTTGTAGCCTGATTGATCTCACAATAGGACTGCATAATGTAAACACTTCATTATTCCACTAAAGGATATGTGCTGTACCACCTATGGTCCCTCCAACCAAGAGTCAGTTTTAGATGGTTAAAATTTGTTAAGCCACACCAAAAGAAGCTAAACAAAGGAAAATCCATCCTAGCAACATGTTAAAGTTTTTAAGTCAGATTAATTAAATGCAATTAAGTTGGAAACTTTAGCCTACCCCTTTAAGCCAGGATTTTGTCATCAAGCCCCAGAAGTGCTCAGGCCCATTGCTTCTGATGCACTGTTTCAGTGTGCCTAATAACAACCAAAACTCAGATTACCAACAGGATTTATTCCCACTCCACCAGGACACCACAAGTTAAGCCTTGGGAACTTCTTTCTTGACATGGGGGACTGGTGGGAGGCACAGATACACCTGGAAAGAAATGAAAGCCTGAGGACTCACCTCTCCTCAATTTTTAACATGGCACCTAATAAATGTGCTGCCCTGCAACCTGGCACAGCAGAGGGGCAAGGGGAGAAGGTGGGAGCACACCTTTCTCTTCCTCCTAAAACACAGTCTGTAGCTGAACCAGCTCTGAGCACCTCTTGCTGCTTCCCACACTGAATTTTATACCACTTTTCCCCCTCTGCTCAGGAACAAACACGTCCTTTTACTTAGAGCCAAAGGACAAGTCAAGGGCAGAGCCGTAGCCATAGCATTGCATCTCCTGGGACTCGGGGTTCAGCTCTTATGAGTATTTCAACATCATTCTTGTGGTTTATTTCCCTTCGGGATTTGTTTGTTGGTTGTTTTGTTTATTTAACAGCGTTAATTAAAAACTAAAGGCACACCCAGCTAAAGCACAGAGCAGTGATCTGAGCAACTGCCCAAGATTGTCAAGAGGGAGGAGTTTAGCCTAGATTTATCTAAGTAGATAGAAATAATAAAAGAACAGAAAAATCTAGAGTATGCCAATGTCTGTAATGCACTCTGCACACAGACTGCTTCTGAAAGCATAAACCAAACCAATACAATGTAATTCAGCTTTAAATGAAACAGCCCATTTTGATTAGTAAGCAAGGCATGAACAGGCACAAATTGTCATTGTATCTGCTGAATTGGGCATTCACATTTTCAGCAGAGAAAACAACCACAAGGTCTTGATTGAATAACAGACACAAGCAAGGCATGCAAGCACTTACTAAGGTCAATGACACTTAAAACACATACACACTTACTTGCTTTACAGAATTAGAGCTTAATTGTTCAGCAAATTGCAATAGTTTGGTGTTTACACCAAGCAGTTTATCAGCTGAAATATATTTCTTTTAAAATGACTTTTCTGCTTTGGATCACACTGTAGGCCTTCAACAAGATGTTCTGTGAAACTTTAGAGTGCTTGAGTCTGCCTGAAAACCTGATGTCATTACTTTGCTGGCTAGTGCTGACTCTCATATTTTATGATGGGCACACAGACTTAACTCTTTAAATTCATGTAGAGATTATGAGTAGGAACAGTTTGAACTCTGACAATTCTCTGAATCTGAAATAATCCTAAGAGCATTCCAGTCCTAAAGGTAGGTTCTGGCCCTTCCAATCTAGACTTCAAAGAAGAAAAATAAAAAGACACTTTGGAATTGGAGGGGAGACAAGCACAGAACCTTTCTAAAAGAACCTATATACAAGAAGAAAATAAATTATTGACATTTGACAGGGGAAATACACAGTGAGGATGCTAAAAATGGTAGCAGCATTGGTCCAGGAAGGAGCTTGATAGATAACATAGCTTTAAAAAAAATGCTCTGGGCTAGAATTTTCCTTGAATTTCTCTTAGTTAACCTCATCCTTGGAGGTTTCTTTTCCTATACAAAACTATACAGCTTAACATATCTTTACTAGCAACTTATGGGAGGAAGAGTTTCTTACTGTGGGAACTGTTCCACCATTCTACTTGAATAAAAGTCTTTATACAACAAGGAAACAAAGGAAATTGAAGTTGAGTCTAGATTCCTATGTCCATTGTGCTACCTCTTCAGCCTTTAAATCAATGGAAATTAAAAACTATTTGAACCAAGAGTAGGATCAATCCCCTATTTTTACAAAACTCACCAAAAAGTGAAATCCCAACTTCTTTCCAGCTGCGGTGCCTTCACATCTGGCCAGGCCAGCTCCTGGCATTGCATGCAGCTATTCATGCACCCAGTTGTTACTCACCTCTCTTGTTGCAGGAGCAAGGCATTTTCTCCTAAAGCCCTGCTAGAACTGTTCAAACAGAGAGCCAACACAGCAGCTCTCTTTAGGAACCTCACTAGCACCATCCTTACCCAACAGAACATGCCTGATGCTTTAAAAAGTGCCCCAAAGAGAAAGGTTGCTGTGTGGAGCTCTAGGAGCATTCATCAGGATCTCCCTCCTGCACCTGCCCTAGCAGGACTCAGCAGATGAAGATCATCAAGTCATTTGAGCTCTCCAGGCCTTGGCTTTTTCCTCTACAAGCAAATGGATAAAGACCTCAGCATCACAGAGGAGACTGACAAGACCATGCTTTATAGTATTCCTAACACAACCCAAAATCCTCTGCACAACAGAAATTCCTCTAGGGGAATGGGTCTGAGTTTAGTAAAGATTCACTTTTTTTTTTAAGAGTTGCATAGCTATAATTCAATTCATTTTGACTAATGTGTCCAGACTTGTTCTTCATGGTCTTCTTTTAACCTGCTTGCCCTTTAAAATCTTTTCCACCATTTTAGGGCCTGTCTTGCACTCCCAAAGCAGATAAATTTTGATTTATGATCTCTTCTAGGTGTGTAGCAGCAGGGAGTAAAAAATGTTTTTTCTCTATCAGACAAAGAAATCCTTGCTTTTCTCTTTCCCCGCCTTTTCCCCAACACGGAGCACTGGCAGAGCTGGTGAGCAGAGCTGCTGTTCTCAGCCCCTGTGCAACACACAGCAGAAGGAGCAGTTCTGCCAGGCTGGCAGCCTCAGCTGGAACAGCATCCATCTTAAAACAGGCATCTGGAGGAATGGCTGGAAATCCAAATCTGTGGAACATCAGCGTTATTAGAGATGAAGCTAAGCTACAGGTTTGGAATCCAAATCTGGATTGGTTTCCAAACTGAAGAACCAGGGACTTGCTTCAATGCTTTATAGAAACAAAGAGCCATGAGGTTTTGATCTGAATCAGAAACTCAGACCTATTGAGAGCCTGGCTTTTGCTTTGGGCCCTGTGCCTAATCACAGCTGGTTATAAAGTGATTACTCAGCACTGCTTGTCCAGTTCATTCATCTTGCAGCCTCTGTCTTCTGTGCTGTTATGTACATTTGGCATTCTTTACCTGTTATGTCTGTGATCAGGCAAATCTAAGTGCCTTTTTTGCTTTTGTGCAAAGGAACTAAAATGTTGGAAGGGGAGTTGGGGGGATCACCTCAAACACCTCAGTTTCTAATTTCTGACATCTATAGAGAGCCACAAAATGCAGGTATTTTGTGCAAAAGCAGAGATCCCAAGCTATTTAAAGTGAGCTGCTACTGGTATGTACCATGCAGAGTTTGTCTTTGTTGGTGCTACCGCTTTATAGTGTTCAAAAATAACCCAAACAGGTTAGGTAGTAACCAAGATATTATCTGAGTAAATTTTACCTCAGGGGATTCATTCAGAGTCAAAAATGTTTTAGTCTGTCTGCACGAATATGGCTCCAAGGAAGACTTTACAAGCAAACAAGTTGCACAGCACAAAAAAGCAGGGAAATGTAGAAAGGAGGGGAAACAAACAGGGAAAATTGTGACACATTTTAGCAGCTATGCTTTTTAATACCTTAGGATTGATATTTTTCTGTCTTTGCAAAAAATAAAAATATGTCTGGGCTTTTGCAAAAATGACAGCTTGCTTGTTTTGGTTTTGTAAGAGGCACAGGCAGGTCCAAACAAAAATCCCAGAACCAAACACCATTTGTGGTAGGAAGAATCAAACTCCCAGAATACAAGCACTCCTTTAATTTGAGTACTTTAAAATCCAAATCCTCTTGTGTCTCAGGATTACACTGCTGGGCATTGTCTGACCATAAATCCAATTTAATTTTCTAGGGCACGGATGATCTTTCAGTGCTTTTGAGTTGATCTAGAGAATTTTACATCACTTATTTCTTCCATTGCCAGTTTAATAAGGAAAATAGCTTAAGCCAGAGGTGTCTATGTCCCTTGGTAACCTTGATCTGCATATACAGCCTCTTGTGTTCACAGCAGCCTCGTTTAAGTGAGAAGAGAGACAGCTAGCTCACTTTCTTCCTGCATTCTGACCCATGCCCTTTTCATATCTCCAGATCCCACATTCTTTCCATGTAATATGCAAGATCAAAACTTCAGGACACTTCTATATGTACAAATCATATGAGCACTTGTGTATTTTAGTATGTAAAATCCAGATAGGAATTCTGGAGAATTACCCAGCCATGCCTCTTTATAGTAGCAGAATTGAACAAGAAACTTACCTATGAACCCAGACCAAGTATTACACCAGCAGTTTTGGATTATATTATATAAAGACTATCTAATAGGTGTATTGCAACTACTATTTTCTAAGTAGCCCCCCGAAAAAGTAATAAATTTGCAACACATCTTGGCATGACACCCTTAATATCTTCTCTTCACATGCATGCTGATAACTGTATTTTTTTCTTCACCTGTAAATTTGCAGACATATATACAGGCAGGTAGGCAAATAAACAACTGTGTGTTTCTGTTTATAATCACTATCTTGGATTGCATATATATTTTAATTGCCTTCAACATACATATAACATATTTTGACATATTTATCCACAAAAGAATGTTTTATTATGTTTAAGCACATCTAAATGTGTCATGCTAAAAACATTTTGCCTGTTGTGTCCTACTGTCTCTTACAGGTTTCAGAATGTATCAAATAAAAGGGGAAAATGAAAGAAAAAATGAGTTCTAGCATAAATCCTCCAAAATTTTACTGCATGGCCATGAGGTTTAGATGACCAGCTATACAGCTCTGGCTGCATTGCTTTCACTGCAAGCTGTGTGAGGCACATTTTTGTAGCCAAACCATTTCCAGTCTCTCCATTTAATTTAGTATTGTGCATAGGGAACACCAGACCTTCGAAGAAACATCTGGACTGAATATGCCTCCAACACTAGAGAGACAGCAAGAAAAACCTCACAATATAGTACTATCAGAATTATTTGTGGCTACCTACTCACAGAAAAAAAATGTTGAAAAATATTTGCCCTGGTAAGTATTGACCAGGATCATAAGCAAACCTGTTAAAAAATTTGTTCTCTAGTACATTTCTCGAAATCAGTGACTTCAGCAGACCTGTACTAATGCTGAACTATGTTAACATAATTGGGAACTGAGCCCAAGATGAGTTCAGTGAGAGATAAGCAGAGGCAATGAAGTCAGGACTCTCGTCAGGGACTTGTCCAAGAGGGCCCCAGATGGGTTGTGTGAGTCCAAAAGGAGCCCAGGAGGAGGTGAAGAGGGGAGCATCATGAGCGATCAGCAGCCTAGAACATCCTCCCTGACGCTGTTTTGGTCAGCAGCAGTCACAGCCTGTGAGCAGGACTCTAATCCCTGCACAACTGGGATATTGGCACTATTCTAGGACATTTGTCCAAGCTGCCTGGGGAAGTGCTGTAAATATCCCCATTGTATAGATGAGGAAATAAAGTTTTTTTAATTTGCAAGGACAAAATGCTTTACCATGAAGACAGATGTAAAGATTAAAAGAAAAAGGGCCACCTCATTACCTTAGGTCAAGATTTTCAGGTATTGAGATCACTGGGTGACTCTGCTATTAGTTGGAGAGGAATAGACCTTCAGAGGACCCCAAAAACTATACAGGCCATGTCAGTACCCCACAGTGGGGTAATTTCCTGAATGTATTTATCTCTGTCTGCCTAAAGATCTCTGAATATCTCCCATAGCCAAATATGTTCCAGTGCATCAGTACAGTTTATTCTTTATGGTAGGTGCATTTGCAAACACTGCATTCACTTAAATTTCTAGCTTTCTTTCAAAAGGTGTATTTATTCCCAGGGGCTGGTTTAATATCCCTTCAAAACGTGACAAATAATGAACTGATGAGCAGAGGTGAGCAGGTCCAAAAAGAAGAAAACAACCAAGCTTTCTGGGAACTACACAAATGAATTTCTTCATTGTCTAAAAATGTGTTTGCCCTTTTAGTCTTAAACTTCACCATTCAGTCATTCCTGACCCTAAGGAATAATTAGCCTGGGAATTTCTGTATATCTGGGAGACTGTGCTTTTGTTATTCTTAATTTTTCATGGTACCTAAAAGGATGGTACATTCTGGGTTGTTTATCTGGGTCAGAGCAATGGGTGCAGAGAGCAGTGTGTATGGGCTACAGACTATGTATTCATTATCCTGTCCTTTTAGTACAAGCATCTTTTTCAGAGGAAAGCATCCTAAGACAAACCCATTAACCTGGATATGAGTTCTAGACTCATTCCCCAGCAGCATTGAAGCTACTTTAGATTTTCTGATTGGCAGCAGCTGAACATGAGCCAGCAGTGTGCCCACGTGGCCAAGAAGGCCAATGGCATCCTGGCCTATATCAGGAATAGTATGGCCAGCAGGACCAGGGAAGTGTTCACCCTCTCTCTGTACTTGGCACTGGTGAGGCAACACCTTGAGTCCTGTATCCATTTTTGGGCCTCTCAATTTGGGAAGGATGTTGAGGTGCTGGAGCATGTCCAAAGACAACAAGGCTGGTGAAGGGACTGGAGCATAAGTGCTGTGAGGGAGGCTGAGGGAGCTGGGGTTGTTCAGCCTGGAGAAGAGGAGGCTCAGGGGAGACCTTATCACTCTGTATAACTCTCTGAAAGGAGGGTGTAGCCAGGTGTGGGTTGGACTCTTCTCCCAGGCAACCAGCAGTAAGAAAAGAGGGCACAGTCTTAAACTGTGCCAAGGAAGGTTTGGGTTAGACATTAGGAAGAAGTTCTTTAGAGAGAGAGTGACTGGGCATTGGAATGGGCTGCCCAGGGATGTTGCCAAGTCACCATTCCTGGAGGTGTTTAAGAAGAGACTGGATGTGGCACTCAGTGCCACAGTCTAGTAGGCAAGGTGGTGTTATGTCAAAGGTTGCACTCGATGATCTCAGAGGTCTTTTCCAATCTAGCTGATTCTGTAATTCTGTGTTTCACCCAGGGAAACAAGAGGCACTAACAGAAAACAGGGCTCTAATTTCTATACCCATCCATCATGCTACCTGCAAGAGGAAAAATGCTAAAATATAACAGTGCTTCCCAATGTGTAGGGAGCAACTTAGTGTGACTTGGAGCTATGCACTCAGCAGAGAAGCAGCCTCGCTTGAAGCCTAGAGCAATGCATTAAATTCTGCTGCAAAGCTGATACCATTGCTCCTTCAGAGTGGGAAACTTCACTGGCAGCTCTACCCTATTAAGAGAGAAAACTTACAGACATTGTCACTGTGATGGGACTTTTCCTTAGAGCTGAAGGACCCAGAAAGGGCATCTTCATCCCTACTTCGTTCCTCTGTACTTCTGTAATAAAGAAGCAATACCCCAAAGTGATAGTAAGCCTGGAAAGACTTCGGTCCCCCAACCAGCCCTTGGAAGACCTTCAAACAGAGTTACAATGAGGTTGGGTCCTTTCTTCTCGTATAGACTATCTGTCTGTCAAATAAATCTTACTTCTGCCTCTCAATGCAAAGCTTTCAGGGACACTGAGAAGAGCAGGTCCAGTGGTAGAGACCCCTCCAGCACCTAAGCTGTACTGGTCCCAGACAACAGTGTGTGGAGGCTGTGATGCTCTGAAAACCTGCCTCCTAACTGAGGCTCAACAACAACCTTCCTGAACTGATTTGAAAACAAATAGATTTGTCTTCAAGGACAGCTGTCAGGCAGGAGACTGTGCAGCTGAATTAGATCTTCTATAAGTGCAAAGTCTCCTGTGTGAACAGTTTCATTCACCTGGGATAAAGTTAATTAGGTGCTGGCTTCTGTTTTAAATATGTCCAAGGTGGTTTACCTGAATGGTATTCATGTCAACAGAGTTTTATCACCTTTAAATTGTTTTTGTTTCATTTGCCTACTCAGAAGCCATTCCTGGGAATGCTTATGGTTTACTTAAAGCCCAATGATATTGGGACAAGTTGTATAGCGTTGGTCTTTTTTTGCATTTTCTTGATCAGCGTCATCTACTGCACAGAACCAGGAAGGTCTGCCTAGCTTTGACCAATGGTAACAAAAAAGTCCTTTCTTTAGTGTCTGACTGGGTCAGAGCATGCAGTTATTTGAAAACACTTCCAGGCTATTTTTGAAAAATATTCATCCTGACAAAACTAGTATAAGTAAATTTACTAGCATCACCTATAGAGCCAAAAATATTTATTGCAAATGGCATTTTGTAGAAAATATTAGGAAGTTTTTCTCTGTTGTCACTGGACTAAGCTTAAGTGTTACGTTCAACTACAACACGTCACTGGGAAGCAGCTGGTCCTCTGGTCTTGATTTTGCCATCTCTAGAGATGAAGAGTTCAGTGCTCTTCTGAAAATTTTTGGTCATCAGATGACCTCAACCACAGAGAAATATAAAAAGTATTTCCCAAGTATTTCCCACTTCCCCATCCTAACAGGTCTTCTTTTGGCCTTGTCTGCCCCCATCCTGTTTCTCAACATTATTTTGCATGCAAGTTGCAGAAGACAACTTCACATTCCATGTGGTGTGCACCAGTGAAGCACTCTTCACCCAGGTAAAAACAAGCCTTAGGCTTTTGTTTACCTGGCTGTTTCATTCAAAGGCTGCCTTAATCGTTTCAGCCACGATACCAGCCTGGAAAAGCCTCTGAAGTCAGTTCCCTGCTTATCTGAAATACTCTGCAGAATCCTTGTCCTCCAGGATAGGTGTCACTCCTTCTGAGACCCAAAGCCTCCTTTCCCAGGCATGACCCATCACTTCTTGTTCCCAGATGCATGCATTTGCTTGTAGTCAAGAGCAAGGCTGCAACAGCCACAGGGGTCTTGGTGATTCTACGCATCTTGTCCTCCTTAAAATAAAGCCAGAGTTTTCTGTGTTACACTACACACAACAGCCATCTCATAATTTCGGGAATGAATAGTTTATTTTGCATTTAGACTAAATACCTAAGTCAGTATAGGTCTCCACAACACTGGAGCAACAGCTATGATGTCCCAGTGAAATCAAGCTATAGCTTAGGAAAAGTTCTGACTCATTGAGCACTAAACATCAGAGCTAATGCTAGTGCAGGGGAATGTGTTTGCTGGAAACAGAGCCTCTTGTCTATGTCAGGCATATTTTACTGACACATCACTGTGGAACTTAATAGTCTCACATAATCATTCCCAACAAACATTGTTCTTCTCTCACTAGCTTATTTGCATGGGTATCTTTTTGAGTTTCAAAGTTTCATGAGTAAGAGTAGGAAGTTTTGAAACACTTAATACCACTGTGACTGTCTGTACTGAGCAGCAGCTATTCTTAGTGATTTAAGAATGGAAGAGCTTCCAGCTGCTGACTGCTGGGCTGCCTGTCAGTGCCTGGTGTGCCTGTCATCTCATCTGCTGTTCCTGTACTCTGCTCCCAGGTCCTGATCTGTCACAGATGGGCACATTCATGGAAACATGATGGCAAAGAGAATTCAAAATAAAATTACCCACTCCTAAACAAAAATTCTGAAATTTCCTGGAATTTCATTTTAATTTTTTTCCCCTCTTGGAAAATTTCTTGAAAGTTAGCCCATTTTGCAGGTTACCTGAAGGAATCAATTTCAGTGAGTTTAATAATATCCTCTCACTGATGTAGAGGTCAAGCATGGTCCAGTTATGATTAGTATTTCTCTGTGCCAACTGTTCCACACAACAGATCTCAAACAATCCCTCCTGTTCTTACACAGCATATACAAAAAAATCAAATTACAAGTGATTAGGAAAAGACTACTTAGAGACAACTTTTAAGGATCTTGCAAGACTTTTTTTCATAGTAGTCTAACTCCATTACAAAAAAAAAAAAAAAAGAAAAGAAAAGAATCCAGTTGTAAGTGGTTTTGTCAATGGTGGGAGTTGGCAAGGAAGACAAGGAGCTCAGCTTTAGCCAGGTTACACAATAACTTGCTACTATTTGTGGCTGGCTCCCAGAGGGCCATAGAAATTAACTCGTGGTTAGTTAAATAATAGTTTTATTAAAACAATGATCAGATCAAATAACTGGCATGTATGTGCAGGAAGTCTTTCAAAATACTCAGGTCCTGCAAAAAAAGTCAGTTCAAGAAAATATCTTTTAAGTGTCTGATCCCTGAAGTAACTGAGAGCTGTAGAAACTGGATGCCTTAAAAAGAAAAAAGTTTTTTTAAACCTTAATCCCAACATTCTCTCCAAAGAATAACACAGCTCTCTACTTTCAGTGTTTTCTCTTCATGCAGATGTTTTCATTCCCTTGTTATAGCAGAGAAATTATTTTTTTTTCTGTGACCACAGCTCCCTTTTAATATTTTATTTTTTAAAACGAGAAATAAAGGAAAGAGATCCAAAGCTTTGTGATTTCACATCCCCCAGTTGACTTGCCCACTGAAAGGAGCGACTAGAAAAGAGGAACGCTGACTGAAGAACAAGCCTCCAGATACCCCACAAGTTGTGGAGAACTGCAGCTACAGACGAGCTGGTGAGAGCTACTGCAGGCACAGCTCCTGAGGGTACCCAGGCCCTTTTTTGTGCCACCACAGGTTCAGGAGCCACCTTTGCACATTCACATATTTGCAGGCGGGAAGAGCAAATTCGGTCCCAAGTTATTGTACTGCACCTGGATGATAAGGCAGGATGGGGAACACCTCGGCTCCCTCAGTCACACGCCTGCTGCAAGAAGCACTGCCGTGGGCTTGGTGACTGCAGAGTCAGGTCTACAGTGAAAGTGCTCTGAGCAAAGTTACCCGCTTTGGTATGAGAGGATCGCAGCAATATGGAACAGACTGCACCCGAAAAGGGCCAAATTACCTCACAGGGTTCAACCAGAGTGCACAAAGGCAGGGCGCCTGCAGGCAGTTTTTGGCCCCTATTCTCTGTGCTTCTGATCCATGAGGTTACCTGCCCAGTGGATGCTTTGTGACTTTCGGGGTTTGAGAAAGCGGCTCGAGGTACTGAGAGTTGTTTATACAACCCACAGTGCAAATGGATGCTGTCAGCAAAGTGAGGTGTGTTCAAAGAGAACAGCAACACAAAGAGTGTCTGATTCCTTCAAAACGGAGAACCAGTTTTCTTAAGTGTAAACAACGCACGCACGCTCTTGTGGCAGATACCCATCTAAAGGTGAATTGCTGCCCCTAATCTGTGCTTGCGTCTATCAGCTTGCATTACATTCAGGTAGCGGTGAGCACTGCCTTTTGGGTGGGTATAGAGTACTTGGTGAGCTTTTTGGATGAAGGGCAGGTAAAAACTTGCTATGTCTTGTATCCAAGATTCGAGTATTTACCTGTTGGAGCCTTGCATATTAAGGCCCACGCATTTACACTGCAACACAACGTGGAATTTTAATGAATTCACGGACTCTGAAGGCCCCCACCCACCTCTTCTCAAACAACCAAGATCCTCTACATTCCTCTCAGCTGTACCTACTCTGCATGCAATGGCAGCAGATCAGACTGGGAACAAACAGGCCTGCTACGAAATATAAAGTGACAAACACTTCTAGGTGCCATCTCAGCCAAAGCAGAAAACGTCTCTGCTCTCTCAAAAGCACAAGAGGATCAAAAATCAACTCAGAATTTTCCCCTTTCATCATAGGCCTGTATGGCTGTAAATTATACAGCATCACAAGCCAGGCTTGATCATTTTCATCATCCTATTGAAGAAACCACTCTTGCTCAAACACAGAATGTTTGTGGTAAACATAATCAATTGCTTATCTAAATGAAAAATCAAAACCAGCAGTGAGGTAGACCTTTGCAAAGCCTTGACCAGATTTACCACGCTGCACATTATCCACTTCCAAGAGAAAAGGGGTGCAAACGGAAGTTAATTCCCAGCACATGGCAGAATCTGTTTTTGAAACTGGTGTTGTAAACCTCCAAGAATGAAGCACAGTCTTTAGCCCAAGGGGAGGGACTATGCTGCCCAGCAGTGAGAGAGAGAGAGAGTTTCTATTCCAGTATCTCAAAATGTGATGAAACACTGAAAAGATAAACTGTAGATATTATCAGTCTCACATACTATCTTGACAGCTACTACTGGAAAGGAAAAAAATGTCTTATGAAGAAGAGAGGAGGAATGGGTACAACAGTAAAGCTGATTAATCTTTGTCTGCCTCTAGTGGAGCCCAAGGAACTCTTCTCCATTGGCAACAATGGTACATCTTCTCATGCCAAGACATCCTGAGTGAATTGGTCTGACAAATCCTGTAACAGGTAAGAGGATTTCAATTAGGATAAGATCTGACATTTTGAAGCAGGCTTCTTAAAAATACAACCTGCCAATGACAGTCAATACCAAATTTTGGATTAAGAAACATTGGATGGGTCTGTGCTCTTCCAAATCCCAGGATCTGCATCAAAGGAGAAGGAACAGGGTGAGTAATGCATGCAAATGGCTGCATTCGTATTTGAACACAAATCACAAATGCCTGTCATTAAAGAAATCCCTCAGCTGGTATCCCACCCTAGGAGTCAGACTGTGTAACACAGTAAGCGTTTATACTTGTGCCTACTGAAAATAACTGAAGATTGGTGAACCCCCAGTTACAGCACAAATTCTTTCAGCAAGGGCCTTGCATTTATTTTTACTGTAACTAATCTCACACCTATTTCTGTGTCTCTCATTCTATGCCTTGATAAGTTCTCCAAGTGTTTAGTCCTTCCACATTTACCTCCCAACTCTGTTGCAGCCAGTTTCACTAGCATCCTTCCACTTTCCAGGCAACAGCCTCTAGTAAAATTAGCACAGAAGACTTGTCCCAAAATCAATCATTAAGGGCTTTCAATAACAACTCCCCTCTAATTGGAAAGGTCTCTTTTCACTTAAATCTGTCTTTTAGCTTCACTATTAGTCACAATTTTTCTGCCATTACCCAGCGTGTCTCCCAGTTTCACATGGTACACCATACTAGAAGCTAAGCAGGTAGGACTGCATTTCCATGCCTGGAAACACCAGTGCTTTTATCACAGTGATTAGGTTCACCAAGATCATGCTAGATCTAGCCTCTTCTGTTTTCTTCTCTTTTTCTGTTACTGAATGCCCTATTCTTACTTTTGAAAGTGTAGAACAGCTGCTACAAACAGCATGCACTCCAACAGGGCTGCCCTTGCCCATTCATCAAAGACAGACTTACATTCTCTGGCTGAACGGTGTCTTCCTTCTGCTGTTAAGTCCTATTGAAAAATGTTGTTCTTGAGCATTCAATTCCATGTGTCAGTTCCATCCAGATACCAAGATGACAATGATCCAGCCTTTCTCCAATATTTAACTCGAGTTTTTTCTCCCACTTTGGCTGAAACCATTTCAATTTCCAGGTTTTCATAGCCACTAAAAACCTCCTATGACTGAATATTCAGAATCAGCATCTTAACTGAAACAGAAACAAAGTATCTGATAAATTATTGGGCCATTCCAAATTACTTTTTTTTTCTCTTTTATTTATATGGCTGAAGAATCTTTTGCTATTTGTTTTAATTTCCTTTGCAGAGTCAAACTCAGCTTGACTCATTCCAATTCTCATTTTACCCACACATTTCCTGACCTCTCGTAAGTGGCTTTCTTTGCTGATCTGTTCATTTTTCTACTCCTTATTCAATTGTATCTGATAACTTTTCTGCCATGTTTTTCACTTTGCAAGATAGGCTTGTTCCAGACATTATTTGCACCTTTGATTCAAAGAAGGGCCAGCTTTGCTTTACAATCCTGTCCTCTGGAGCTCTTCAGGCTCTAGCTAGTTCCCTGAATGTATCAAACACCACCTATCTGGAGCTGAAAAGCTCAGCTATAGACCTGCACTTGTTTACCCTTCATTTTAATTGAAACTGAAATCCCTCAAAGCAAGGTTATCTTCTACTTCTTTCTGCAACTTAGTGTCAGATCTAGAAAAGTACTGCCTCTTGCTGTTTCACTGACTGGTCAGGAACTCTGTTGGTTATTGCATTCAGAAATATCTGAATTTAGCTATTTGTTCCCCTTTATAATCCAGGAAGTCAAAGCCTCTCATAATGATAGACCTCTAACAAGCAAGATCTGTATCTACCAAATCCAGTTCTTGAGGTCATTGGCAGATACACCACACTGCCTCAGCAATCGTCCTTCCCCAGAATATCTTTGGCTCTATTAAGTTGGTTATTTAACTCATATTATCTATCCTTATTTATCTCATTAAAGGCTTACAGTAATATCACACTGTTTACCTTTGCTTCTGTCTTTCACAAGTTAGGTATGCTCCAGTACCTCTACTCTGGCTATTCCTGTCTTTCCCCACCCCCTCCTTTGGTAACTGTTTCCAAATCTACAAATACACAAATAGCCCCCAGACTCACCTCCTTTGTCGAGCCTTAAATACTCACTTAAATTCCTCCCACCATTTCCAGGAGAAACTTCAGTCCTGTGATTTACTCTTACAGCACATACGTTCATTGGTACGTTGTACCCAAACAGTTTATGTGAAGTAAGGATAACATGCAACCAGCAACCTTCTTAGTTATAATTGTTTTGCTATTTCTATTGCACCTCAGTAGTTAGCCTCATCAGTCATTCCTTGCCAGATAATTTAGTCAAAATCAATAAAAAGGAAAAAGAACCCTCCTCTCCCCCAGGTATGCAACCCTTAATTTTGTACCCATAGAATCTCTTTCTACCCCTGGCACTTGGCTATTCAAGCTCATTTCTTACCTAATAAAACCTTAGACCCTCATTTAAGCATGTTGTCCATACATTGATTCTGTGACTGCAAACTACAATTTAATTGGGCCAATTTTTTTTCGATTTAATCTATTTATTTTTAAATATATAGATATTAGCTATTCATATTTTGATCTCTGTCTCATCCTTTATTGTCTTTCTCAGTAGTCCCAGGTATTAGAATAATAAAATATAAACTGCCCAGAAAGAGGACTCATTTATGTTATAACCTAATAGATACAGTCCAGGTTGCTTGGGATATCTTCACAGAGGGATAATACTTTTTGCATAATATCCTTAAGCTATAATCTTCCTTATTCCCACTTTAAATCAAATATAAAAGTACTTAAACTCTTATCAACTTTCTTCCTTTAACACAAATAAAAATAACCATGTTTGGCAAACAGGCTGTCTGTTCTCATTCTCTCTGCTTGCAGGAATTTCACCTTGCGGGAGCTCATGCAAACCATTTTTTATTGGCTTTGGTTAACATGAGTTCAAATAAACTCAACACTCAAAGCCAGACTTTCAAAAGGTGTCATATATTTTGCCTGCTTTGAACTCAAGGATTTTGCAGGCTTTCCCTGTAGATCTGCCAAGGTTAGCAAAGTTCAGAGAACCTAGCCCAAATTGCAAGGCTGCAATAAAACCTGACATGGAGATTCATCCAGGTTGAATGTTTATGACAATTGCTTTACACAGTTACTTTCTTGGTCCTTCTGACACCCTGAAGAAAAGCAACAGGATTTTCCAATAATGTCATCTGGAGAAAACTGCATCAGGATTTGAAAGAACCATGTGTTACACTCCTGTTATCATAGCCATGCATGGTGCTTTTTTACAAGGAACTGCTGCTGGTTTGTAAGGAGCCACAGGTCACATTCTGAGTTTCAGCTCTTTGAATTCCCTGTGTGACTCAGTTTCACAGCTGCTCTAACGACATTGTTTCCAACACAGGTCTGACCGCTCCCTCTCCTTCCAAAGCCGTATTAAAACACACTATCTTGCTCATGTGGCTGGCCTCATGGCACGCTGACATCATTCAACAGATCAGCCACCTCGTAAAATCAAATGATGATCAAAATTCTTTCCCAAAAGAAGTCTAAGTCAATTACACTATTCCTGGACTGCCTGCAGGTTGCAGATCAAGAAGTGATAAATACTATACACATACACACACAAAAAAATTATTTCCTCAGTGCTCTACACTGAAAAGAGTCTGAAAGATGGAGTCAACTTATAGGTTATGTACCACATTTGACTGAAAAGAGAGATGAGTACAAACCATAACCAGAAGTGTTGCTAAGAATATGTGCATACTAGCAGAATTTCCTCTTTGTTCTCTCCCTCCTGCATTCTTCACTGGCCATCTTTGCCTGCAGTGGACATACAGTGCTACATAGTGACCTGGTCTGTGGGTACACCTGGACATACTATATTATGTACTTCCATTAATAATGTATTATAAAAGGCCTGAATGAAGAATAAAATTAATTTCTCAGTTACTACAAAAATGTTACTCCTGGAAATATTAAAAAAAAAAAAATGGAAGCTGCAAAGGCCATAATATGTGACTGCCTAGATGATTCTACAATATATATGTAGGCATTTCACACGTGCTCTGTTTCTGGCATTTAGTCAGAATCACACAGATGACATCTTTACCCTGTGTCTGTTTCCACAAAGAACAGACAGTACATGTTGATTCTGTAAATTAACATCTCAGCCCCTCAGCCTGTTCATTACATCCCCAGTAAAACTGAGGCTATAGAGCTACTGCTGGGATCTCTCTTTCCAGGTGGCACCCCTGCCACACAGCAGGCTGACTTTGCCCTCTGCACCATTTAACAAGAACAGAGCAATTTAAAAAGGACAGGAAGCCACTGAGGTACTTGGTTAATCAAATCACAGGCCACTGCCACTGATACATTTTGCTAATCTCCTTAACACCGAGGTGGGTGAGGAGCAAAAGCAAACAAAGAATAAACTCTCCTGTTGGAACACAATTTTAACTTGTGAGCCATTGGCTGCTACGTGTTGACAGGAGTTGAGGCCCTTAGCTAGGTTCTTAAATATGGACATATGTGAACTGAGAAAGTATGTAGAAATCCTCTGTTAAAGGCACACTGACTTTGCCAATCCACTGACCTCCAAATCCTTTCCGTAAGACATACTTGCTCACTCTCGCTTCTCCTCGCAGATTAGTTCTGTCTGCTCCCAGGCGCCTACTCTCTCTTTCTCTAATGCGATTAAATAAGCTCCCTGTCTCTCCAGGCTTGTGCAACTGCCTCTCACTTAGTCACCTAAGCACTCTACAACACCCCAAAGGAGTGGAGTCAGCTGAAACAGGAGCGTTCCCAGCTCTGACATGTAAAGTACTTGCACTCAGTGCTAAATAAACTTGGAAAAATGTTCACAATGCAGCTGTGCGCGCAAGATGCTGCAACCTCCGGGCAAGAATAATTATACACAAACAAGATACTTAGGATTTATGTTCCCCTCAAATAAAAATGCACTCTGCTCATGCCAATCTCAGCACTTCATGGTATGCCTGCAATCTGTGGCAGAGGAATGGATTCTCTCTTAGGGTTAACAGATTAGATACTATCACTGCTTTATTTTCCAATAAACTTTAGAGGCATTCTAAGCACTGTGGGTACACATTGATATGCTTTTCACCAGACAAGGATGAGTTTCATGGGAGGTCTTTTAAATGCCCTGTTGTGTTAATGGGATTTATTAGGGCAATTTTTTATTGACATATGTGGTTGATTCTTTTTCAGAAGTTAGATGGTTAAAGCTGAAGCCCACAGGAATACCAGACCAAAAGAAAACTGAAGAAGTTTCAGGAAACAGGAGCAAGTACTTCTAGGCCATTCCAAGCAAAGGTTTATCTAACTTGCTCCTTAAATTCTCTCATGAGGGACAGCGCCAAATGCTTGTGCAAGTAGCCTGTTGCAATGTCGAAGGCTCTCCCAGTAGATGACTATTTCTCCTAACAGCCAATGTCAACTTTCTTGCTAGCATAGACAATCTCTCCTTTTCTCACTGAACACAGATTGATCACTGTCCTCTTCATAATGGCTTTTTAATCATGGTCATATTTATCTTCTCTTCCTGAGGGAAAAGAAAACCCTAAAGCCAATTCTCTGACCCTTTGTGTTTTTAAAACCTCCCAACATACTCCTTGTCTTTGGATCTGTAAGCATTTCAATGTGCCATATCCATGGGCAATGCCAAAAAAATCAAAGAAACCTGTGGAAAGAAGTCTTGACTGCAATGACCCTGAGGTCCCTCACAAGCCATTCTCTTGAACCAGACTCACCAGTGAACATGTGCAGTGATGCTTAATTACACTCCCATGCTTTAAAAAATCCCACTCTAAAAATCAAGGAAGAACCCTTAAAGTTGCTTTACACCTATTTAGCTCTGCAGTGGAACTTGAAATAGTATGACTTACAGACTTGAAAAAAGACTTTGTTGAAGTTGCTGCAAACAAGGAAAACTCAACAAACAACTTCAGGAGTACTTTAGTAAGCAATTGCTTGCTGGTTGGAATGCAAGTTACACCACGTTAGACCCGCTTCATATTTTGCCCCAAGGAACCAGCAAGCTGGGTGGGAGACCGACGGGCATTCCCACCAGCATGTCAGGCTGGACAAGCTGCAAGAACAAGCAGTTAGTCTGATATTTCTGCCTTCCCTTTCTCAACCACAACTACATGGAAGAAAAAGTTACTGCAACTTTCAACCTTTACATTTAGGTCAAGATCTGTTAAAATGGCAAGAGAAAAAGGTTCAGGAGTTCACCATTTTCTTAGATGAATAATGAGAACAGAATTTACATTCCTCTGCTTAGAGCTCTTACACCAGGCTGTGCAAGTGGTATGTGAGCAGTACCTGGCTCTTCACAGGAGTCTTCTGGAACCAAAGGAAAGAGGTATAGGAAATGCCTGGCCCACAACTCTCACTATCTCGTTTGCAATATTCAGTCTGCAGGTGCCCCCTATTTTCATGGCCCAGTCCTGTTTCTTGCTACATGGGGAAAAAAAAAAAAAAGAGAAGTATATTAACTAGACATGGGAAAAAGATGTTAGCCCCAAAACCCATGGCACGGAGGAAAATGCTATTTTTGCTGCTGGCAATTTTCTTTAGGTTGGCAGAACATGTCATTTTGACTGTGAAAAGGAGCACATGTACTGAGCTCTGTGAGCTCATCTTGGTATCCCTGCCAGTGCCAACTAGCAGCAATTCAGAGCTCAGCTTGTTACTGAAGATGAAGCCATTACAGCTGTCAGGTACCAGTCAACTTAAACCTTAGACAAAACTGGTCAGAAATTGAGTGACTTTAGAGACTAATACATTTTTGTTTTTTCCAGAGGCTCAAATGGGCACATGGAAAAGGTACTGTCTTCCAGTAGCCCATTTTACAATTGATTAGAAATTAAATCCTTTGTGCTTGAATCAGGGTGGGGAAAATATTTTGAGACTGCAGTTTGATCTGAATGTTGCTTTTACTTGTGGTTTGGCAAAAGACTCTGAATTGCTGTTAAATCAAAAACGCAAAGAAAACCTGCAATTGCCGTGTCTCTACTTATAAAAAAAACATTTTAAAATAACCACATGCATCATTCACTACACAGATGCCACATTCTTCCCTACCCTTATTTAATAGCTAGCTGTCAATCTATGTTGAAGAGCAGTTACCTGACATTACCATAATAATGCTTCAAAGCTTCATATTAAAGATGGGTATCTACCTAGGCAAGCCCATAGGGGAGGAAAAAAAAAACCTTTTCTCTCTAGAGTTGCAAAAATGCAGTTCTCTAAGAGATGACAGAGTGTAACCAGGCAGGAATGATGAACACAGATAGTTCTGACTTCTCTTCACTGTAATTAAGCAGGGAGAGATCAACAAATCTGTGTCTGCATAAGAAAGGTTTATCATCTCTATTTCTATTAACTGTGGTAGAGAGGAAACTAAAAGTGAATTGAGACCTTTGGCCATTAGCATAACATAAACACTTCTTCCATATTCCAGGATAAGCATTACACAGGGCAGCTCATGTACAACCACTTTGATGTTTAGTCATTCTCAGAAGGCGCTCCTTTCACATGCTCCTGCTGTGAGCAAACACTGCAGTGGAAACTTGCCTGTGCCACAGGTTTGGGAGATGGTGCTATGTGTACAAGCCAAAAAAACTCAAACTCTTTCAAGCTGAGTTAACTTGATATTGAGTGTGGGGAACTGGAGCTGACATTCAAAAGAACTGTTTTCTGAGTAGAATTAGGGGGAGATGGCAGGACACAAAGACCTGCTGAACATCTGAGACACACAATTGACTCCTACAAATGTGAGGACTGGTGAGAAATCAAAGCATGGAAATCCTGTGAAAAAGGGTCCATGTGCTTAGGTGAAAGAAAAGTGAAATTAAGCAATGGCTTACCAATATATATAGCAACTTTCATTCCCTCTGCAAGAGACTAGAGAAGCCCAGAACTAGAGAGTAGTTAGAAAGCAGAAGGCAACAGGTGCTTTGCAGGGAAACCTCCACCACCAAACACACAGCAAGCACCAAGCATGTCCTATCTCCTTCCAGCATGTATTTAGATGGCAATGGATGAGTCCAGAGCATAGACTTTCCTTGGGAGCTACTATCAGGAAAACTGTTGATGCCATCCTCCATGATCAGCAGACCCCACATGCAGCCTTCTGTCTACTAGGCCTTCCCCTCTCAGCTTTCCACTTACCAGAAACTAAATGTTGCAGGAATGTAGCTGTGCCAGTCTTCCGTGTTATGAGATGAGATTGCACAGACATCTGACACATGAGATTACATAAGGGGAAGCCATTAGGAAATGGTACAAAACTCCAAGGGTCTATAAGAGCAAAAGGAAAGGTAAAGATAAATTTCTTTCATGAAGTCACTCCCCTGCAAGAGAGAAACCCTGACACTTGCACAATTCAGCATGAGAAGAATATGCTCCTGGGAATCATCCTCCAGTAGCCCACCATGCTAGGATTTGTCACCCTAGTGAATATCCTTCAACTTCTCTTTCTCTGGACATGGACATAATATTAACCAAGGATGGACAGGAGTGATATCATCTCTCAGTAGCTTCCACAGTGGATAAAACTATCTACATAAGGACAATGGCACCTACTCAGTACTTCGTGACAGAATACCTATTCAAGGCAAGGAAGCTCCTTATTCAAGCATAGAACTGTTGCGGGCAAGGCAGAGTATTTATAAATTTGTATGCAACTATGTTTACTCTGATACAACTGAATTGCTTCATACAAGCGTTTTGACTGAAACAAGATGAGATAATGGGAACCCTGGCTGTTGGAAGCCAGCTTGGTTTCAGTTTGAATATATGTATTTATTTAAGCTTTCACAAGGTTTCCCATTGACTCTGCACATTTAAAAAAAAAAAAAGGCAAAAAGCTAATTCAACAAAAAAAGAGAGCCTCAAGAGCTCAGAATGGTATTTGTGAGCTCACACCATGACATGAGAAAAAACCAAACACCACAACAGTTTTTGACATCATGAGCTTCTTTCACAGCAGTTTACGTTGCTGTTTCCCTCTTATTCTGAAAGAGGGTTTTTCTGATGTAGAAGAACAGGGAAGGGAAGGAAAACTGGTTTAATAATGCTAAGAAAATCTCTTCATTCTTCACAATGAGTTTTGTACTAGCATATATAAAAGCTTCTGCATCAGAACAACAAAGTATACAGCTTTTGCTGTGAATCAACACAAAACCCATCACACAAAAGCAATGTGTGTTCACATGCATGCATGAACATGTACACAAACACACATACTCCTTCACATATGCACATGCCCAGAGGCAATGACTACCACTCTTTCTAGGGGAGTTTCTTCTGCACTTCTGAGAACAGCTCTTTTCAGTAAGAACATCCACTTTTGAATCCATTTTCAGGTCCTGGATCTAAATTAATAATAGGCCTGAGCAACAAATCTGAATTCAAGTTCAATCCTCTCCTGAATCTGACCACAAAAGGTATTGCATCTGGGCTTCTCATGGATCTGTCATATATCAAAACTTCATCAATATTAACTCATGAAATTCATGGACCAAAACAGCCATAACACAGCTATGAAGAATTAAGTTCTTCAGTTGCAAAAAATATAAGTCAATATTCAATGTATTGCAACAGTGCTTTTCATTAGGTGTTTGCACAAAGTATAGCAACCATGACAAAATAATTTGTGGTTTATGCATGTATATACATACATTAGACTGCACAGGCCACTTAAATACTGCATTATGTTAGCAATCATCGTTACTAACCCAACATTCAGAAGTGTGGGCAGACACTTCACTAATGCATACACAGATTGCCAGGATATTGTGCTGTCTCCTTGCTGCAAAAATATAGAATACAGTAGCACGACTGAGTGGGATGATGAAGTCATCTGGTAAATCTCCACAGGGTGATGCACCTAGGAGCAAATGACATAGCATATTCACACCACCCACTGGATACACCACTGGACTGGAATTCAGGTGCAGACAGACATTTCAATGATCCCCATTGCCCAAGCATGGACAAGCCAAAAATCAAACCTAACGTCCTGTATCTATAGAGTAGGGAACATTACAGCTGTCTTACTTAAGTTTAAATTCTAGCAGAAAACCAAAAAAGGTACTGGTAAAGCTACCAAAAGATAGGGTCATCCAACATTTCCCATTCTAAGTACTTCCTTTTTGGTCAACTGTAAATTGACTAAATGTAAGCTATCAGATCTGAAATTTCCATGGCAGGATCTTCTCGCAATTATTTTTTTTGAAATTAAGATGGTATAAACAAATCATCTCCTAATCTTGGGAAGCTGAGATACCCACTTTATTAAAAAAATCTGCATTAGCTAATGAAACACAGGCTGCTTTGGTTCTTAGCTCCCAATCTACAGATATGAAAATTATAAATTCACTAATAATCAAAGCACTCACATTATACCACAAAAATATGAAGAAAGATACAAGAATTCTTGCTTTTGTGGTCATGTAATCTAATCATTGTTCAACAACTGTTACTAGTAAAGGCTAAAAACAAAACAAAGGTCTTACAGAAATGATCCTAAGAATTATTAAAGAACACTGGGCTGTGGACTCTAACAAAAAGAACCAGTTGAAAGTGGGGAGAAAGAAGAGGTTAATAAGACTGTAACTTGCAATGGCCACTCAGAAACCTCTTTTGTTAAGAGGCAAGTATCAACAACACTAAGCAGCAGTTTCTCAGAAAGAGGTGTTTCCTGGGGTTTTTTTCAAATGCATTTATCAGACTGTAGAGGACAAAACTCCACATCTCTATAGCAAGAAGGTTAATTTAAATAGCTATGTTCTGTGGACAAAATAAAGTATTATGATGTGTTGAAGGCAAAAGAAGATATTCACTAACAAGCTAGAACAGAAAAGGAACAAGTAAATGATGTATTTATTTTACCAGCTATGTTTTTCTTTTTCCAAGTACAATTTTTCTTTTCTAAGACAATGTTGAGTTTATGCCTTTTCCGCAATTATTTGCAAGATCAATTCTTTCCTGGATATTCTTCTTCTCCCTCCTCCCCCAAATCTATCCCCCCTGCCACGAGGAGAGACAAAGTCCTGCCACGTTTGAGTGGAATGTTGACGCCCACAAGGGTGGGTGCAGAATTAGCCAAAACAAGTCCCTGCATTCCTTTGGATGTCAGCACCTTCTGCTGGCTCTTTCCTAATATCTTACTAATAGGCAAAATCTCTTTCCAAAATCAGCCTCCCCCATTCTTGTATGGTGTGAAAAACAGAAACAAAAACTTCCTTAAAAACAGAAACAGAAGACCTTCCTTAAACAGGTGCCCAGGCTTATTTATAGCAAAGAATTACACTAGTTAGACAATTACAGTTTTTCAGTTGCCCAATTTAAATTCCTATAGGTACCTAATAAACCATCAAATGAAGAAGAATTACCAGTAAATAGCAATTACCTTGAAAGAACAGTACTTTAAATATTAAAGTGACACTTCATTAGTTATGCTGGCAAACAAGTCAGTTTGAATCAAATGGCTATTTTAAATTAGTGGTCCTATTGCAGACATGGGGTGTAATTTTTATTACCAAATACCCAGCCAAGCTAGTGACCTTAAAAACATTACACAAGAAATGGTTAAGAGTTAATTAGAATACTGTGCCAGGAATAAAAAAAAAAAAAAAAAGAATAGTCTTGAACATCTCTGAAATCTTTCCAGGAAGGTTTTTTTTAATAATGGCAGTAGTTTACTCCATTTAAAGGTCCATATCCTCAAGTAAAAATGTAGGCTTTTATGAAAGCAGCAAATATAAGCCTAGAAAAATGTTTCTCCAACTGTTTCTCCTTTTCTCCAACAGCAATGATTTTTTTTTCTTAAGAAACAAAATGAAGAGCCTTCAAAACACCTATGACCTCAGAACTGCATCTCTACCACACACTGACTGAAAGCTGCTGCTGATACAACCTTTTGGTTCACATGCTGAAATGAGGGAAGCGAGAAAACCTACAGATAAATGTAATTTGACATTGCTAAAAATAAAAAGCAATGTATGGTGTCAGAACTTACCACAAAATCAGATGGCTAATGTACATTTTCTTTCCTGTGATCTCTCATTTCTATAATGTACACCAGAGCAAAGAGCTATGATATTGATAATTCAAGTAATTGCTACCTGTAACACCTCGTCATACACAGAAGTTCCTGTATTTTCATCATGCCTGAAAATCATGTCTCTAACATTTCTCAGCAGAAATAGCAGATAAGCTGTCACAATGAAAAAGGAATAGAAGTCCCAGCATGGTTTGTTTCTTTTAGGCTCCTGTACAGATATTTTCACTTCACATTTGCCTTTCATCCCTTTTATCCATCTACTTTCATCCCAATTTCTATCCAACATTGTCATCAGGTACTCCTCTTTACACAGTTTATCCGGTGTATTCTGTGATAGCAGAAACTTCAGTCACAAGCAGCTGTGGATCTTAAATTCTGCCCAGCTCAAGTGAAGCATTTATTTTTTTTATGCTGTAGCTGAGGAGAATTTGCCAACTACTTACTAGAAACAAAACAAAGAACATGATACTATGAGTCATAATGGGGGACCCGTGAGAACTGCCATAACTACACTAAAGTTCAGGAAAACAGTTAATGCCCTCTGAGGTAGAATGACTTCACACAGAACTCAAAGGAAGATTCAAAATGAAGTTGGAGTTTAGGTAGAAAAATTTAGGTAGTCTTTCTGTCTAGAGATGGAACCCATTAATTTTCAGGAGGTACCCCTGGCAGAAGTACAGGGAAGATGCACAGCGTTGCAAAAAATCTTTGAACTCCATAATTGTCAGAGCTCTGATAACAGATTTGGGTGTCAAAGGTGGGAATTGTAAGAAATTTACCTTCCTGAGAAGGGGAGCCCTGAGATTTGGCCTTTGCTCCCAAGCTTTACATTAAGCAATAAAATACATGAACAGTCCTAGAATCTGTGATGAAAATTCTAGACTGCTCCTTGTATGAGTTCCCTAACCTTGAGGCTACATACACAAATTTCGCTACATGCCTTCAATGACTCCCTTGAAATATTGCCTGACTAGTGGAATAGTTTTTGCAGGTGCAGTGGAAAATGTTCCCACACTTCCCTTGGAGATGGGAGGCAATGGTAAGAACACCTCGAAGTGGGAAACTGGACTTGGTTCTGACAGATCTAGGATGAGCTCCAGCCACTGTGGTGTGAAAAATTGGACTGAAATAGCTGTATAAGAGAGAGGAATGAGCCTTACTTGGCAGCTTTGGACCAAAACTGAATACCCATCAGCAGGAGAGACTTCAGGTCTTCAGACCAATTTCTTCTGGATATCAGGTGGGTGCATGGAGTCATGTTTAATTGGAGTATTGTGTCTCGTGCCTAGACCAAGAGAGTGATAAGATTTCAGACATATTCTTGTTTTGGTTTGTTTTTGTTTTTGTGTTTTTTTTTTTTACCTGGTACCTGTCACATCTTAAGCCTGCTGTCTGTTTTGGATCCCATTCCGAAGAGTCTAACTGTCCTTAATTACTATATAGGGCTCTAAAACACCAGACACCAAAGGTCTGGTTTGCACTCAGGGTGATTTTGTGCCTCACCCTTCACTCCACTGAAAGCTTTGCCACAGATTTGAATGAGCATGGAACAAAACTCATTCCAGTCTCAATGAAGCTCTTAGTACACACCACAGGGGTCAACACAACAACCAAGTAAGGACTGTGTTGGGCTGCTCGTGGTTATTTTTCCTTGTATTTGTGTGCACTGAAAGCTGTCGAGTAGCAGTTGAGATTGGTAGAAATAGATGCTATGGCCAAAGCAGCAAACCCTGGAATGCTTTTGAGCATCCAGGTCTCAGACCCATCCTGGCCCCATCTAGGAATGATATCCACCACCTAAGACCATCGTGGCTGCTTCAAAGAAGAAAAAATTTGTTTCACATACTGAGCAGTCAGAGAACAGGGTAACAGAGCATGTCATGCTGTGTACTCAGCTTCATCTTTTCCTGAGAGGACAGTATGATACCAGCCAAGGCCCCATTCCAAGAGGCTCTCACCATACTCTGCACTGACCCAGTGACACAGACCCATTAGCATGGCCCTCATGAAAACCAGCCTGCAGAGTCAACAAGCAATATTGCTCAGCTCTCTCATTGCACAGATCACTTGGGCAAAAAATGAAAAGCCAATTATTTCAGATTAGCTGTGGACTTTACAGCCTAATTTAAGCATTCATGGCGGAAAATGAACTGCAAAGTACACCTGTAGGAAACAAGGCCCATATAATAGAAGAAATTAATTTGTTCATTTCAGCTGTGTAGTATTGAAATGCCTATCTCGTACAAATATTTGTCTGATATATTGATATACAAATATAATTTCAGTATATTAGCTGAAACACTAATGAGATTAATAGCTATATTTGCTTTGTAAAGGTCTCTCTTGCTGAAACCAATTAAAAGTGCACGATGAAATTTCATTAAGCTCTACAATATGTTTTTCTATCAAGTGCAAAAGTACTATCTTATTATATTATCTTACATATCTTATCTTATTATTACCGTGTACGATAGGAGCCCCAAATAGATCCAGAAATCATTGTTCCAACACTGTTTTGTACTTCTTTATCAGTAAGCATGGATTCCCTCCCCCGCCACCAGCTCCTGAGGGAACATATTTGCCATGCACGTAAACAGCACTGATCTTGTGAATGTGGGATTCAATTTACTGAGGGATACACCTGTGGTAACCTCAGCCTCATACTGCCCAAAAGAGTTCCCTCATACAAACTGGCACAGGTTTCATTCTGCATGGCCTGGGTCACAGACCTTCCCTCCAGCAAGCTCACCGTGATAGGTGATAACCACCCCCCCCGCCCTTGTGTTCTTTTGCATCCCCCTTTTACACTACAAACTATAAGGCAGAGAAATAGGACCTTTGCAAATGTACAGGTATTTAGAAGTTGCTCAAGAAGTGCTACCACAGGACAAAGGAGCACCAGAAAAAATGGACAGAGACTCAAGTTAACCTGAGAGGTTCAGAAGCCAAAGAATATATATATCTTCTTTCCTAAAACAGTCATTAAATTTATGGCTGGGCACAAGAAGATTGTGAAAGAAGGCAAACAGATGCATATAGAGCAAAGAGATGGAAAGTCATTCCTTGAAGTATGCCAAAGATTGGTGCCAGAATTTGCACCCAGACAGAATGATCTGTGGCTATTCTTCCCAGCATCCTTTCAGGTGTCATTTCCACAAACCTCAGTCTAAACCACCCAACAGGTTTGTCACAACTACATGACCTGGGAAACTACGTCAGTTCTTTGGTCCTGAGCTTCCTCCATGGCTTGTCTCCCTCTTTCCTCTGATTGGTAACGCAATTACCAATTACAGTGGTGACTACAGAAAAAATATTTCCTAAGATAGATCAGCCCTGATGGACAGCAACAGGTTTTATTTTAGGCTTATACACTTGGGGGAAGGAGGTCCTAGTCCCATTTCCATAATAATTTTTCTTGGTTTTACTTTGGCTGTCTACAATGCCTGAGACTCAGAAGGATAACGATGGGGTAGGAAATGAAGACACAAAGAGTGTCAGAAGAGATGTAGCCCAGAGATACTGAAAGAAGGGAGACCTGTGCTACAGATGTATGCTTTTCCTGGGAAGAGGGAATTAGAGAGCACCTGGTAAAAGTAGGAATCTTGCAAACAAAAAGGGGCCAAAATGAGGTAAGACACCTGAATAGTTCTGGAGTCAAGAGTCTGATCTCGCATCGCTGAAATCTGAGAAGTTGCTCTGCATGACAAAAATTAAACATGTGCCTTAGCACTTATTCTGAAGAATTGACTCATGCTGTAAGTTTGCAGTTCTTAGCTTGTAAGCGGAACAGAAACATTTTCTACACTGAGAGACCTTAAAAAGGAGCAAAGAATTATGTATTTTGCTAAGGGAATAAAAACGTATTTAACATATTTTTAATATAAATAAGAACTGACACTTTCATAAAGCCAGACAAATATAATTTAGGTTTTTCAGATATTATATTTAGGACCAGTGAGAAAAACTTCACCACTTGCGAGGAGTTTTATTCCACCAATGGCACTACCACCCACCTAAGTCTGTCCATGTGTTTGTGTGGAAGAGTGTCGTGTCTTCCTGCAGCACTCATGTCGGAATTAAAATACCTTGCATTGTAGACGCATTAGGAGTGCTTTATCATGCTCAGCTGTTGCACAGAGTGGCTCATTATGATTGGGTAACTCAGCCATTAAGTTCTACAATAAGCCCACGCTGAATCCTAAAAAGGGAGCCATATATAGGCTATGGAGGTGTTGAGTAAGAGAAGATTTACTGTGCTCTACATAATTAATTTTGCCTTCTATCTTTCCTGTATTTTTAGTAAAGCTGCTAGCTGAACACGCTGAATAATTATATCCCTGTGGTGCAATTTCATCAAGCATCTTCCAACCTAATGGAGCCCTATTGTGTTCAGACTGTTCATGACCTTGTCATGAAGAACAAATGAAAATCCTTCAGCCTAGGTACACAGGAAAAATGCAGATTTTTTTATATTTATTTATTTATTTTTCTCCACAGCTGAAGCTCCTGATTACTTGGGAACATGGACAGGCATTGCATAAGACTCGGCATCCTCCATGATCCATGTTAACAGTTTCTTACTGCCAAGCAGCTCTTGGAATAAGCGGTTTTTGACAAAAACATGGGATAGGGGAAGCACCCAAAAAAAACAAACTAGAGGGAGGAAAAGAAATAGCACAAGAGTGAGAGAAAGGGAAACTGGGAGCATTTGGGCAAAGAGACTGGAGTTGGAATACAGCAAAGGAAAAGGCCTGACCAGAATCAGGTTAGCTGGTAAAAGGAATATGCTACACCAAACACAAGGGAGGAGCAGCTGGTCAGAGGCCAGAAGGAGGAACCATGCAGTGCTGGAGAAAAGGAGGGGACGTAAAATACCAGTCTAGCACTGCTGGGAGATGAGATGCATGTGACAACAAAGGCCAGGATACAGAATTACCCTGGATCAGCTGCATGAGAGTATCATTTGTCAAATTATAGCATTTTTGTTTCTGTATTCTACCTCAAAATATAAGCCAACTTTTTACTATAATTCTTGATGCTAAAATCAAATAAATATTTTTGGCTCATAAAGTCAAGATCTAGGGTCTTAAATAATAGCAATGTAATGCTAATGTGTCCCTCTTGTACACTAGCCATTATAATGCAGCCTGTATTAAGATGATTACTGGCTGTTCTTTCCCTCTACTTATTTTATGTGTATGTTTTCTTTCATGACTGAGGTATGAATCTTTCCAGCATGTGTCTTTAATTCATAAGTATTAGGTAGGGCTGTCTCTTCCCTCACTGATTATAAGTGCAATTAAATGTATCTTTTCAAATGAAGTTGTTAATATTCATTACCAATGTCATTCAGAGCTCTAGACTGCACCTCAGGCTCATACGTACACCTGCTAGCTATTCTCTGTCTATTTAAAGATTGACCAAATATCACAACAAGCAAATCTACTTAAAACTCATCATACTGATTTGATGTGTTTAATAACCTGGATGGTAAGCTGGATACCTCAAAACCCTTCAAAGAAGAGTAGGTGCTCATTCCAGGATAGTGGAGTTATTCCTATGCTTTTTGCAGTTTGCAGTGGGTACTTACAGCTCTGTTTTTTTCCTAAAACTGAAAGCAAACCAAAAAATAGGCCTGTATAAGCAGAGAATCTTGTGATTTTCATAGTTTTAGGCCTAACTAACCCAAAAGCTTCACTGGGGAGAAAAGAGATGACAATGTGAAGAAGTGAAGCATGAAGTCCAGTATAAATTTTCTGACTGCATGCATTTTATAAGTAAAAATTTTACTCTATGAGAGAGAAAATATAGTTCATGCAAAGGACAAGGCTTCTCTCTGACCAAACTACTACACAAATTAACAAGAGCACTATGCAAACAAATAGGATACATGGATCTGATCAATTAAAAACACTGAAATGTAATAACCTGTACGAATTTCACTGCCATGGCCTAGTGAAGGGAAAAAATAAATTAAGCAAACCAACCAACCAACCAACCAAAAAATCCCCAAGAAAACACAGTCTTTTGGGGCCTTTAACATTCCACTGACTTTGTGCAGGGGGTAAAAGGTTTTGGTCACCACCAGCAATCCATGAGATACTGACCAAGGGAGATAGATGGGGAAGTTTTAGCTGAATTTATCATGAAAATATATCTTCTACAGGGATGAAGCAAGTAAACAGACAAATCAGGTATTGGATAAACAAACACCTCACCATTTATCATCTCTATTTGTCAGCAGTTTGCGTTGTGATTTTCTCACATGCTTTCACATAACTGAAACATGTTAAGAGGTTTGAATGTGTTCTAGACTCATGACCCATTTATTTCTTTTCTGGGCACTAATTTCCCCTAACTATGCCTCAAACTGAATAGCTCCCTATCAGTCTCCAAAAATCTTTTGTTTCAGCATCTGCCTACAAAAGGACAAAGACGAGACTTGACTCTGGGAGGAAATAGGAAGATAAAATTTCCTTTAATAGATTATTTAGAATGAAGACATCAATTTAAAATACCCAGGGAGAGAACATAGGGGATAACAAATCCCACAGGGTATGGTTTCCCAAAGCTCAGAATAAGTGCATTGAAAAAAAAATTGTAAATCAGTTAGAGATTTCAAACTATGGATGAATAGCCTAGTCCTCCACTTCTTAGAAGGTGAAGACCTTTGATCCTTATTTATGTTGTGGATCAGTCCTGATGTAAACAGCTGATAACCAGCAATTGTTTTGCTCCTCTGTGACCTCAACAACAAAAAGGTAAAACCTCTGAGGAGCTTCCAAGCTAAGTTCCACATGAAGGGGAAGAGGATGAGTCCCTTCACCACACTTCTATGGAAACAGCTCTAGCATCACACAAATTGAGGACAAAAGCAAGGGGACATGGCAGTCTTTCAGCAGCCTGGTTCAGCTCAGGGGAAAATAAGGGTCAGTAAAAAGAATCTTGGGAGACATAGCTAGGGAAAACCTGCTTAGGTCCATTCAGCCCAATGAACCACATCAAAACTGACCACAGTGACATTACTCAGTGGTAATTGTCATCACAAGCTACTGGCAGCAGTTGCATTTCAGGAATTTCCTTCACAATCCTTTTCAGACACCTCCAAATCAATTTTCCTGGCATATCCTCAAATACGCTATTTGAAATCATACCAGCTGCTCAAGAAAATATAAAAATAGTTTATCTGGGCCAAGCAAAAGTACACTCAGACCAATAACTTGTCTTGGATGACAGTCAACAGGTACAAGACGTAGACAAACTCGCAGCAATACAGTTGAAGGACTGTCACTCCTGTTCAAATCCAAATAATGTGACCGAGCAAGCAGGGCTCTGTCTCATTGGATGAAATGCCTGAAGCATAACAGGCAAGATGTGTTTAATCCTCAAATTCCAGGAAAGCATTGTGCAAATGCTCTGCGTGGGAAGGCTCTCTTTACCTGGCTCACGTGACTGAGTACAGTTAAAAGGTCCCAAGTCTCTTCTTGGTGTAACTGCATCGTTATACCAGAAGCAAACCAGCTACAAACCTAAAGATCTCCCATGAAAAAATGTTCAATGGAATAGTAGCAAGTAAGAGATGGGGACAGAGGAGTTTGTTCCTAAAACTGAAAGGATGATTTTTGTGACCAAATCTGTGCTCTGCACACCTTGGACCTGAATCAGCTCTTGTACCCACTCAGCTCAGAGCAATGTAACGCCACTGACATTAGTAAATGAATCCTGAGGAAGGTAAGTGTGACAGATGTGACTGACCACCAAGACTGGCAATATCTAAATCTTTTATTTAGTTCATATAAAGCAACATGTAGAAGCCAGTCTAAAACCCAAACAGCATGAAGGGCACAGCTGTCAGTTTCTTGTAAAATGATACTACAAAGCAACAGAGGGGTTTTACACTCTCAACCTTTTCATTAATCTGATGGATTATCTATCTTTAGATGATGTTGTTCCAAAATACTGCTTCAATACCTATGAGTAACTGTGCCACTGATGAAGAAACGCCTTTTGGGGGGACAAAAAAACATCCATGTAACATCTCTGTGTTTCATATAATAACCCCCTGGACAAATATTCACAGATGGGCTATTAGATCAGGTGTTCTGTGTCCTTTCCTCCTTGAACAAAAAGCTATACATTCAGTTGCACATGACCAACTATCATAATTTCTCACAAATAACCATATAAATATTTTCAGTTGACTTTTTCAATTGAAAAAGGTGTTGAAAGAACTGTTGAACATCGCTAATAATTCCAAGACTTCTTTGGCTTTTGCTCGTCTTGGAGCTCTTGCCACAGAACAGTCAAGATTTGTTTATTAGCCTTTTGTTGGATCTGGATGCAATGTTGGCACTTGATGAACAAAAAGAGAACAACACAAACAATTAAGCAAAATAGAAGTATCTCTTCCAAAAAGGTTTTCAAATATAATCCGCTGAAAAAGAGCTGAGTGGAAAGTCAACAGTGTAATTCATTCATACACTTCCCCAAAGACAAACATGGAACAGAGAGCTGAGAAGGTATTTGGGGTTTGGTTTGTTTTTTGTGCCTTTTTTAAAGCGTGTATTATAACACATGCACACACTAAAAGCTTTGTCCAATTTGGCAATCGACTGTGTATTCCTGTTCTGTCAGTTGGATGTGGGAATAATGATGACAAATGAAGAAAACAAGCAGTCCTCTGACTTTTTCAAGTCTTGCTGTAAAAAGAGACAAAAATGATGCCCGAGTGAACTTCGGTCTTTAAGATTCTTCTAGCTGTTAGGTAACTCAACAAGTAAACAAAGGAATCCCAGTTTACCCAGTTCTTGAACTGGGAGAGCTGTCTGGCGATGCTGCATCACCTGACACAGGACTTTGTCCGCAATATATCAGTGAAAGGTGAAGCTTCATGGTACTCAAGAGAACAGTTTTACCTAAAGGGCATCTAAAAAGTACGAGCCTATATGTAAACTGAAGCACAAATTATGCTTCTCTCTCTTGGGTATGTCATCCCAAACATATACAGCAAACAAATACTGGCACATCTTGAAATCTCTAACCCCATGTTAAATGCAGTCACAAAGGCCTATAAGACATGGGTTAATGAACTGGCCAAGTGGAAGACAATGTTTAACTAGAATTTCACATCAGGCTAGAATCTGCACATCTATTTGGCTTGTTGATGGTAAACACAAACTTCTTAGAATAGATACTAATGATTAATTCTTTATTCCCACCCAATTAACAAAGATCCCTGAAATGGCTGAATAGTACACTCACTAGACAAGTATAATAGATATGCTGCAGGGGTAAGATGAAGGACTCTAATTATCCTAATTTGGTCAAATCCATTTGAATATCTTGCCTTTAGACAGTAAAGAAGCCTAAGGGAGTTTGGTCCCAAATCCCACAACCAAATTCTTTAGACTTATTTAAAAATCTAGTTCATGAACCTTGGAGTAAGTCTCCAAAACATCTTTTGAGACACCTGCCTGAGTGTCTGAGGGCTTAGTACCTCGCCACTTTGTGGATGTACGGCATACCTGAGCAAAAATGACTGCCCAAATAAGGGAAATGTGGAGGACACAGTCAACAGTGATTCACTAGGTTGATATTCTCCCTATTTTCCTTCAAGCCCTCACAGAAAGGGGTGGAGAATTAGGGAACGAATAGGCATAAGGTCAATGAGCTGTTCTATGAGCAACACAACTGATGAAGCTGAGTTTCCTGCAGATGTAGGCCCCACATCCCCCACTTAAACTGCTTTCCTTTGTAACCACAGCACCCCTCCATTCTCTTCCTGAGCTCCTCTGTTAGCCTGCAGTTGCATCTGTTTTGAAGCTACACGTGCTGACTGCTCAGTGGGCTGTGGTTTGGGCTAGGTGAGAGACTGATTATTAATGTTATTCCTTCACTTTTATAGGAGGGAATAGAGCATTCTAGTAGGAATAAGACATTAATAGGAGCCCATCTTTTCCAAGCAGCTATTGACATTCATTAAAACTATAGACACCTACAATCTTTTTGTCTATTGCCCCAAGACTCTATCCTCTAACTAGACCAATGAAATTAAAAAATGGTATAGAAGAAATAGAGATATGCCTTTTGTCATGAAGTCTTGATTCCTAGGAACCATAAGTTATATAAGCTGAATAAGAATTACTGTGGGATGGACAAATGAATGTCTTCATAAAAACAAAGTCTGAGGGTCATTCAGAGAAGCCCAGTTTCCTGTTCTTAAAGCTAATTTGTTTATTTCCCTTAGAGGTAGGTTTAGTTACTTACCATCAATAAAAATTATCATAAATACTTTTCGTTTTATGTCTCTGAGTTAATTCAGTGCCATCTGAGCCACCCCCACAGAGAACATGGATTCTGGCAAGAAAAGTTTCTTGTTGCCAGCTCCCTGCCAAGTGTTAGAGAAAAAGTGCATATTCTTCTGACTGAGCATCATGCACAGCACTTTCCAGATGGCAAGCGAAAAAATGGAGAAGACCTAGTCAGCAAGGATTTAACTGAGGAAGGTGCTTTGCACCCACAAATTTGACAGGATCCAACATGATCTGCACCACCCATCAGAAACTCCACAGATCAAGTTTCTTTAAAAGAAAACTGTGAATTTCTTGCTAGAAATTCCCCTATAGAAAGTATAAAAATGGAAGGTGACAAACCAGAATTCTAGCAGTCTATCAATCAGCAGCAGAAAGATACTTCGAGGTTTCAATTTATTACCTTCTGGTGTTGGTTTTTGCTTTCTAAACAGTATTCTGCACAATGAAATCCAGTTTCTAGGTACTACTGTATTACATACAGCATATGCATCATCAGGGAAGGGCACAGAATGGCTTCAAACTAAGATCAACAAAGCTTACAGCCACATCCACCAGAATCACAGGTTCTCCTTCAGTTTTTCAGGCTAAGGCCATGTGTGTTACACTCTTTATTCTTTGTGACAATAAATATTTCCTGGCAATCTTGTTACAATGACAAATCTTGTCTTAATCTTGTCCCAGGTGCCCATAAACTCAGGTAGAAACTCTGAAGGCTGAAAAACCCTAGCACATTTTGAAGCACCTAGTTCACTACAGTTTGGATGCTTTATCTATCCACATTACCTGCTGGTTGTCCTAATAAGCAGTACTGTAATGCTGACCAGATGATTTCCACAAATCCAAAGGGATTTAATTAAATGCCAGCAATTAAATGCAGAGGGAACTTTAAGAAAAGTCAAGACAAGGATAGTTATGATTCTTAGCTGCAGAATATGAGTAAAAGGATAGAAAGGTCTTTATATATTTCATTGCAGCTATGGAATTTTGTGGTTTGATTCACGACACAGGATTAAGTCACTTGACTAGCTGGTAAAGTTACTGCTACTCCAGCATCTGAGTACCACTGGAGTGTAAGGCTGTGACTATCTTTTCTATATCTCCTGAGAGGTTCCACAGAATATAGAATGGAATATATATCTCCATCCATCCATGCAGGAACAACTTTTCATTAGTCAACTTTACATTGTGTTTCACAGTGTCATGACATGACAAAACTGGAAGAGAGAACAGTGCCTAATGCTGTTAATCCCTAGTAAAAACATCAAGATGCAAAATCTGATCAGCCTGTTATATTAAACAAAATTAATAAGATTAGTTCAGTGACACGGCTAGGAAAGACCAGATAGTAAAATCAATTGGTATTTTATCCTAGAGTTTTTCAGGGTGCTCACTACAATCATGGATGTGAAGATACATTCTACTAATGGATTTAAGAAAGGGAAGAATATGGACTGGATTTTCAGGGAGAATTTAGGCTTCATATCCAGGGTGTAAGCAATTCCCCCTCAAGAAAGCTTGGAAAGGGCTGCCTCTCATGTCCACAGTCATGAACAATGAAGTTGCATATTCCTCCCCCTATACTCAGCAACACTTAAATCAGCATTCCCTGCACATTCAGTAACCATGGAAGGGTGGAGAACACACTGGCAAAGTTAAGTACAGCAGACGTAGCGGTGTGGAAGTTTGAACCAGTGGGACTTCAGCTGTCTATGCTACACTGCCTTAAATTTATCTACAGGATACCAGGCTTGAAATCTTAATGATCTGCACTGACGTGGCAGAATTCACACTGCTAGGGGAAAAAAAGAAGCAGGGCAGAGCACCTTGAGGCATAATGGGAATTCTCAATAACAACAAATCCATTCTCATCCAAAGGAAAGTTTCCATGCTGTATGGAGCTCTCCTCTTCCCCAGCAGTAGCTGGACATTCAACTGGGGGCCTTGGAAGACAAGAACATTGCACACTGTGTAGCTGTTGAAATTTCATTATACCATTAGAACTGATGACAGAATTCACAATTTATTATAGGGCTAGGAAACCAATACAAACTTTCTGTTATGAGCAAAGCTAAAATCAGACTGGAACTTTTCCCAGAATACGGGATGAGCAAGAGGAGCCTGAAGCTGAGTTGTCACCACCTTCAAATACAGATGACTTAATTAAAACAAAAAAAGAACATATCTGATTTGACTGTTTTTTCCCCTTACCCCAAAGTCAGCACATTGGAAAGTGAATATAATTCATCTTACTGAAAAAGTACATGTTCAGGTGAATCCAAGGGAGGGTCTGGAAAGGTTTGGTAATGAACCCTTCTTTGCACAAGCTGGGAGCCTTGTTCTTCCTTATGCTCCGTCTGCTCTCTGCTTTATTAGGATTAAACAGAAGCCTTCAGCTGGGTGTAAACAGCATTTATCCCCTCACTGCGGTTCCTCTATGCTGCCACAGCAATGCAAGTCACTTTACTATCAGTCAGTACCAGAAAACAGCAGCAGAAGTACACCAGTTCTAGCAAGGAAACAGTTACACCAGGATCAGGGCATCTCACACACGCACAATTTATTCCACTCCCTCAGAGTAAGATATCCCAGGACAAGCACTTTCATCTCTGGACAGACCTGTCCACCATGTGTATACTATTCACCCCACAGAGGGTGACCTCAAAAGCCTCTTCAAAACCAGCTTCATGACCATACAAGCAGCAAACCAGTACACAGAGGTGCTGACACAGCTGGAACACGTAGACCTGAGCATGCCTGGACACATGAAGGAGGTTAGCGGACCGTCAGACATGTCTGACAGGCTGTCCACAAACCAGTCCTGTGGACACAGGATGAGCAGTAGACACGTGCTGCTACAGTAAAGATGGTGTGCAGGCAAACAGAGACTAAACCATGGAAATCAATTAGGATTAAGTAATACTTACATCATGGATCAGCCCCATAAATTTTAAGTGCAACCGATTCTGCAAACAACCTTGAACTACACCTCCTTGAGGGAAATACAGTTACCCAATGCAGAGAACCTATTTATTTAGAGTCCCCAAAATCACAGAAGTCCCTCTTTGAGCCTTCAGTTGTGCCTAAGAGACTCACACTGGCCCTAAGCAGAGAAAAGAGTCACACTCTATTACGAAAGATCCTTTTCATTTTCCCCTTAACATTCTACACCTGGATCTAGCACAAGCCAGTTTTGTAATAAACAAGTTAATGGGTCTGTGCAAAGTGCACTGACTTTTCACATTAAAATAAAACCCCAGCCATACTTCTATTTATATAGTATAGAGTTGCCATATGAACTGACAGTTAAGACAAAAACACTCAGCAAGTTAATGATTTTTTTTTTCCTTTCTATGAAGCATCTACAAGATGAAATCCCATCTGAATCTTGGTTTCACAGCCTTGCCTTATTTAAACAATTCAGCTTCTTTTGTCTCTCATTTGTATTGCACTTTGTGCGTCATTCTGGGTTGTTTCACTGCAGATTGCACAACTACAAGTGTTCAAACATATAGAAGGCAAGAATAGCTTAGCTTGTTTCGGTTGCCTTACAATCAATACCTTTGCCCCAGGCACCAAAGAACATATGAGAAAATGAGTTTTCTGTTTTTATAAACTTTGTCTATCTTCAAGCACACTTTGATCCATTCTTCCACAGAAATGAATAGGGTGGGGCCATTATAGAACAAGTAGAGGCAACAACAACGTTCTGTTAGACTGAATCTTAACAGAGGTGACCACACCAAAGGCTACCCTTCTTAATGATTGGGCTTTTATTCTCCAATTCATTTGGAATCTTTATTCTCCCTTCCTGAATTGAACAAATGCAACCTTTGTGATATCTATTCCTTTTCATTTCATGGCAGCAATGAGGTTTTTCAGCTTTGATCTGATCCGGTATGCAATGCTGTGAAGGTACTGCCTGCCAAAACAGAGAAAACTACTCAGTTTATGATTGCTGAAAGTGAAAGCTACTTGTGGGGGTGTTTTTTGATAACAAGGTAATTCAGACCGTATCCTTACCCAAAACAACTGGGAGAGAAACAATGTATTACAAAGCTGAAAAACTCTGTTAGAGAGAAGTTTCACCACAAAAGACTGTGGTTTACGTAAATGAGGATTTACAAGCCCAAGGAAGAACTGCAGACATTTTAAAAGTAACACAACATTTTTTTGAGCAGTTTAGCTCCCTTTCAATCCAACCCAAAAGGTAGTTACATCTCCAGTGTGCCAACCCTTTTGAAAAACCAGCATTTTTATCAACTCTGCAGATTTGAAAAGAACACCCTTAAAAAAATCAAAGCTGATTTTGATCACCTTTTGGCAGAGATAAGAAGAGTTTGTCAGAATATGTACAAAGAGCAAAACATCAAGGAAAACCATAAAGAGGTGGTACAGAATTCTTTTACACCACAAGATATTTCAAATACAAATCTCAGTCTTCAACCTAGGTCTAAACATCAACACAGAGGGCTCCCATCTCATCATCATCCTCCAGCAAAAGGGAAGTTCAAATTCGAAAATGTGGCAATATTATTCCAGTTTCTCCTGGCTCTGAGAAAGAAATCTATCAGTTCAATCTGTGCAAGCACAGCTGGGTGCACTGCTGTCCATATTCCCTCACCAAGATCCCTCCTACAGTTCACTTGGAGCTTGATCTTTCCCCCACTGATATCATGAAAAATCTCCCTCTTATGTCAATACAGCCAGGAGGGGTTGGCATGTAGAGAAATCTCATGAATTGTGGGTGTTTGCTCTATCTTTTGTGCTTTGTTAGTTGTTTAGCAGGCATTTTTTGCTCTCTTGCCAGTTTCCAGTTTCACTAGGATATGTTGCAGTTTTTAATGGAAAACAACTCTTCTGTTTGGTTGTATTTTGTAAAACGCCCAAAGGCTTTTTTATACAAGCATCCTATAAAAATGTATTTGTGTTTTATTATTTTTAATAATGATGAGCTTGATCAAGAATAGTCACATATGGCCCTGGCCAACTTGAGTCACCCACGTTGGATAATTTTGTCTGTTTGTCTACCATGCCAGGAGGTGGTAGTCTCTCCACTGTTAAATTTGTACCTGAATATTCCTGACTATGTAGTCTGGACAAGAAGTATCACTGTAATTGTCTATAAATTATCAGTGTGCAGATCATTTGAAGACTTACTTCTAATCCAAGGCTTTTATTCAAGTGAATGGAAAGCTACCATTCCAAGGATGTAAGGTATAATCATAAACTTGTTACTGTCCAACATGTGTTCACATCTAGCTACTTATAAGCTCACAAACAATATTATATTAAAGAAGATCCTGCCTTCAAAAGCAATTCTTGGGTTAAAAGAAAGTAACAGAAATAGCAGTCTATGTGCTGATGAAGTTATTGTATATTTCAGATATATTTGTTGATTATAGTTACCAAAGACTCATGCAAACACATATATGTGTACCTGGCAGCTGTTTTCTAATTTGGAAATGAAAGAGTCACTAGAACGAAGGGAGCTGGAGCCTTTACCAGAAGCAGATGCAAGGTAGTGTAGGTCTAATAATTTTGGTGGGGGAAAAAAATTCAAATCAAGTCCAGAATTCTGACTCCATCTCAACAATGATTTGTGAGATCATATTACTCTTCTTTTCCCCTTCTGAAGAGTATTTGGACAACTGTCAATATTTTTAAAAAGTTTTCATGAATTTTAGCATGAATGACAGTTTCTTGAAAAAATTTCCACCAGAACTGTCTCATTTGCTACTCATTGTTATCCTTTAAAACAAAACAAAAAAAAAATAAAAAAAAAAACAAAACACACAACAAAACCCCTCACCCAAAATAAACAGAAAAAAATAATGTTGTGACCCAGAAGGTAATTCAAAGAGCAATAGTTTGAATAGGATCTTAACTAGTGACCTGTAGTCTGACAATTAGTATGGTGAGTTGATGGGGTGGGCAGGATCAGGGTGAATTTAGGAGTGCTTTCCTAAGAGAAGATGACCTTGTACTTACTATTTCATCTGTAACTGCAGCTGATATGGAATTTTAGTCAGATAACACTTCCAACAAGGAAATATTGTCCTTCCCTCTGACTGAGCTGTTGGAGCCATAACAGCACCTACACCACAAGAGAACTACTTCTCCTTGGCTATCTTCTCCTTGGGATAAGAGCGAATACATATGAGGTAGGATCCACCTCAGATCACCTTGAACAACAATTCTTCTGTAGTGTGATTCATCTGACCTAGTTAAAAGCTTGCTTTAGTATGAAGTGAATGCCATTGTAGAAATGTCTCTTTCTGTACAGTGACTAAAAGGGATCCCAGAGTGACATACTCAGGTGAGGTTGTCTACATCACAAGATCAGACTTTTCGTGAGTTGGATTCCAGACAGATGAGTGTGCTACAACTTCCTTGTGTCAACACTTGAAAAATTGTAATTTCTTTACCAGCATAACATTTTGAACTGTCACTTCCTGGATCCTTTTGTTCCTTGAGCACTTGTGAATAATTTTTACTTTGACACAGCTCAGACTAAATGTAAATTTTCATAAGGAGAAACTATTCTTATTTTTGCTCAGCCCTACTTGTTAACAATTGTTCATCCAGTGATGATTTAAAGGCTATTTAAAGAATTCACCTTACAAAATCAGTACAAATTTCTAGTTACTGTAAATGAAAAAAAATTCTTCCAGACAGCACTGATACTTGGAACATGATCTAAATTTATTTACTTCCCAAGATGCCACTGTACTAAGAATGTAAATAAACTATTTGATGGCATGTTATCACATAACAACATATGGACAGGGCCAAAGGTGTGGATTTAGCCTTTGCTTTTTGGTTCTGTCTATAACACTATTCAATATTAAAAATAGTGACCAGTCCATACTTTTTGGAGATGTCAGTGCCTTCACTTGGGTTGCTTTCAGATGCTGGATTGAAAGCAGTGGGAATGCCTTAACACAGACAGGTGATGAGGGCAGGATGTTAAACTCATAGCACTAGCATGATACAACTTTCAGTGGACTTTGAGCTGAAAATTACTGAACCAACTGAATTACAGACAAACATAATCATCCTGCCAAGACTGCCCAAAGACATGTTCATCTAATAACTCTTGTTGTGTTCACATTTACCACTGTCAACACTTGCTGCTCTGAGGACTCCAGAGTGTGTGTAGAAATGCATCATGACGAAATGTTAGCTTACACTGCTTTACGTGGCCCAAACACTATGGTACAAATTCACTCACAGAATAACCATTTTGTTTACACAGTAGTAAGGCTAACTAAAATTATCAGATACAGGACAAGAATATAGATCCAAACAGGACCAAAACACCTACATTCCGCCCATATTCAAGACTGTGCATCCATAACCCCCAATTCAGCTGCTCTCCGTATGCTACCTGTATTCTACAGGTGCCTCCATATATAAAATTCCAGTTGTTAGGAAACCTAAAGCTCTGCTTTTCCATGTACCATAAAGCACCCCAGCCTCAACAGCACTGAGTACCTCCTACCTAAACCAAGCAAAATCCAAAAGTTGTTAATTTTTCTGCTCCTCTTTCTTCACTGTTTTGATCCATCAAGAATGTGAAGATCATCCCTATTCAGAAGGCACCACATAACATGCAGCAGCAGCGGGTTTTTTTCTAGATATAGCCACTGTATCATTCTTAGCTCAATTGTCAGATCACTCTGCTGGCATGGAAGAAACTTGCCTTCCACCACCATGCTGCAGCCATTCCTAGAGAGTTCAAACACGCATTAAGCATCTGCCTTGGAACACCCCCACCAGCCTCTGAAGTATATGCTATTCTCCTTTTCTCTCACTGGCCAGAAGTGAAAGCCCTCGGTTTCCTCTTAGGGGGAGAAAATTTTGAAGCTGGGTTCCTACTCTATGCATGGCAAAGGCATTTTGATTGAAACGGCCCTCGGAGAGGGAAGTCACTGTGCTCCTTGGAAGCACTGTCTTATTTTTGGTTTCTAGCCTAGTTCACCTTGAGTTCTCTTGAATTCCACAGCAGGGTCAGTATCTGCACTGCTGAGAGCAGATAGATACACTATTTAGGAAACTCTCTGGGAGGTGAGTTTGAGTTCCCTCAGGCAAAAGCAGTAACAGAGAAGAGATTTCCCACAACCTGGGGGAGTGCTTTAATCACTAGGCTGCTGTTCAAAAGGCCACCCCCACCTACTCTTCTGCCATGTTTTAAGAAGAAGAGAGAGACAAGCTCTGTTTTTGGAATAAAGGGTGTAACAGGTAGCTACGTGCTGGTGAAGATCCCACAGTATCCTCAGCATTTCCTAACAGAAAGCTGACTACTTGATTCTGATGCACCTCGCTCTTCCCACATACCTGTATGGGGCCAAGGCACTTAAGAGAGGTGTCTGCTTACCTTGGGCCAGCCACATAAAAGCTCGGCAATATAACACTCAGTGTTGCAGCATCAAAGTCCCACTTTGGATCAAGCCTGAGGCTGCTACCAGAGGTAATTTATAATGTCAGGATTTAAAAACCTATGTGATGCTCATTACTGTAACAACTGACTCTAGTCTAACAAAAGCAGCAATGCCACAATAGTTATTGTTAAGCAATTTAATTGATCCAGACATTTATGCAGAGCCATTTACCTGCTGGGGCTCTAGGCAGAGGCTAGGCTACCCTTCTTTTCATTCCCACATTAGATGACTTATAATTTCTTAATTCAACCTGAAGGGATGTCCTCAGGTTTCAGGGCCTTCAGCAACTGTTCTGATTGCTCATCTCCAAAACTGACTCTGCATGTATATTGGTATATTGTGCTAGTCACCACAGATGACACCCTTTATTTTCGGCTGCAAACACTTTACCTTAATTTTGTATGCAAGTCATTGGTCTCTGAGGTTCACCTTACTTCACCTCCAAAGACTTAGTGAGGTAATATTGCTTAGTGAACTCCAAAGATTTTTGTAAGGTACCTTGAAAAAGCATGGTCTTTTGCTTTTTTGTTTCTTCCCACAAACCTATGAGCAAAACCAGTGAATTCACAAGTCTAAGAGGGATCACTCACAGTAGTCACAGCTGAAATTCTTTAACTCGTGCTTTCCTCAGAAGAAATAAATGACAAACAGTAGACTGATCTATGTGCCAGGTAGGAAAGCCTGTTGATTTTCTCAAATAAACCCAAATAAAATGTAGTTTTTACACATCAATTCAGACCACTAAATTTGCTTCCAAATATTGGTTCCCCAAATTTATTACCTGTAACTTCCAATAGAGCCAATGTGGAGAGTGGGTATGCAGCACCAAGAAGGGTTGCTGCATTTCCAGGTAGAAGTCTGAGGGGTCTAAAGAGGTTTCATTTTATCTAACACTGATTTTGCAAACAATCATCCCTGCTGTACATAAAACAGAATAGCCAATTAATGCATTACTCCAGTGAACTAACTAGATGAATTAATGGATTTTCAAAAGTTATGTACAAATTAAAAGCTAGTAACTTCAGATGAGACTCAAGGGGTGAGACAAAAGTCCTGGTTACTTGATCTATGCACTGAGAAAGTACTAGGAAAGCTCACTGCCAAAGGAAGCAACAAGCATCGCTACACATCCTGACTGTTCATGGAGCTCACACACTCATTTAATTCCATTTATTTCCCCCTTCTAGGCAGCATGAGATTCTACACATATACTTTACATGTATATGGAAATAATAAAAGGAGAATGGATAATGTGGTAATAATAATCAAATAATCTCTAAGAAGCTAAGTAGCACATATGAAATATTCTAACATCAGCTGAAATTGTGTGCAAGTACCTAGCAACTTAGTGAGTATAAATAAATATCTTTAGACCCATTCTTCATATATCCGATATTAAGGTCTCATGGAGTCAAACATAAGCAACTTACACTTCTTTCCTTCTAAAATAAAATAGGACTTTTAGGTAGTTTTCGTGGCTAAGGGAAAACTCATTTCTTTTGATGACCTAGTTAAATTGTATTAGCATCTTTATACTAATATTTCTATATTCTTTCTTTCTTTTAATAGCTTCTTACTCAGACATACTATTCAAAAATTACATATAGCTGAAAATTTGAAGTCATTTCCTCTCCTTGTCTGTTGATGTAGTGGCAGAACAGATGGTTGAAATTAAAGAACTGTTTAGAGACATAGCAGAGCACATTAGCGAAGGAAAGCAGACAGCACTTCTTTTTGAAAAAAAAACCCTCCTCTTAGCAAACCTATGAACAAACCTAGGTTACCATGAAATTTCTTCCTCTAAGAAATTAAATCCAAGTTAGTACCCACTAAAACCAAACCAGGCATTTGACTTATGTGGGTAGAGAATTGTACTTTCCCTCCCCCTGTCCGTATCAAGTTGGTGCATTTCTGTAGCACTTAGAAAAATAAGTCTAAAATAAACAAATAATTTCCTTCCAGTAGCTACACTGAATCAAGAACACCCATGCTGTAAATCACTTAATGTCAACCAGATTTATAGTTGGGGTGAATTAGATCCAGAATGCTTCGTTCCCCACGTTCCCACCAAAGCCATATGCAAAGATGCGCTGGCAGAAAGAGTGAGTGAAAATATCCTTCCAACCCTGTTGACTGAGATCACGTTCTATTGTTAGTGAGGACATATCTGAAGAGAAAAACAAAGGCACATTACATGTATCATTAAGGAAAGTGTGAGATCATTATTGTGAATGGACAGATTCATAATTCCCCTGCCTCTTCTTTCTTGCATCTTCACATGAAGTGCCTCCTTCCATCCTTCTGTTTAGCTCTGCTCCCAGCTCTTGAACCTACTTCTTACCTATGACTACTCCAGTTAATTCTAATTCAATATAATATTCTGGTTACACCTGTCATGGCAATATGACATATTTATCCAGCTTGACACATTTTTTTTAAATTATACTAGAGTTTGTACATATCAAATTTCATGTAACAATTTAAAAGCACAAGAAGTTAAACAAAGAAATTATGCTTTTTCTCTTCCCATTCTCTCATATTACAATTAATTAAATTACGTGCAGAACTTAATAAAAATCAGGCCTAATTTTAATTAAATCTCTCTCCTTTACCCTCTTCTATTTCAGCCTCAAACAGGAGCAAAAACGTATTTGCTTCAGCTCTCCTCCTACAGCCACTTTAACATGTAATTTTTGCAGTACTCCAGAAGTTAGGGTGTATGTCAAGTTGCCAGAATGTGCTAAAGGGACAACTGGATACTTGCACAACAGGATACAGGTCAGTGATAGACAGTACTGAGAAAGGAAGAAGGAAAATCTGGCCATCTTCTATGAGAAATTTTTGAGACTTGCTTATGAGACAATTCATACATGTCTTCAGATTCACCCTTTGAACCCCTAAGCCCACATGAACTGGATTGAGGGTCATGACTTTTGGCAGCTCTGGTAGTTCTGACAACTCCACAAGCAGATGGGATGTACAAGTCACTTGCATCAGCTCTCATGCTTTCATTGCCTCTAGCCAGTATATGGGACAGAAACTTTTTCATGTGAGCATCCAAGGGCATAAAAATCATGAGATTGGCCACTGATTTCTGTGGAACAGAAGCAGAGTAACTCAATTTAATGTATTTGCAAATATCTGTCAGTCCTCCTGGGTGCAGAAAAAGATGCCGACCTCAGAGATATACAGGAAACTAAATCATTGATAAGTTCTGGGTGCCTGATAACTGACATGGACCTGATTCACTCAGGCTACTCAAAACAGAAGAACAAAAAAGGAATAGTTGGGGCTGCAAAAAAAATGTCTGAGACTCCAAGCAATCCGTGCAGCTCAGGGCTGCTAAAGCTCACTAAAACAATAATACTAGCAACTATTTCAGAGCAGATAGTGCAGGTGATTGATCAAAAAAATAAGTTTGTCATCACTTGAGATAAGATACAAAGAGACACTTCCATCTCCAGGACAATCACAATAAAACTACGCAGAGGAGTTGAAACTGTATTCAAAAGGCAAAAGAGATACTGCAAAGGTCTTTACTTAGAACATATGAATCTTTCACAGTTCCAGGTTTTGCAAGCTTCTGAGTAATATTTGTCTCTGCAAAACTTGTTTGACCACAATAGACCTAATTTTTATAACTTAATCCTGTATTTTTTGCAACAGTGGTTCAATTAAAAGGGGAAGAGAAAAATCAACATTTTTCTATGTCAAAGACATCAAAGTAAATAAAATGAAATTATCTACCTCTGTTAGCTTCAGAAGCTAAACTTGCACAATGCATGGTACTCTTTGAAGGTCTGAGACACTCCTATTTCTCTTTTCGCTTTCCCCTTTATTATATTTCTATGTCTGCTCCTTTTTCATATATTTTCTGGTTTTTTTTCTGCTTGCCACCTTTTTTGCAAACAATTCTCCACTTCTCTTAGAACACAATTCAGTGGTGCACTGCACCCAAACCAACAGCGTTCAAGTTCTGTCATATCATTGCTCTTGGAAAACACTGCCACTGTTACGTGTTTCATACCAGCAGAAGGATTTAGCCTGCTGTAGGCAGCTCAAAGAACTCCAAGAGGAAATAGAAAAGCAGATGTTTCTCTCTGAGACCCTTTCTTTTTCATGGAGCAACCTACTAGCAGGCTATGAAAGCTTCACCACAGATTTGCCCCCATCCTCATGCAGAGGGACTGCCTGATATTAGCCCAGGAGATCAGACTTCATCATTGTATTTGGTAAATTTTAAAACCAGTAATTTAGGGCTTTCTCATGTTGCTGTATTTTTCTAAGAGGATCTCTCTAATGTTTGCAATGGCTACTTCATTTTCTTTCTCCACAACTGTCTTCTGCTCCTCATTTGCTTGCAAAAGCTATCAAAACATTGATAATGCTTTGGTAGTGATGCTACCAAATTGCCTTCAGACTACCTACCATATTAGCCAAATTGCCTTATTTTCTGCTTATTCTCCTCCCTTTTCATCTGATCTGTGTCCACCTGTCTTCTGTTGTCATTTGCTTCTACTGTGAAATCTTTGAGAGAAGAATTGCCTTTCACTGTTTTTTCTACCAGGCATAGCACAAGCCATTGGAGCAAAGGCATTGTAGTAAAGGCAGTGAGTAGAGACAGGCCTTTGAATGGCTTTCATAAGCTTTCTGTGTGGCTTTATTCTGATCTCACACATGGATGGGAATCCACCAGTGGGGGTGTTATAACCAAATATGCATCTAAGATGTTGCATAATGTAACACAAAGACATTGTATGAAATAAGAGGACTCAGTAGAGACACTCCAAAGGTCCTTTCCCCACCTTCCCATCACATGCAATTCAAAATCTAGTTTAGCCATAGCTGGATCACTTGCAGGCTGAAGAGCCACACTTGAGGCTATATTAATATTATTCTACTAATCCTGAATATGAGGAGAACTTCCTAGGTTTTTATTTTCAATTTTAAAACCTTGTGTTGAAAACTTCACATAACCCCCCTACAATGAATGATAAAATGCATTAAAGAAACGTGAGGGTGCAAAAATGAATAGGATTGAGAGCATCAGGCTTAATGATTGTTTGTGCTAATTCATATAAGCCTTCCTTGCACGTGTGCATTCTGCAATGGCATGATGATACCTGATTTTGACCAGGACCTCTGCTTCATTCAGCACCCAGAACTGCCAGCACAAGCTCTTAAAACAACACTAAAACCAGTATTCCTGAATTGATTCATAGGCTTCTCTGTCATATTTGTCATTTGAGCATCTAAGTGCTTCCATAGGAGGGGAAAAAAAAAAGGCAGCAACCAGATGTTGATGAATTTATAATCACAAAACATCTTTCAATTGAGAAAGGAAGAGCTGTCCTATCCCAATCATATAGACCAGAGCTGAGATACTGATGTATCTGAAAATTGCCCCTAATTTTGAACTCCCCACTCATAAACAATTGTTTAGTTATTTTTTTTATGCATGTTTGCAAGGTTTTCTGAGTTTAAAGCTTATATTCTACTGATATATGGAATACTCCAGGGCAGCAGTTAATTCCACGGACCTCTACACACCTTATCTCATGGTTCATCTCTATTCTAAATGTGCTGGACACCCACTGGAAGAGAACAACATGCAGTCATGTGATTAGAAATTACTTCTGAAGGCACATATGTCATGGTGCTGCTGTAGCATTGCACTGATAACCCCTCATCCTTTTAATGCAAGGGGGGGGTTTTTGTTTGGATTTTCATTTTTTGGGTTTTTTTGTTTGTTTTGATATATTCTTCTCTGTATACAGGCTGTGCCTCTGTAGACATAAATATGAATTTATAACATTTTATCCCACAGATCTGTCCTGTTTCTCAAACAGCTCAAACCTTTACAATTTTAACAGGGAGTTATGGATAACTGATAGCTGTTTTCTGTCCTCAGTATGGGCTGGTCTGGGCATCTCTCTGCAGACACATTACACAGCTACTGGAGGATAACAGAGGACTATGACAAGTTTGACAGAGTCTAATTTTTAAGAACATTTCTTTCCATTTCTTTCTCTTCAGGCTCTTTAACCTTGGCATCCAACCGCAGGTTGCCTTAATCCCTATTCTTCTATCTGATCTTCTTACAAAGTCAGTTAAAGGTGTTTATCTCAGCTCAGGCCAGCTTCCCAAGTTAAGATTCAAGCCTTTGCTCAAAAGCAGTGTATTTTCCTCCTTACTTCATTCCCAGAAATAGCTGACTCATTTTTTACTAAGTGTTCCTCAAAAATTACCACACAAATTTATCTTAGCCAAATAGCTGGCAGAGAAAATCTGAGTGCAAGTGGCTTAAACTTTGGCAGTGTTATCAGCAATTGCAACAAAAACCATATAATGAAAAAAGTTAGTCAGTCTTAATTGTCTGTGCCATTACCAGGTCTGCCTGTAATAACATGGTAGCTCAGTCTCCTGGCCTCTTCTGGATGACACTTGACTTACAATTCTGTGGGAATTTTTAATGTGTTACTATATGTTTATGTATATCTGTCATCATTTCATTATGAGATTAAAACTGTATCCCCATTTATACTTCCATCAGAAATAATGGCCTGTGAATACCCATTGTTATTGCTGCAAATTGTAAATCATGCAATGAAAAAAGGGCCAATTATCAAACTGAAATTGCTCTAAAAGAAGGATCCCATTTTGTCACACAGGTGAGTACAGTCTTCAAGTATTTCCACTGTTTTGGTATCTATGTGCAATGTAGCAGTTTCAGGGGGACAAGTGAGATTTTCTAGTCATCACCCCTTGAAACACTCAGGTAATGATGAGTGTGAGGCAACAAAGCTCTTATCCCATCCAGAGATGGGGCACAGAGGCATGGGAAAATTGAATTCACTGACAAAGCTCTCAGGTGAAGCCTGGGGCAGAGCAGAGGCACTGCACCGAGGCTCTGAAGTCCTACACTAGCTCCTTAAGCATCCACCAGCCCTTTTTCCCCCCTCTATGTGTAGGTCCAGGTTTTTTGAAAGATGTCCTATTTAGTAATGGATTTTCAAAAACTCTAGAGAAAAGCTAAAATACATGCTGTACCTTCACAGAAAGGGTAGGAGAGGAAATGAAAGGAAAAAGCATTTTAAATGCTCTGGTGTTTTACCAAAACCTGCCTTTTGAGGAAAACGTGGCTGTTTCTGCTGATTTTTGGCAAAATATGATAAATTGGTTCGTGTCAGTCCAGTAGTGAAGTCGGTTTTGAGAGGCCAAAACAGTAACAAAACAGTAAATCCTTACATTTAGCACCATAACCACTTAATTATAGAGGACAACCTTACGATATTGCTGGTGCATAAGGCTGAGTACACCTTCATTCTGCCATACAAGTGGAAACATTTACGAATCAACTTTCCTGGAATGATTTTGTTTCCCTTTGGATAATTGTACTTCATAATGTTCAGAGCTCAAGCAATCTGGAAAGCTAGCAGTGTTGCTAGAGAAACTGAGGTTAAAACTAAGTTTCTTTCTCCTTTTAGATGAAGATAATTGAAAACCAAACTGTCTCATTATTAAAAAAAAAAAAAATCCAAATATCTGTATTTTAAAAAAGTTATTCTAATCTCTGAAGAAAATAAGAGTGTTTCAATATCTTCCATTTCCCAATTGTTTATTTAAAGGACAAGTTCTGCAGCAGATTTTCTTTTGTCTGTCATTTCATCACATTTAGAGCTTCCTACAAATACATTTTGTACACACAACTCTAAGCGTAGATTTTAGCATGTATTCAAGGTCTCTCCATCCACATCTTGTCAAAAAATAATAAATTAAAAGGTATCAAACAACTGAAACAATGACATAAATGCTGCAAGGAGCTATGTAGCCACAGGACCAGTGGCTCTTCTTAGGATCTGTACTGATTTTGGCTGGAATGGAGTTAACCTTCTTCACAGTTTCTCTCTTGGTGCCCTGCTTTTGCATCTGTAGCAGTGTTTTGGTTGTGCTTACACAGCATCAAAGCTTTCTCTCTTCCCCACAAAGCAAGTAGGCTGGGGGTGGGCAAAAGGTTGGGAGAGGATGTAAGCAGGACTGCTGACACCAGCTGAACAAGGGGTTATTCCCTGCATATGACATCGTGGTCAGCATATAAAAGCTCAGGGAAAAGGACGAAGGGGATCATTCACTATTATGGTGTTTTTAACTTCTCAAGCTACTGTTACTTGTGCTGAGACCCTGCTTACCAGGAAGATACCAGACACGAAGCAGTGAATGAATTCCTCTTTCTCCTTTGCACACTTGGCTTTTGCTTTCCTTATTAAGCTGTCATTATCTCCATGTACAAGTCTTTTCACCTTCTTTCATTTTTTCTTCCTATTATATATGAGAGGGGAGTGAAAAAGAGGCAGGGTGAGAGTTGGGCTGCTGGCCAGGGTTGACCCACCACAGGCTCACAGTAATAGGTGTGATCCATCTGAAGTTTTCTCTTAGTCTAGGCAAATGACCCTCTTCAGGACAGCAAAGCAGACATCTAAAGGTGATATCTAGTTATTTCCCACTGTCAGCAGTGCATGATACAGAACGATACACTTCACTCTCATCCCTATATGCTTTTCAAGACAAACAAAACAGTGGACAACTGTTGTGCAGCACTGTGCCCATTTTACTGTCTCCCCAAGAAAACCTGAGTTGGTCAGACATGTAGGAGGACCCTTTTGCCCTACAAACCAACGCCATCATCTGTACTTTCTCTCCTCAAGTAGAGCTGACCAGAGAAATGTTTCCCATACAGGAAATAAGATCTTTCAAAATACCTTCTAATTTTTGCCTGAATACTGAAGATTTTGACTTTTTGACATTGAGATTTATGGTTATTCTTCCTGGTTCTTGTATATATTTTCCTTTATCAGTCAGACTGGCTGGCCAGGCTCCCTCTCTTGTAACACATGATGGTCTCACTTGCTGTTGACATACAGTAGAGGAGAGAAACATTTGTCCAGAAATTTCAACTCTTACATAAAACAGGGCACATTGAGGTACCTGTCCTCACATTTCCTGAGGACTGTGACATAATATTTTCCATGTTCAATCAATTTGCTGTTATTATCTGAAAATGAAAACTCAAATTCCTAGGTGGTTTTTTTGAAACATGTTTTTTTCCTGAAAAAATTCCACTTTTTATTTTAATCAAATACCAATTTTTATCACCCTCTTCTTCCTCTTCTTGCTCCCACTCTTGCAAGAAAAAAAGAAGTGAAGATAAGTTTCCAAAGGGCAGTCTAAGCTAAATGCCAACTACTAAGAAGACTGCTTTGTTTCAAGTTCTCCCCTTCCCTTATTTGCTGATACTAAGCATTAAATTGATGGCTTCTATGTGTTTTACAAAAGTTTCTAGTAGCACTTGCAAGTACCATCTTATGCACAACATAGGGCCAGTATCTAGTCAATCTCTTCTCTACCAGTTTCACTTGAATCCTTATCTATTTTCTTACAAGAAAAAAGTAAATCCCTTGACTTATACCACATGGAGATACCCTATACAAAACTGGCTGAGCTACAACATTCTGAGACTAACCCAAACCACACCTTCTGTGCTGTGCCAGGTACCACCCTGTGATACTACTCCTTTACCAGCCCATACAGACAGCTGGGTATATCAGGGAGATAGGTCTATGTGGATTGCCATCATGAAACATAATGATGAAGCTGTCTATATACACGGCACTGTGTTAAAATTGCACCTTAAAATTCTCACAAATCATCATAAACCTTTGATAGTCTTGTTTTCTTCCCTGTTGTTTCACTTTACCATAAAATGATAGAAAAACTAGTCCTAAAAATTATTTAATAAACTTCTTCATATTTGTGCAACAAGGCAAAATCATCTGCTCCTACATACTTCTCCAAAGATACTTACCCACCTTTTCTAAAACATCTCCTTCCACTTACAGAATCTCTGCTATTTCTCCAGAAAATCTCTATCCTTATTGCTACAAAGTATTCCTGAGTACCTACTTTACTGTTTAACATAGTTCAATTAGAGCCAGTTAGCCTGATATGAACAATAATAATGTAGGATTATACTAGATACAATTATATTCTGATTAGTCCCCTCTTTGCCTCTCTGTCTTTGAAAACCTCCATTCTTTGGGCCATTCCATTCATTCAATCTCTTCTCACCATTAGGTTTTGCAGATTTTTGATCATTCCCTTGTTCGCTTTGGATTCTCCTCAATGAGCTCACATTCTATAAGGAAGGCACAACCCAAAATCAGTTCCAGTGCTCCAGCTGATGCCTTATCAGCACTGAGTGAAGCAGGATGACTTCATATGTCTTGTCAGATGTATTCCTGTTTGTATGTCCCAGGCTGGCAATTATTTTTATTTTTCCTTTTTAAACAACATTCCCAACTCATGTTCACACATGTGATCCACTACAAGCTGCAAAGCTTTTTTTCTTAAGAAGTATTTCCCAGATACTTATTCATGCCAGCTGATGACTTGATGATGTTCTTCACTAACAAAGTGACATAACTAAAGAGCAAACTACCCCTGGTCGAAACCCTGATGCAGAGATCTAGCACACTTCTGTGTGTTCTGGGAGGTTTCTTTGCTTACTTTTGTTTGCTTTCTTTTGTGCTTTGTTTTAGTTTTATTGGCTTTCTTGTTTGTTTGTTTTAAAAAAAGCTGGTGGGCAGGGAGAAGATACATAACAGAGGAAGGATCATGCCATTCAGTAAGTGTTCTTGCTGACTACATCATCCTTGCTCAGCTGCTGTGTGGTCAGTGACTAACACTTTCATGAGGCCATGAGGACTGTGTTCCTCAGCTCATCCTTGGTGGTTATGTTCCTTGTGCTCTGACAGAGACATTTTTTGCTGACCATTTGCATGCAAATTGCTCCTCCTCTGTACAATCCATGTATTTGTACTGGGCATGAACAGAACACATGGCCCAACAGAGTTATCATGTGTGGTTTTAAAGTGATAGTCCTGTGGTGACCAGCTTCCTAGATCTGAAGAGAAAGTCCTCTTTATTTAGACTGACCAACATAGTTTAGACTGACCGACGTGATCTGAAGTGATAGTCTCCTTCACTTACACTGACCAACATAGCTACTGTATATTTTGTACTACCACTGACAAACTCATTGTTTAAGAACTCCATGGGTTGATGACCCAGAGATTTAAGATCAAATTTGGTTTCCATGGACATTCCTGAGTTTCAATGCACAAGTCCGCTGCACAGAAGAGAGAGAAGCCTAGGAGGAGAGGCCTTAAGCTTGCAGGCAGAAAGACAGAACTACTTTGCAGACCCAATTATCAGTCATAACCAAAGCTGCTTGACTGACTGAAGTTAACACAAGACCATTTCACCCAACTCTGTAGGTTTCAGACTGAGCCTACACCTACTAAATGCACCTCTAGGGCTTAAATTTTGGCTGTGGCTTTGATTCTTCTGTAAGCCTTGCACCTCTGTTACTGGACACTTCAAACACCTGGGTCTTAGGCAGAGTCTTCATAGCATTTTTCAGTTACAGAAGTTTAAGATCTCTAGGATTTATGATAGTGGTATTTGCACAGTGGATGCCTTTGGATATTATTGAAGAGGCTTGAGAGACAATAAACAGCTTCAAGAAATTTTCAGTGGCCCTGATCCATAGTAGGATTGTAGAAGATGAAAGTATCATTTATAACCATGAAGATGAGGGGAAAAAAAGAACCTTTTTCATAACAGGAAAATCTTCTTGGTCCTAGGTGGCCTTCCTGTGTCAGAATGAATACCAAAAAGTTTTTTCTTTTCAAGAGAACTGTGCCATGAAACCAAAAGAATCCTCCCTGTTTATCAAGCAGAAAAAAATAACCAATGACTTCAAATACTTCTTTAATCTCTACCATCCCTAAAGAAGACTTTTCTTTTTATACATTTCAGCTGGTTTATTGCATAAATATTATGTTAACAGTCATTCTTCAGTGTGTAGGTGGGATCGCCAGTAGGCAGAGACAGTGATAAATGAGTCTCCAGGTGTTGCTGCTCTTTTTAGAAAATCCTTTAACAAGCATTTATGAAGATTGAGGTCATTTTGTAAACTTATAAGAGTTACAGTAAGTTGTTTCACAGACACTTCTTTTTTTAAGAAGTGCTATCAGAGTTGGTGAACCCAAAGTGGGTTGTATCTTTCTGCCTAGCTCTGTTTACAAAACCTATATAATTATTTACATGCATTTAGTTTTGAGGATGCATTAAAGAGGTCAGGGATAGCGATTATTAGAGCAATGTTTTCATTAATTTCTCATCTGACTGCAAGAAAGCAAATCTTGCAGTCCTGAACTCTCCAATGACCATTTTGCACGTTTGATGACAGCAAGCAGATGATGGTCAATGGTTTCATTAAGGTAATTATTGTAAACACCAAGAAGCCAGGAGAGAAGCTACAGAGCTCAAAAGATAAGAGTCTAAAGCCTTTCACCTTCAGACTACAGATCCTACCAACAACCAGGCTGAACAGGTTCATTCAGGTATCCAACCTACACTAAGGTGTCCTCACCACCATCAGCATCCATCAGACCTGGTAAATGGTAACTGGCTCACTGACTGACAAGGCTCCACAGGCAAGTGGAGATCAGACTAAGCCTGATCACCACGCAAGGAGGGAGCAGTGGGATCCATCAGTCCCAATTCAGGCACTGGGAACTATGCTGAACTGAAGCTCTTCTTGCTGTGATGGTTCTTCAGACAAGATTGCTGGCAGCTTTCCTGCATATCAAATGGATGCAGACTATTCTGTGAAGCACACCAAAGGAAAAGGATGAAAACTATTTTAAAGCCTGTTCCAAGCACCATGCCACTGTCCGTATCAACACTTAAACCCCTTTGGTATGGAGAAAGGCACTCAGAACAGGGAATTCCAGGCAAATACCATCCAAAATACCACTCTGAATGCTCCTGTGCCAGCACTTGAAACCAGGTAGAAAAGAGAGGTGTTTTGCAGTCAGGATTGGCACTGAAGGCCTCAGCTTTCAGCAAGGAATAAACACCATATCGAGGGAGCAGAGCTATGGAAAACCGTTTGGCATTTCATAACCAAGTCCCCCACCTTCACACTTAAGTAATATTTTATCGTCTAGCATCGTGTCTTGGCACAGAATTCCACAGGCTGAGACTCTTTTGTAATTCTGTGCTCTAGAATGTTGTTTCCCTTCCCCCCCAATTGAGAGACCTCTGTCCAAAGGTGGAACACAAACAAGCTCCATTCTGAGTCATAAAAACATAACACATGCGTAAGTGCATGCAATAATCTTGGTATAATTTGCCCCTTAGTCATTGTCTAGTCCTATTATGTAAATCTGAAACATGCATTTTTGAAAATAAAGGGCTTCAGTAAAATAATTACTGTTGTAATCCTGGAACCACACCCAATAAACAGTTTAGCAATCAACTGGCTCCAAATATTTGAAAGCTATAAACAGATTAGTATGACATTAAAGCAGTAGGGGCCAAAATCTCAGCTGCTGGTGTAAATTAGTACAGTTTGACTAAATCAAATTAGCAGTTTGATTGACTTCAATTAAGCTACGCTAATTTACAGTAAGCCATCATCTTTTCTTTCTTTATGCATATTCATCTCAGAGTATGTGTATGTGTGTATCATGTCTTCTGCATTCTATGGAGACAGTGATCTTTAGCACAATAGTCTCATTTCTCTCTCTGCATATGTACATTCATGAAACTTAAGCATGGATCCAGGCACTGTGGGAAGAGGAATTGAAGATAAGTACAAGAAGGAAGTATCAGAAAAGAAAGAACTGATGACTCCAATCTAATAATTTCAATAAACTCCTATTCATTTTTTTCCATAAGAAATTTGCTTGACTACAGAAGACAGCCTGAGATTGCCCTTAGCAAACTTCATTCCAAGAAAACCTAGAAATAATCCATTTACAATTTTTGCACAATTTGGAATAATAGACAATTTTCTAAAAAAACAATTTTGCAAACTTTACAATATTCCAGGACAAGAACTCCATGTGATTTTTCATTCATCTCCCTACAACTCATGATGTGACTTTGGTCTCATAACAAAAATAAACCTTATTCTACTAGCTTTTAATGGCATAAAATTGGCCATTAGAAAGATCAGATGACTGGGACCTCCTTTTTATTTGGAAAAGGAGACATCTATATTGGACTTTCATTCTAAGTCTTATGAGACATGTAAATCCTTACCATTATCCTCATATTGCATGTTGGATAAAAGGGGCACAGAGTTGAATTATGTACTCAGCTAAAGGAGTTGGAGAAACAAGAAGTCAGATCTAGGAAACAAATTCTTGTTCCCTAGCCATGTTCCAATGGCATGCTTTTCCCTTATGTCATCTGTACTCCATCACATTGTCAAATTAAAAATAGTTTCTCCACTACAACTGCTTTCTGGTGTTCTGTCAGGACAAATCTTTTACCACAGGGGTAGGAATACAAAGGAAGAGAGGAATTGTGGAAGAAGCTTGTGGTGTCTGAAACATTTATTGTATCTTTGTAGCAGAAGTGAGATTGTCCTTTTAAATATGCTGTAATCAAAAAGCAACAATATTGCTAATGGAGAAAACACATACAGAGGAAAAACAAATCCCACATGGCTTACAAAAAGCAGAAAGGAGGAGTGAGGAAATGAAACCTTAATCTCATTTACTCCTGAACCATTCAAGAAAAATACTTAAACAGATACAAGTTACAAGGAAAGAATGTAAAGATACATGGAGGGATTCTGGTATTGAGTGGACCCAAAAGGATGAAGGGGGACTTTCCCTCGAGGGCTTAGAACAAGAACAGGGGTAGAAGTGGTAAAGCAGCCTATAAAACTGCCAGCATGGCCAGACCATAATTGCCACTCTTCTATCAGGCACAAAGTAAAACACCTGACATTCTGAATTCCCACTGCATGATCCTCTCTGGAACACCAACCATGAAACAGGAACATCATAGGCAGAAGTAAAGGAAACCAGGGAAAGCAGCTGCTCTGGAGAAGAAGCAGCTATGCTGGTGAAGAGATCCAGGCCTTCCTCTGCTCCCACACTGGAGACTGGTGCCAGCGGCCCCACAGACCCTGGATGCAATTCAGATTTCTTTTTTGGGAGATGCAGCTAATCAGAATTTATCTCTAAATTAGAGAGATGCATTCAAGAGGGGGACTGTTAGATGGATAATGAATTGGCTGGATGGTCACATCCAGAGGGTAGTGGTCAACAACTCAGAGTCCCAATGGTGACAAGTGGTGGATCAGTACTGTTCAATATTCATTAAAAATGCATTCATTAATAATGGAGACAGAGGGACTGAGTGCACTCTCAGCAAGTTTGCAGATGACACCAAGCTGAGTGGTGCAGGTGACACACCTAAAGAATGGCATGCCATCCAGAGGGACCTGGACAAGCTCGAGAAGTGGGCCCATGTGGATCTCATGAGATTCAACACCACCAAGTGCAAAGTGTTGCAACTGGGTCATGGCAACCCCAGGCAACAATATGGGCTGGGGGATGAACTGATTGAGATGAGGCTGGATGAGAAGGACTTGGGGATGCTGGTGGATAAGAGTCTAGACATGCGCCAGCAGTGTGCATTTGCAGCCCAAAAAACCAAATATATCCCGGGCTGCATCCAAAGCAGTGAGGCCAGCAGGTCAAGGGAGGGGATTCTACCCCTGTTCTTCTCTCTGGTGAGACCCCACCTGGAGTGCTGCATCCAGCTCTGGGGTGCCCAGTACAGGAAGGATATCAGCCTAGTGGAGTGAGTCCAGAGAAGGGCCAAAAGGGATGGAGCACCTCTCCTGTGAGGAAAGCCTAAGAGAACTGGGATTGTTCAGCCTGGATAAGAGAAGGCTTAGGGTTGACCTAATTGCAGCCTTCTAGTACCTGAAGGAAGCCCACAAGACAGATGGAGAGGGACTTTTTACAAGAGCATGTAGTGACAGAGTGAGGGGAATGACTTCAGAATGAGAGTAGGTTTAGATTAGATATTAGGGAAGAAGTCTTTACTGCAAGTGTGGTGAGGCACTGGAACAGGTTGCCCAGAGAAGTGTGGGTGCCCTATCCCTGGAAGTGTTCAAGAAGAGGTGGGATGGGGCTTCAAGCAACTAGGTCTAGTGGAAGGTATCCCTGCCCATGGCAGGGAGCTTGGAACTAGACCATCTTTAAGGTCCCTTCTAACCCTATGATTCTATTATTCTTAACAAGATTCACAAGGTCAGAAAGAAACAACCTCTCATGTGCTGAAAGGTACCTGAAAACAGAAACTGAGGACAACAGCTACCATGTGGCTGCATTAGTATTGATCACACATTGCCAAGTGTAAAACCTGACAACATGTGCAGCTAACGTGCCAGCAGCAGGTAGGAGTTTGGTTCAGCAGCCTTCATCTCTCTGGCTCGTTTCACCTCTTTGATCTGCTGTAAACACGCTGGTTTGACTGCAATGCCCCAATAATATCTGACACCTTGAAGCATGTGGAGGAACACGGCTCTCTTTCTCATAACTTTTTCTTTAAAGAAATAAGCCTGAGGAGGGGTCTTCATTACAATGGCTGTCATTTCCTGATTACTTTTGAGTAACAGGTAACAAACATGAAAAGCTTTATTTAGGAGCACAGCACAGGGCTTGCACCCAGAGAGAGGATTGTTCTGTATATTCTTGTTACTGCAATGTTTCTCATCTACCGAGACATTCCTGGCTGGGAAGGCAGAAAAAAGAAGCATGTATTTAGCAGCATGTGGCAGAAAAGCGAAGAAAATGCCGTCTGTGCTGCTTTCCCTCCCTAAGCTCATCTTTCAAAGCTTAGGCTATACTACACGATTGACTAGCAGGCTTAAGTAAATGTTAACTTTAAAATAAATTAATATATTTTGATAAAAACCTGTTTTCCATACGCTTTTAATCTTGCTTTATGCTGTCACAAATACTAACAAGTTTAAGGGCAGAAACATTCACAGAAATGAATAGCTCTTATGTAAAGCATAATAAATGCTCAAAGAATGAAAATTCTGAATTAATACACATGACAACATGTTCCTGAATCTGTGGAGGGTTATTTCCATCTTCCAAGGAACACAGTTGAACCATAAGACTACACATAACTGGCCAAACTTTGACTAGGTATGTTACATTTAGGTGACACTACAAAGGCATTGGTCACTTCATAAACAATTTCTGTGATCCTTCAGCAGTACACTTGAGGCTAAGATTTTTGTTTTTTCATCCTTTTTTCTTCTCCACAGAACTTCAGGTTTTAAAAAGCAATATAAAAAACATGTTGCTGAGTTTTGGAGTTCTCAGGAAAAGCTCAACCCACATGTCTATCTAAGTTTTAACTCCCACACAGCACTGAAGCATAGGGTAAGTTTTTAAAGTCATCTGAGTGTCTGAATAGACTGAGAAATGTATGCTGGGACTGTCAAGATAAGTGGCTACTTCTTCAAAAAATCAACAGGTGATGTTTCCTTAGGAACATTTGAAAAATCTCATTGTTGTATAATCAATATTTTCAAGTTCTTAAATTCTTTTCCTAGAGAACAGAGCCCTCAAGAATCCAGGAATCACCTCTGGGACTCACTCACTGGGTGCTGAGAAAACCTCATCATTTTTGGTGCTTGTTTGTCCCCCACAGCCACACTGAGGGTGCTGACGGCCAGGGCAGATGTACTTTTCATCAATCGATCTCAAAATGTACCATACAAGCTAGGTAATATTAGGAAGCTGAATTTTGCAAGGTAATACAACTAGGCAGCAAGGGGAACCTTTGAAGTTCCTAGAATCATTGCCCTTGGCTCCAGTGGATGCCAAATCAGGTCTAACAAGTTGATAGACTTGTTGGACTTTGAAACGATATGTGCCTTTGAAATACCTATATATAAATCTGCACAGGGACATAACTAGCCCATCTGTGTCTCAATTTCCTCATCTCTGAAATACGGATAACAACAGCTATTTAACCATCTTTATAGAAGGCTGATAAAATTTAAAGCAATTGGTGTGATGACTAATTAGCTAATATTTGAAATTTTAAAGCACCATATAACTGCTAAGTACTATTACTAAATTAAACCAACTGTCAGTAAAGGCAGACACAGCCTGATCTTTTCTGCTTGTTGACACAAGACTAATTATAAATAATGAGTTCCATAAAGTCTAAAATATGCCATATATGGAGAAATTAATGAAAATTAATATGAATAAAATGGTATGTCATCATAATTCAATATTACTTATTAGATTGTAGAATTTTAATCAGTAACATTACAATAATTTCCCTTTCTATATGCACTATATAGCTAAATAAAGCACACAAGCCTTTCCAATTGCAAGTAAGGTCTGGAATAGCCTTGTGCCATCAGACTATCCCTTGGTACTGCAAACTTCTGAATCAGGAGCCTTGTTTATCAGTTCATGAAGTTCCAGTTAGGTTTGTTGCTCTTCCTACTCCAGCTGGAAGGTTATTACAGAATCTCATTTTTAGAAACCTCCTAAGTGCAAAGCTAATGCATTAATGACCACCCTCTTTCCATTTGGCTTTTCCCAGATTGCACCAGAAGCTCACAGTTATTCTGTAGTCAATTACCATATCCAAATCTTTCTCTCCCACCTTCTTTCCCACCTCATGCTGCTTGTCCTCTAAGGACCAACAATTTCTACTAAGGGCAGAAGCCTTCAGCTATTTGACATTTAGCTGTTTTCATTGTTCCTGCCCTCACGCACCCAATATGGGAAAAATTGGACATTATCTCTGCTCTGACAATGCCTCCTTGTCTTGTGTCAGCTGAGAATTTCATCAGTCAGTTCCAACCTTCTACACCCAAGGCATTAAGGAAAATGTTAAGTAAGATCAGTCCCAGTCTGGTCTGTTTGGATTTCCACTAATAACCTTCCACCAAACTGGCAGAACCTGTGCCATCTCTCTGGTCCCTGCCCACCTTCCTACCAGCTTCCTCACTTTAAGAAGGAAGGTGCAGTCTATGTTTGCTATCCTAGTGTTTCACTCCTGACAAAGCAGTTTAGCAGATGAAATCTGAACATTTGAAGTTAGCCAACTTTATGCAGACATTCTTTCTCATGATCAGGGAAAAATTCTAGCTTTTCAGACTTCCTACAAAACAAATACAGTACTCCACACTCGCTTCAGGAATGTAGAGGAAAATATAGGTTCTTCATACACATTCAGCCAAATCATTACCCACAGAGTTTTCAGAAATTATGGGGAATCATTCTTTTTCAACTGACTAAACAATTACTGGTATTTATTATCTCTATTTTGACAGAACTGGTTTAACACATTCTTAAAAAAATACACAACTTATTCTTTTTGATCATCACAAGTGTCATCAGCCTACCATAAATATTGTAATAAATAACTCTGCACCACAAAGAAACATGATCCTCTAAACGTTGAATCAACATATTTGCTAAGGAGGTGTGTATCAAGTCAAGTCATCTCAACATGTAACTGATCCCCCAGTGGGAAGCAAATAAACAAACAAGAAAACACAGTATCTCACCTTTGAAATGCCGGTTAATATAGCTCCATAGGCCCAGTTCTTGTCTAGCATATACCCCCTGTGAGGCAGCTGGCAGACTCACAGAACTGCTCTAGCAAGTATGTTTGCTGGTCACACAGTGACCAGGGACCCTGCAACTCTCCCCATCCAGACAGGAACAACCAGCCACTTCCTCCTCTCCTTTTCCTTCTTTTTTTCAAGGCCAGACACAAGCCCTTTCTCTCCCTTTGGGATGATGGATTAACTTGTGATGACAACTGGTCATTCAGCCCCAGATCCCCTATTCCACCAAAAGCACATAGATCCCTGACTCCTGTGTCTCAGAGGAGTGAAGGTAAAACTGCTCTGTTGGGGTGAATTACCTCCTTGTAATAAAAATCTCCTCCCTTAGGAGAAAGAATGTCCCTCCTACATATTTTGCCTTATTTTACTAAGTCTTATCCTTTCCTTCCCAAAAAAAAAAAATTAAATCAGCCAAATGGGTCTTGCTGTCCCCTCCACTGGAAAGAAGGGAAGTAACTAGAGCAAAACATACGGAAGGGAAAGCATGACTGGCAAAAAAAGAAGTGACCTCTTGGCTCAAGGGCAGTGTGGAAAGGAAGGCAGCTCAGAGTGGGAGGGAAGTGGCAAAGGAAAACTCGTATGCATATATGCAGACACCCATGCAGATACAGATTTACCAAAGCCTAGTGAGGAGGCGTCAGCCTCCCTATCAGCACCAGCTTGTGTAGCATGCCTTCCTGCACCTTGTGGTAGAGCCAAAGAGCAGCACAACTCAGCAGCCTCCCACCTGACTCAGGAAGGGGCATTGCCAGTCCTCACCATCGGCATCTACCTCTTCACACGGGAAGGGGCCACTATTATTGGAGAGCATTGTATTACATGTGCTATTTTTGGTGAACATGAAATACTATCTTGCATTTGTACCACATCTGTAGTTCCTGGAGACATGCACACAGGCTGACTCTAAAGCTATAAGCCTCTTTTCTCTGTAGAAAGGAAAAACAATTAGAAAAACTTTGTATTCTTTGCACTTACAAGGGCAGATCCCCTTACACCAGATACTGCTCTTTCAGCAGATCTTTGTGGGTGGAGATTTCATATCAGCATGTCTGCCAATTCCTGCCAGAGTTTCATCCAAGCCACAACATACAGAGTCAACACTCATTAGCATTAATTATTATTTATAAGAAGCAATATTATCTGCATTGCTATCATTCACACTTATTTTTACGCCTTACATAGGGCTCATATGCATGGTACCTCACTGCCCAAACAGACAGAACAAGGTCCCATGGAATCTGCAGAGCAACACACAATATTGCCATCCTTAAACCATTTTGAACAGGTCATTGTAAAAGCTAGGACATCCCCTTTTCTGTGCTCCCATGAACTTTCCTTCTACTTTATAATAAGGTCAAGATTTTTCTTCTTCTCACAGCCAGAAAAGAATTAAAAAACCCCTTCCTATAGACTATAAAATAATTTTCTAATCAGAAAAACCAGAAAAGAATCAACACAAGAACAGCATTGTCCCACACTACTTGTAACCATCTAAACCCAGTGTTTCCAGCACAAAACTCTCAAGGGAGCCTTTTGCACTTGACTAGAATGAATTGGTTTCATACAGAGAAAACATGCTCAGTGTATTTCCATTGAATTCATCCTCTATCTATTTTCTTGGCACACGGAGAAACTTTCTTAACCCCACTTTATTCTGCTTCAGATCTTGTCTTCAAAACCAGAATCATACTGTATGAGATGGGGTTTTATGTTAAGCAATGGGGAGGATTTCATTTAGTTCCCATAAAACTGCGAAAAACTTTCAAATGTTACAAAATTCAATTTAAAACAGTTAATTAGTCCAGATCACTATTATTAGTACTATTGAAGTTATAAGTATTGTTGATAATAACTGCTCATAAATAACCATTTGCATACATTAAATTTAGCTGGAAGAACTTGTGAGCATTACCAAATCCTGTAATGAGCATGGTCTATATTCTCCTTTTAATGAATTCTGCCTCACTTCCAGTTTAAATAATATTTTTTTACCACTTTGTTTCTTCCTTGTTTTGTTGCTTGATGCAATACACAATAGCACAGGCACCAAGCTATGTGCAGTGAATCCAATTTAGAGAGCCACTTTTGCATTGGCCAAGGTTAATGAAAACACTTCAGTATGTTAAGGTGAATTCCCTCAGTCAGTTCAGGCTGGTTGGAGAAACTGTTAATAATCAGGTAGGACTGCTGAATCAAAATTATGAATGAGATGGAAACACTGAACACATTTTATGCTCCCATTGCTTGAATCCTATTTGAGATTGTTGCAATCACAAGTTATGCATAGCTCTGAAATACAACATACTTAGACCAATATGAATTGCAACATTTTGCTGAGAAGTCACAACAAGTTGAGCCATACTGCATACACCTTTCAGTGAGAAGTGTCAACTGAATAGAGCAGGAAAACTTTGGAATACTATTTGCTGCTGAAAGCCAACTTCCATCCAAAAACATTTGTGAATAGTTTGATTTCCATTGATATGTACATTTTATTTGCTTTGCTAAGAAATCAGAATAGATTTATTTAAACTTTCAGATACATAAGAAAAGCAGCTTTCAAACTAGATCTTGCTGGCATATTTACAATTTTTCCTATTATTCACACGTGCATTAGATTAATTTATTCCATAAGTTATCTAACCACAGAAAAAAAACCATACCATTTCTCATACAAATACCAAGTATGAACATTACATGCATTATAAAGGAGTTCTTTTAGTTGATGTTTTTTTGGCCAAAATAAGTATGATTAACTTGTGCCATAGAACATCTGAGAATACTGTTCACAGCTCATAGGCAATTAATACATACAAAAACATTTGCAGAAATAAATCATTACCTTTTACCTTTTTACTCAGTTTTCTAACCCTGAAATATCCCACTCTTGATTATCATTCTTTACATGAAAAGATAGGAAGCACGCTTCCAGGAGAATAAAGGCATTCCTAATGAAAAAAAGAAGTTTGATCTTTATTGTATCTGTAACCAGTAATTACCATGCCATTATATTTATACCAACAGTCAAGCACTTCACTGGCATAAACAGACACACCTCTTTCAGCAGCAGGGTTGCAATCACTTATGCTGGTAGCTATCTTCATTCAAAATGCACAGACAGTTAAATATGAAGAATGTATAAATTGTCCAGATCTCTAGCTGGTTCATCACACAACACTTCACTGAAGTTAATAATGCCATACCATCTGATAACACATCCTATTATTCACAGTTTAATTAAATTGTACATGGAAAGTTAACAGAAAAAGGTAACCAACCAATGCAATGCAAACAACGCAAAACTCAGTGTGGCAAGCTTAAGCTGGCTCTATTAAGCAACATATCACTAACGGTGGAAAAAACAATTTTGGAAAGTGCTCAGTGTCAATAAAGACATCCTTTCCAGTATTGATTAAGCAAGGCAAATATCAGGACACACAAAACCACATATTAACTCACCTTTTCCTGGAGCGAGCACTAATGTTCTAGCATTTCACAGAATGATGTTACAAAACAGCCTAATGTGAAATGTCCTTCTGCACAAGTCATATTAGAAGGATGATAAGCAAGTGGTAGCCAGGTAAAGGAAGAGAATAACTGCAATGCTCAAGATGGAACACAGTGTGAGGCTTCTAAGCAGGAAATAAATTTTGAGAGGCAATCCCTCTCACCTTACACAATGTTTTGGTCCAGCTCACTATGTTAAATCCTGTCTTAACTTCAGGATGAAGTTTGATTAATGATGAAAGTAGCTTTTCTTTACACAATCAATTATCTTACATAAATAATCTCTTACTAAATAACCTCTTCATAAATAAGCAAAGTGTCTCAAGCATTAAAAACTGGGGCAACGGCATTTTAGATGCTTCCTAAGAGAAGAGAGACAGAGTTGAATTCACCTTACTTTTAGAGCTCTGTTATACATCCCAAGTGATCACCTGGGAAGCCCTAGGCTTCCTTTCAGCTAAACAGGCATTGCAAGGTGAAAATCACTTCATGTACTACAAGCACCTGCTCTGGGAAGAGATTATGACAATTCCCTGGTGTGAAAACATATGCAGGTATTTAAAATTTCAGGCAGCAACTCTGAGAACTCACTATCTGCAAAGCAGAATCTATATATTTAGAAATTGTTAAAGATACACATTTTCAGTGCAAACTCACCATTACGTCTTTGGTTCATATGTTCTATTTTCTTCTTGATTTTGAAATTTTCAGCCTTTTCCTCTATTCAACATACAGCCACTCTCCTTAGTGCTATAACTTTCCAATTTTCAATGCCCTAGCCAATAGTTTCCTTGTGACAAACTGGTGTTTATAAAAAAAAATATTATTTAGGCTGTATCAAATCTTACCTCTGAAAGTGAAGACTCACAACACATTGAGAAAGACAGATTCCCTGTAATGATCTTGGGTAAAACTCTTCAGCATTCCTGAGACAGACACCCAGTCAACACATCCCCAAAAGTACACTGGTGAAGAGAACAACAGTGTTGCTCTCTCCTGTAAAGAACAGATGAGAGCAATAATACCTTATCAAACCTTTGACATGTGAAATGAACACAAATATTCATTTAACTTACATTTTGCGCTTGCAAAATGAAAAGAGCCAGAACATGGACTCTGGCATATGATTGTCCACACTATTTAATTAGCAACAAGCTTCCTGACATGGGCTTTCCCCTGTAACCCAGTACTGTCTCAGGCCAAACAGATACCTATATTTAGAAGGTAACATAGACAAAGGACAGCTGCCTTTAGACAGTACAGGTGAGGCCACTTCTTTGTAAGGAAGAGAATTTAGCCATGTGGACATAAGCCCTCAGGGGCAAGGACTGGGTGCTGGCCTGTTTGTGCTAGAGCTAAGGTAGCCATAAAGACCGGATAGGACATTGTGGGCATCTTTAAGTGTAAGGTCAAGATTGTATCTAGAAGACTTGCCATACCATGATGTTTCAAATACTAATGAATACATTCATGCACAAGAGCAATTTTCTCAAATTAATTAGGATTACTCCTATGTATAAAAGTATGCCAGCGTAGGTGTGTGCAGAAGAGGTTTTGGAATGTCAGTCATCATATACACATCAGTTAAAGTACACTCATAAATGTTTTTGCTTGAAAGATTGTATTAACCTTAATATAAAAGACATGTTTTCTGGGTCTGATGACTCAGGAAGAACTTGCAAGTCTATACCTTAACTCATTCATCTTATATAAATAAACTTTCCCCTTGTGAAAGGGAGTCCCATGGCATTAATAAATAGGGATCTTTCTCAACCATAATCAGATTCTGCAAGAATCATTTAGAAACATTTAGATTAATTATTTGTTGCGAATTATTCACTTAACTCTGTCTCTTCAATCAAGAAGCATGGCTCTATTTCTTTCAGCAACACGAGCTAGTATAATAGAATACAGTTTCCACATTTAACACTCTTATCCAACACCATTTAATTAAAGTCTCAACTGGGAATAGTCTGGCCAAAGTTTTGAAGGTTTGAATGCAGGCCCACTGGAGTGAAAGCCCCATCCACTGAGTTTGCCTCTGCACCTGACTACACCCATCTTCTTTAAGGGGCCAACCTTTGATGATAATACATTCAAAAGCCAAAGGAGGGGTAAGAGGGTACAAGATATCACATCCCGCCTTCAAAATAAACTCTTCAAATCACCAAGATTTACTTGCAGAGAGATTGCTAGTGTTTAAAGTAGAACTGGATGAAGCCATTTTCCCCACAACATTTTGATAATTCTTAAGTAATGATTTAATATATGTTGGGCTTTGCTTTTTTCTTGGCATTGATTCCATGTGAGCTAGAGAAAGTAGAAATGGATTGTCTTCCAAACCCTTATGGCATAAATAAATCAAGTTACGAATAAGGGCTCTCGTAAGCGATGAGTAAATATCTCCGTTGCCTGATCCATCAATGTCAAGTGCCAGAGCTTACACTTCTCAGATATGAATACTGAAGTCTGCAAATCTTTGAATCTCTTTATGCATCAATCATGCTCTGTTTCATAGTCTCCTATGTTCTTCACAGTTCCTTGAGATTTTCATTAGGGAAAAAAAAAAGAAAAAGGAGGAAATATTTTATACAGAAATTGCAAGTAGAGAGATATATCAAACTGATGCATCCAGCTCCTTTCAGGCATTACACACTGATGTACAGCTTTCATTTTTTACATTTCTTTATAATTTTTATTCAGTTTAAAAAAAAAAAAAACAAAGCAAAAAACCACCACAAAAACCCCCCACTCCTCAACCACCCCTAGCCATGAAAGACAGGAAAAATATACTCCAAGAGAGAGAATACCGATGAAAGACAATTACTTCCAAAAGCACCATGGGAAATGAAAAGCCTGAGAACTCCCTAGCCTGAGGACAGCTGTAGAGGTGAGCAGTCCAAAAAATTCCACCAGCAGAAGCAGTCAAATTGGATATTGTTGGGCATCCTGAAAATATTCTACAGTCTAAGAAGAACTGCTTTGCAATGCGTTCTCAGTTGGAGATATTTACTTCAACTTTCTCTGTATTTCCGTCTCTCCATCTTAGCTTTGCCCCAGTCCCCTTTTTCTTTCCCTCTGCTACCTTTGCCCTGCTTGCTTCCTTTCCCCATAGGCTTCCATTTAATTACTTTCTACAGTAAAAATAAAAGGGTTCTAAAATGTCATTTCCACCATGAAAAGATACCAAAACCTCCCAAAGTTTTTAAAAGGGAAAATGATCCATGTAAAAAGAAACCCAAACAAGCAGCTGTGTGTCACAGCAGCAATTACAATCTCAGAGAATTCAAGATACTGTTTGTGTTAGATTCCCTGTGTACACCCATACTTACTCCCTCCTCATGGTCCTGCCTGACTTAGAGGTAAGTAGGCATTGCATTAAAGCAGACTTGGAGACGTTTAGTAAGACCTGGTCATAAGCAAACAAATCAGGACTAGTGACAGGTTTACAGGACAGAAGGTACTGGGTGTGACACACCAGAAAATCACTTACAGACATTAAACTGGCTCAAGCCTGTGTTTTACTTACCAGTCTTGGGCTAACACCCAGGACTTTTCTTTCCTTGCAAAGGTATGATGTCAGGCACATGGCAGTTCTTGAGATTCTGTATAAGCCAGCATTGCTAGAGGCTCTGTGCAGGTGTGGTTAACAGTTATTTAATGATTCTTCACAATTGCATGTATCTGTCTGAACATAAATACAGTCTGATCGTAATCTTTCTTTTCACACCATGAATTTGCCCTAGTGTTTCCACCCTTGCAGGTTCCCAAATGCCCAGTGTCTGTTATTCCAGACCTGAGCTTCACTGCATCATTTCAAACCACTCACGAGCCCTTTGCTGTCCTGTTAGCTTGGTAAGGTGAAGAGACCCAAAGCAATATATTTAATACAAATGCTCCAGCTCTTTACTCAAATTCTGTAAGTTTGGCTCCCTGATGACTCACAGGACTCTCCTCCCTTTCCCATGTTTACCCAATGATGACAAGGTCTGTTAACTTTCTAAAAGCAAAATTACGAAAAAAAAAAAACAACACCAAAAACAAAACACCAAAAACACAAGCACTGGCAATTCCTGGGAAAAGCTCTCCATCTTTTCCCTTTCCCAGCAGTAGCACGAGCCTTTATTCAGCATAAATACTAGTACTGTTCAATTACTTAAAATAATTTTGAGTGATAGTTCAACTGTTTCTTTTCCAAAAGGTAATAGTTTTCCTAATTAGTCACTTGCTTTGATAAGGCACTGACTTTTACTCTAATCTAAATTAACAAGACTTTATCTACTTGCATCATTTAAACACACCCTACTTGCAAATCTGGTATGACTAAAAACCATGACAAGTGTTTGGTTTCATTTTACATTTGCTTCAAAGTGCCCCACTTGGAGGTTAATTATTAATCTAGTTAAGTATATGTAAAGGTTCAGGGAAACAACAGGGTTAGTGGGTAGAACAGTGGCAGAGGAATTAGGAAACCTATGTCCTATTCCCATCTTAGATCATATAGATTTGGCCAAGACATTCAAAACCTTTACTTACAGAACCAAAGCAGCAACATTCTGCACAAAGCACTTTGACATCTTTAGGGGAGAAATTTCATGGGTGTGAGGCAACAGGATGTTTATTCACACCTTCAAGAGCCTGAAACTCAGCTAATCCCTTAAGAACTCACCTAGGAGCTGGAAATCAGATACACGGTGTATGTAACTCAACAAACTAATGATTTTGTTAGATATGCAGTGGCTGAAGAACCAGCTCCCCAAGCTTTTACTGAATTTCTTTGCCATCTGAAAAGTGCTGAAAACATATCCAGTTTCTGGAACACAGTTTGGAGAATATAAATCCCCATTCCCCACCACCTGAGGTACTGTAATGGACGTACCCTGTAACTATGCTACATGTTCCAGGAGTAAGCAAGCAGCAAAATGGACAAGATATTCAAAGACACCTATGGTATTCTGGAGCTGTCTAGGGGGTTGCAGGGAAGGATGATGGCACACAGAAAATGGGGGACAGAAGATGCACAAGAGAGAGATATAATTTGGGGGCAATACTGCCAAATCCTGCCTGACACAGGAAGGTCTGCCTGTCAGCAGCCTGCTCCCAAATAGCTCCATTACAATGCAATTGACTTGGTCTTGGAAAAAAGAAAATCAAGAAGACCTTTACACCATTATTTATTTATGGATTTGACTAAGCTTATATAAATAATGGGATTCCAGCCAGAAATAGCTTTTTGAAAATGAAACAACAAAAGAAACCCACCCCAGAAGTAAGAACGTTAAATAATTATTGCTGTTCAACTGGAATATTATTGGCAAGGTGATTAATTTGTTATTCCATGGTGCTATAAATAGTTCCTTAACTCAGTTGAATTGAAACATATCCTTCATATCTCTAGTCACTGTTTACCCATGTAAAATATATGTGGTTTTGAGCTGGCTTAGGTGTACTCCAGAAAGGGCTAGCAAAGTTCAGTGACTCTCCCTCACATATTCAAAGCCCTTCATCTCCTGGTTAATTTTGCTGTACTTCTCTTATAAAGTTGTACACTCTACGCCATCGATGCATGGACTTGAAGGCAGTAAGAGGCTATTGTAACAGCTCAGCTGGTGTTTCCTCATATCATGGGCCAGTGATAGCAAGCCTCTGGCATCAATACCAAGTTTGGCGCCAGCAGATATTTGGTCTGGCACCAACAATAACAAGCTATGATGGTTTCTTTTTAAGTTTGTTTGGCACCAGTAGCAAAAAACATTCACTATTCCTGGCACAGAGCCACAGAATTTCACCAAATGGCTTCTGCATCATAACTTCACAACAAACATAACACAGCAAAACTTCTAATTGCGGTGGAGTCTGTCTCTTCACAAGCAATTCTGCCCTGACAATTACATCCAGACTTATCAATACGTGTGCTGCTTTCCAATACCAGTTTCTTTCTTACTGTAAGAAAAATCTCCTTGAAGAGATCCACAAGCCCATGGACTTATGAATCCAACCCTATATGGATTTTCTCCTTCTTGGTGCAGCTACATGAAACCAGGTAATCAGCTACGAGAAAAGCCTGTGGGGACAGTTACTGAACACAGTATTTGCAACATATTTTGTGACGGCTTGATTTAACCTCACCTTGCACTCTTTTTTGCCATGCACTTTCTCAGACTGCAAACCTTCAGCATATTCCAGAGAGGTTCATCTTATGCCAGTGTGGAAGCCCATTCAAGCTCCTGAGACCTAACAAAGCACTAAGAAAAAGAGATTATAAATTATCTGAGTCTCTGACAGAACAATCTCCTTTTTGACAGCTCCTTGCCACATGGTACAATGCTTTCCAAGGAGGCCTTGTGGCAGATACCTCAGTGGACACAGCACAGGACAAGGGCTCCAAAGAGCTCAGTTCTGCAGACAGCACGGCAACCAACTTAGCAAAATATTTTCAGCAGGACTCCCCTTCAGTCCTGTAAAATGGAAGAACTCTGGGATCTCTAGGTGAAAAAGATAGTGTAGGAACCTGGAATTATTTTTCCAGCACTAAGAATTAGTATCAAGAGCAATAAAGTCACTGTCTTCACAGAAGAAAATCCATCCCTGCCCATTTTGTCACAATCCAGGACTCTGGAGGAAAAAAAAAATTGCTTAGAAGCACTTTTCTAATGAAACATGAAGTGCTCACAGGGAGGAAGTGATACCAAGCTCTTGCCATGGGAAAATTTTATTCTGAGCAACGGCTCCCAAAAAACTAAAGACGGCATGAAAAAAAAGTTGAACTGGAACTCCCCTTTGTAAATTCAGCTCTCAGTACCTGCCAAAGACATGAGAAAATCTCTACCCACAGGGAATGGCTGTCCTTGTGAAAAAGTGCCAGTCTTTCCCAATGAGGGAATTCACGCAGACATTCATTCTGCTTCAGTGATCAAACTCTTCCTCCCAAGGTCTAAAGGAATTTCCACTAACCTCCTTTCTTACAGCTCAGTCTCTAGCTGAATTTCCTTCAACTATAAAAATATACATAGTGCAATTAGCCAACCTTCACAGACTGTAGTTCATTTATGCATGCTAGGCACATCTCCTGCTGTGAGCAGCCCATCCAAAGCGAACTCTTTGAACTGGTCTATTGTTGCTCATGTAGGGTATTGCATTGTCCAATTTCATCATTCCTGGCAAGGCAGTACACTCCTGCAGCTTTGCCACAGGAGGAGGAGAAGAGATGATGAAGCACTTTGTCCAGCTGGTGTGCTGGACATTTCTGATGCACAAATAAGCTTGCCTGCCACTAACTATAGGACTTTCTCAGCCACCACAGAGACCTTTACTGGCCAGTTGTGCCCATATAATCTTATCTGGAAACCCTCTCTAATCTAGTCAGTGGTCTGGAGAGACAGAAGGCAGAAGAGATAGTAAGAAAGGATGGGGTGAAAAGAATTTAAAATAAATATTTTTTTAAAAAATGAAAAGCAAGACCATATTGTGACACACCTTTGCATGATGTTTGCTGAACTGAAAACCCCATGTCTCCATGGTTCAAAATACCATGGAGACAACATAACTGGGTCAACCAAAAATATACCCACAACCACCAGAGTGTAGCATTTTGCTACATTTAGTAAGGAATATTTTTATAATTCCTAGCTTGAGCAAACTGCAAAGAACTACACTACCTTATCTCCAAATACCCATTGGCACACTCTCACTGTTTCTGAATTCAATGAGTCAAATACTACAGAAAATGGGAAGTAAAACTGAGCATGTGATTTTCTAGCAATCGTTCATGTTCCTTCATTTGTCTTTGACTGGATACTGTTTTGGGTAGGAAAAGAGGGGGTCTTACATCAAAAAGTCCTGCTCTGCTGATCTAAAGAGGAAGAGACATTTCATTTTAGAACAAAGAATTAGATTTTTTTTTACATTGCTTCACTGGAGGTTTTGGGAGGTTTTTCTTGGGGTGATGGGGGTGGGGTGTTTGGCTTTGCTATAATACAGCACATCAAAGTGCTTTTTGATGTGAAGTTTACTTAACAGAATCAGTTTTTCCGATGATTGTGTTAATCTTTATAAACCTGAAGGCGATACTGTGCCTTTTAAAAACTATAGCAGGAAAAGACTTGAGGTTACATATACTCTCAGTGGTGAGAGACAGGAGTAGTTGGACCTATTTCACCACTTCTTACAACTTTGATCATTGTTTCATGGGCAGCAATGGCAATGGGCTTGACATTGCTCTCATTTGTGCCAAGAAGGCTCTATTTAAACCGTGTACAGCCCTTTCTCAAGTGTCTTCATATGTTTTCTCAGGTGAGAGCCACCACAGATTTCAAGGCACGGTTTACAACACGCGCTGGCGCAGAGATACCAAAGAGGCCTTGAGCCACAACAAGAATCTCTGCTGATCTTAGGAAGGTTCCCTCCTCCCAGCCATTAATAGCTATCTTTGTATTATTTTGAGTACAAGCTTCTGTCCCCTCTTAAATCTTGCAAAACCAGCTTTGCCATCCACTCCTAGTCTTGAAGTATGGCTGTGAAAAAGCTTCTGTTATGTCTGACGTGTTTACCTACAGCATTTGAATGACTTTTTAAGTTCTTTGAATAAAGATAAGAGACAATGTGTACATTTTCCACACAAATAGTGGAACGGTAATAAAATAAACATCAAAGGCAAGCTAGCAAATCGTCGCTAGTTCAGTGCTATTTACAACAAAAGCAGGAAGAGGAAAAAACCTACCCTTGCCATTGGCATCATCTTAGAAAATATGAGTTTGGAAGGAATGATACCTTTTTCCCATACCCTTAAACACAAACATTGGCACCTACAGCTAAGACAACAATTTACTGAAAGATTTTGGTTTACATTACATGGAGACAACAACAACAAGGAACCAAGAGAGGTCTCCCTCCTCTTATTTTTGTCTTTCTGAATTGCCTGCTTTTTTGAACTGGTACAGCTTTAGTGAGAACAGCAAGACATCAAATGTATTATTACTATTAAAGTTGTCAAGAGTGCAGCCAGGACAGAAGAACCTGTCACTGTTCAGTATTTACCATGTAAGACTCAAGCAGACTGAAAAACTGGCAAAGCTTTGAAACAAAATGCAGGTGCATGTGGGAACGTATATTCTATTCAAGAGAGATTGAAATAGAAAATAGTACTGTTTGTTTCTCCTCTTAGTCTCTTCAACCTTCTTTTTTTCATCTCCATCTTCAACACTTCTTGAGAGCCAGACCACAGCGGCACTGTCCTAACCAGAGTGACTCTGCATCAGGTATTTATTCTAGAATAAGGTCGTATTTGGAAAGACTACTTTTGGAAAATATGGAGCAATCCAACTCCTACTCCAGGGCACAGAATTCAAAGTGTACATATGAAAAATAAAACATAAGCACCACACTAGATTTCTGCTGATGTTTTTGTTATTGTTTTGCAGACGCTAGTGCTACTGCCCAGTGAAGTCAAATGACATTTTGCAATTGACTTTGAACAGTGAGCAGAACAGGGAGTTTTCAAAGGAGCTACTGCCATATAGCTCTCTTCATTGAGTTGTTCTGTCTAGTGTAATGTTGAAGGAGAAAAAAAGCCTGAAGGAAGGCAAGATCCTGATAACTTAAACCTAAAAAACCCAAAACCAACTAATTTTTCTAGAGAGAAAAGCGTCTGGGTAAAATTATGGAATACTTTTTGTCTCAGGTTTTACAGAAAATTTATAGATCCACGGTGTTAAAAAAAAGAAAAAAGTTACTATCCAAAAAAAGAAAAAAAAAAAGGACCAAAACCCCCTCACATACAATAAAAAATTTTACTGGAGAGTGACAGTTGTAAGACTGAGGTTACAAACACATCATCTGAAAGAGATCCACAGTAACACATCTAAAACTAAGGTTAAGGTTTTGACTAAATCTCTTGTAGCAAAACCCCAAAGCATTGCCTACCTGTTCCCATTCTACCTCTGCACCAGGTGTGCTTATGACAGAAGGAAAGAGGGACCAGGACTGAAACTATTTTGTCAGGCTACATAAATCATTAGGAATTCACAACTGCGAAGCCATGTATTATTTTCCAACAGGTTGTTGAGCTGTCATATTACAACTTGTTGCTTTATATGGCGCTATTAAAATAAATCACTGCACGTAACAGGTTCAGGTCTGCCACCTATAAGTCATTCTGCATTTTACACCTGGGAGGCGGGCCGGCTCTGCGAAGTCGCGCCGAACTGCGGCTTCATTCGAAATACTCGGGAAGGGGAGGGACCTGGCAGGAGAAAATACAAACAAGTTTCGTAAAATAACTTTCCAACAAGACCTCGCTGTCATCTTGGCTAATTATGGCTCTGATACGGCTTATTAGGGCATACCCACCTTTGCTACCTTGCTTCTCCACCCACCACCCTTTCAGATCTTTGTCCTGGCTCCGCCTCTCGCCGGCGTTATAATGGGCTGGTCTGAAAGTGGTGGAGAGACACAGAACCACAGGGGAAGGGAGAGATAATGACAATAACACTAATAACCCGAATAACCCGGCTGCTGCCCGCGTCGCAGCGAGGAGCCAGCCCGGCGTCCCGGCACTGACGGGGGTCGAAGCCGGAGAAAGAGGAGTAACCCCGACGGCCCTCGAGAGCTTCTCCCCGCGCCCGGGGAGCGCCGAACGGTGACGGCGGCAGCGCCCCCGACCAGGACCGCGCTCGGAGAAGACCCGGCTCCGGCAGCCGCCCGCCCGTCCTCCCGCTCGGGCTCCCCGGGGACCACCTCGCCCTTCTCCTCCGGCCCCATGGAGCAGCGAGAGTAAAGAGCGAGAAGGACAAGAAAGGGGAGGGGGCGCGAAAACAGAGCGAGCGCCCCGCTGGGGGAGAAGGAGAGGAGGTGGCAGCCGGAGGGATCGGGCGGCAGGCAGGGCACCACCGCCCGGCCCCGGGCGCCCACCGGCCGGAGAGAGGCCAGCCCCCCGCCAGCGACCCCGGGCCGGCCGGCTGAGCCGGGAGCGGACCCCGCTGCCCTGCCAGCCTTGCCAGCCGCCGCGGAGCTGTCCAAGCCGGTGCGGGGGCACAAAGCCCCTCGGTCGCCTCGCCGCCTCCCCCGGGGCCGCGCCGAGGGGCGGGGGTCGCGCCCGCCCGGCGGAGCCGCGGGGTGCGGGGGGCGCCGCCGGCGCCGCCGCCATGAAGCTGGAGGTGTTCTCGCAGCACTATGAGGACAAGCTGAGCTCCGGCAGCGATCAGGAAGGCAGCGGCTCGCTCTCCCCGGCTCCGGCCGAGAGCGAGCTGGGCTCGGACGGCGACTGTGCGGCCAACAGCCCGGGCGGCGGGGCCGGGCGGCCGGGGGCGCGCCCCCCCCCCCCCCCCCCCCCCCCCCCCCCCCCCCCCCCCCCCGCCGCCCCCGCCGCCGCCGGCCGAGAGCGCCAAGGGGAAACCCTACACGCGGCGGCCGAAGCCGCCCTACTCCTACATCGCGCTGATCGCCATGGCCATCCGCGACTCTGCCGGCGGCCGCCTGACCCTGGCCGAGATCAATGACTACCTGATGAGCCGCTTCCCCTTCTTCCGCGGCGCCTACACCGGCTGGCGCAACTCGGTGCGCCACAACCTCTCCCTCAACGACTGCTTCGTCAAGGTGCTGCGGGACCCGGCGCGGCCCTGGGGCAAGGACAACTACTGGATGCTCAACCCCAGCAGCGAGTACACCTTCGCCGACGGCGTTTTCCGCCGCCGCCGCAAGCGCCTCAGCCGCGCCGCCCCGCAGCCCGCCCGCCCCGCAGCCCCGCCGCAGGAGGCGGCCGGAGCGGGCACCGCGTCCCCCGGCGGCTCCCCGCGGTGCTGCTGCTGCGCCTCCTCCTCCTCCTCCTCCTCCTCCGAGCCCTGCCACTGCGCGCCCGGCTCCAAGGAGGCAGCGGCGGCGGGGGGCGGCGGCGGGGCGAGGGCGGCAGGCGGCAGCGCCAAGTTCTCCAGCTCCTTCGCCATCGAGAGCCTCCTCCAGCGGCCGGCAGGACCCCGCGCCGCCCCGCAGCAGCAGCAGCAGCAGCAGCAGCCGGCAGCACCGCACGGCCGCCTCCTGTGGCCGGCACCCCCCGCGCCCCCGCACCTGCTGCCCGGCGCCTTCCCGCTGCTGCCCTACGCACCTGCGGCGCAGCCCCCGCCCGCCGCGCTGTACGGCGGCGGCATCCTGCAGCTCTGCGCCTACGGGCTGGCCGAGCCCTCGCCGCTGCTGATGGGGGGCGGGCGGCAGGCGCTGTCCCCGGCGGAGCCGCCACCGCCGCCGCCACCGGCGGAGCGGCCGCGGGCGCCGCTGTTCGCCGCCACCCTGGCCAAGGGCGGGCGGGGGCCGCAGCCCGGCCCCGCGCTCTCCGGGCCCCTCCGGCTGCAGCCGGCAGCGAGGGGCTCGGCCTCCTTCCAGCCGTACGCCGTGGAGACCCCCCTAGCTTAATGGAGCCCCCCTCCTCCCCTGCGAGGGACCTGCCCGGGGAGGCGTGGAGGGGGAAAGGAGGAGGCTCTGGATCCCGCACTTTAACTCCAGAGGCGACCAAAGCCTCCAAGCAAAAGCCTCGGTGACTGTGCCTTAGTGAAAAGACAGTGGGTTTAACTTAAACCAAAAGAAAAAAAAAAGGAAAAAAAAATCAAACAACTGTCGGTTTGGACATAGCCATGAGCCTCAAGTGCTTCTTACTGTTCGTTGAGACTACTTGACTTCAGCCAGTCCCTCGCCACCTCCTTTCTATCCCCTCCTCTTGTTCCCACATCTCCTGCTACCGAAGCCTTGGGTAGCAGAGCAGGGGGTGCCTCGCGGAGGGGTGCGGGGGATGCGCTGTGCGCTTGGGAGGGCGGGGTGGAGGGACGGGGCCGGGCGAGCCTGCCGGGAAGAGCAGGGAGAGAGGAAGGGAGGGGGCCGGGGGCTGCTGTGGAGCCGTGGGTCTGTACTGCAAAGCAATGCATCACTGTGCCAAAAGAAATCTTTTCTCCTGTCCGGCAACTAGCATTTCGTGGGAAGGGAGGACATTAAATTATTTATAAAAGTAGTGTTTTTAACACAAAGAGAGTGCAGCTTTTTTAAATTAATTATTGGGGGGAGGGAGGCGGGACGGGAGAGAAGAGAGGGCTCAAGGAAATGTCAGGTGTTGTCTCCTGTATGGGCTGGCGTTCTACATTTGTGGCCGAGACCACTGCTACTGGAAAGAGAAGAGTAATTTTTTTCGTATTTTATTTCTGTGTTTGTATATAATATATGTGCGTGTGCATTTTATTGACGCTCGGCCACCATGGTTTTTTTTCCATTTTTTTCCTTTCTCCTTACCCCAAATAAAAGCTGCCCCCTAAATAAAGACGGTAATAAGGAGAAGAGCGTGATGTCTGTGCTGGCGATGAGGGAGGGAAGCCTGTCGTGAGACAACCTTAGCCGAGAAGCTTTGCTCGGGCTGCGGGGTCAGCCGAGCTGCCCGCCCTTTCATCCCCATCCCTGCCGGCGGGTAGAGATGCCAGGTAGGGACCCGCCTTATTTTGGTCACGGGAGATGAGAGAGGTTCTCCTCTTGGGCTGCCGCCAGGTTTGGAAGTCTTCTATAATTCCTCGAGTAAGATCAGATTTTCACGCAGGAGCTCAGCCCTCCAGAAAGGCTGACATTTTGCAGGCAGGTAGATTTGCAGACAGGCTGCCCGATTTGGGGGCAGCCTGCGGAAATCCTGATCATCCCCCCTTTTTTTTTTTTTTCCACGAAGGACAACCGTCGACATGTAATCCTGTTGTCATCTTTCGGTCCAAAGAAAACTCGCTTCGGGAAGGTCATTGACACTACGAGGCTCCCGCTGCTTCTGATGTAGGCAGCCACACTGGCAGCTACAGCGGGCGAAACCTCGGCGGGGTGAAGACTAGGGAGTATTGGCTGGTAATAAGTATGCACATGTTGCCTTCTCCCGACGGGTGTTAAGCTGATTCGTGTTGTCAGAAGTGATCAGGAAAGCCTCAAAAAGGCTAAGTCTGAAAAAGGACAGGTTAGGGGTCTAACTACCCATGGTACTGAATTAGAAATGAGTGGAGTCCCCAGACTCGAAGAGTTTATATAAATGCCAAAATAATAATTCAGGGCTCGTTTATTTGGTTGTTTCTTTTAATCAAAGCTTTAAAAGGTATGAAAATTGGCGGGCTTTTCCCCCTTTAAGTCTTCGGTAAACACAGATTACCTAAACAAACGATAGCAAACAGAATTTTGGGCGCTGGTTGTCCTTCTTTCCAATTACACTTATTTTGGACCCTGAACTTTCTTTCCTCTTCTTCTCTCACCGCCGAGGCTCAGCCGCTGAATAGGTTCTATCTTATTCACAAAAATTATTCTGAATAGCAAAGGTGTGTTGTGAAAGGAAAGCTTCCAACAGAACAATCTGCGGCTGAAAACACTGACTTGTTTCAATACAGCTCAAGCAGATTTCACGGTGTGTTTAGCTCAGACCATAACATTCATCAGAACATTGCGAGAGATTAGTGACTAATGTATGAAGTAATCCAACCCTTGAAGGAATTGGTTTTTATGTACACACACGCATGCACACATACACACTATTTCGACATCATTCTGCCTTCAAGGCTCTGTGCAAATATTAATCTACCCTTCTATAATCTACCCTTTCCTCTGGCTTGTATTTTACCATCTCCTTTTTTTATAGGAGTCTGCATGACCTGTCAGCATGCAACTGCTAGTATCTTTTCATTTTGTCGACCTCTAAAGGTGGTATTTCAGAGTATGTTAAAAGCACCTTGGCAGAAAGTGGAAATTTTTATTACAGCCACAAGCATGTATTTTAATCGGATGTATTTAAGTGCAAGTAGGGAAGAATTTGTGTGTAAACCCATGCTTAATAGGATGACATTGGGTTTTTTACTTTTAGAAAAGTCATTTTTTTATTAAAATAATTAGAGCATTAAAAAAATTAAAAGGAAAGTCCACAGAGTTCAAGGTGTGCCTTGTTAATAAGTATTCTGTATTTATCTTCTATGAAACTCGATTTTTTTATATATCAAGAAATGCACATCAACAGTGCAGTATCAGGGATATCTGTATCCTCGCGGTCCTTTCTTAGTCCAGGTTTGGATTTCCTCAGAAGGTCGAGAGGAGGATTTGAGGGGTCCCCGAGGAGGGGCAGTGGGAGGGCGGGCAGGTACCACCCGCTGTCGGGAACCTGCTGGGCGGCGGGGCTGGGCGGCTTTCGCTTGCTGAAGGACAGGGTCTTCTCCGTCTCCTCCTGTCTGAGCATCATCCTCCAAATAGAAGACAAGGGAAGAGTTTCCTCCTGTTGACCTCTGGGTGAAAATTTGGAAATTGCCCCATTGGCGGTACTGCAGACCGTGCCCCCGTTTCCGAGCAGGGGAGCGGGAACAGTTTGTCCACACGCAAGTGGAAGGTGCGGGAAGGAAAAAAGCCGTCTGTGTCTGTGCTGTCACCCCGCCCCGGGCACACGACAGCTTCTGAGAGGCCAGAGAGGCAGGAGGGACCGGCCCGCATCCCCCGCCCGGGAGCCGCAGTGGAGCCGGTGAGGGGGACGGCCGGCCCCGGTGTACAGCCATAAATCCGAGCTGTCAGCTGTGACAGACGGCTGGTGAAACACAGCACCTGTCCAAACACTTTCCAGCAGTAGGTAATCAGAGAACCGACACTTTACATTTTTGTGTGGAACAAGCACATTAACCATTTCGCAAACCACTCCAAAACAGCGATGTTTGTACGGCTAGGTACTTTGTCTTTCTTAATGTCTAATAAATCAGCATGACAGAAGAGAGACAAAACCTTTCTCCTTGTGATATTTGACACATCAACCGCAAGTTAATACTTTGAGACGCTGTTCTTTCAGCCCTACTAGTGTCTGCATCACACAGAGCATCTGTTTGTTGAATGGGTGCAGTTTGTGATACTTGAGAGATTTTTACACACTGCATAGGCAAAAATTAGAGGAACGGGACAGAAAGCCTGGCTGGAACAAGGAGCAAAACAGTCTCTTCATCAGCATGGGAGAGGAACTGAAAACATCCCATACTGGTGCTCCAACTCCTCTGGAGCTTCTTTGTGTGCTTGGTGGAAACCCCAGCCTGAACAGGATTGCACATGAATTCAGCATCAGTCTGGGCTCTGGTTTCATCTCTTTCAGTCTTTGAATGTTTTAATTTGCTTTAAAGGGAAAAATTAATCATACCTGACAATAAAAATATTTTCATCAGATCCTTTGGGGCAGCTTCTCCCTATTGTGTTCCCCATACACACACTTCATGGCAGATAATGGTAAAAATGGTTACCATGAATAATGTTAGTCCTAACCACTTTCCTAAATCTCTTAAAATTTTAACCTAGTGAGCAGAACTGCATAAACTTCTCCTTCACGGATTAAGGCCAAATTAATACAAAGGAGATGTCTAAGGAGAAGTTTGTGCACTTCAGGAACTAAGAGCTGCCAAACATGAACTCACTGAAGAAATAAGCTTGCAAAAGTGATGAGTAGATAACTGTTTGCCTATATTATATGAAGTCCATGCAGCAGGATGATACAGTAATACTGTGCCTATTCTCCTCTATAGTGGAAGCAAAGTGTGTTGCTCTTGTATCTTAGTAGAGATGTGACAGCATTTTAATCATGTTAATTTCCATCAAATTAAGCTAATTTTTCACCAACCAGATCTGATGAAGCCTGAAATTAGCTTTCAGCTTACCCTCCCAATCATCCATGAGATGGGATATGTAGTTCACCAGCATCCCTAACCCTTACTCAGAAAGAAACCCAGGATATCAGTCATTTTATTCAAGAGCCATCTCAGACTCAGTTCAGCATAGATTTTTAATGAAAGTTTCTAAGCCAAAAAGTGCAGCCCTTGGTATCACACTAGATACTGAGAAGAATGAAAGAGGTTGAATGGAATTTTGCCTTGGGACCTTGTCAGTTTTTCTATCCCAAACTCTTTTCCAAAAAGGGGATTCTTAAGGCCAGAATGTATTAGGTATAGAAGACCCTTAGCAAAAAGAAGTTTTGCCACAGAAAAATGCACATATAAAGGACTCAGATTCATAGGCCCTTCATCTTTTACACCATGCCTTAAGTAACCCAAAGTGAAATTTCCTACACATGAGCAAGGACAACCACAGCCTTACATACAAGGGTAGTGCCTCTGAATCAAAGTCCAGATTTTGCACAACTTTTCATTGAATTGGTGAAGGTGTTTCATTTAATAACAGGCAAGAGAGTCAGCCCTTTTGTTGTGCCAGGCTTTTTGCCTTTTAAGTCTGAAGTAGACATAAAAACAAAGTTGAAATCCACCTCCAGACAAATTCAAGACATTAAGTTGTGATTTTGGCAAGGGTGCTTGTATCCTATTTCAGCTTTGCTGAGCTCTATAGTAGCTCTTTAATGATGGGGTGAATATGGTTCAATCTCTCATTTACATCCTAGAGAGGAGACATTTTCCTCTTGAATAAATTCTCCTGTCTTCATTGGCAGTCTCAGAAGTCTCAAAACTTCAGGGAAGGCATCCATGAAGCCCAAATACCCCATCATAAAATCAGACAAATATCTACAGAGTGTCTAGCCCTTTCTAAGCATTCAAAGCTGTATTAATGCATCATTGTTTAAGTTATATATCATCAGCTTCAGAAAGCCAGTAATTCACATAATCTCCAGTCTTTCATAGTAGCCAAACATTGCTACTGCCTTCAGAAAGTTGTACCTCCACAGATCTGGATGGACTAAGTCTTTGTCCTCTTTTCCAGAGCCAGAGGGGGAGAGCATGAGGAAGAATTGAAAGAACACACTGCCATTACATTTGTGCTCTTGCACCATGGTATTGTTTTCTTTGTTATGACCTGTTTCAAAATCTCAGAGCTCTTTCAAGCAGCATGGCATACTAATAGCCTCCTTTGCTATGGGGAAAGGCAATGCTCTTGTGCTTCCTTTCCTCTCCTTAATAGCAGAGAATATTCAAGATGAAGCAATACAACTCTACGCTTCAGTACAATATCTTGAGCAGAGTATGCAGGACCAAGGACCACATGGTAGAAAAACATGTGAGAGGGGGAAAAAAATAAGAAAAGTAGGCTCACACCTAATTTTCCAAGTTCCACTGCAGTTGCTTCCTGACCATAACTGTTCATGGAGTACCTGTTTATAATCCATATGTCTATGTTTCTAAATGTTTTAATAAGTATAATTTACCTGGTTTAGGGACCAACGAGTTTATTTTAGCTGTTTGAATTGCTGTTGTTGTTTTAATAATTTGGTACTGGAGTATAATTCCAATAACATTTGACAGTCAGCTAGTAATCTGTCACATAAATAGTGTATTTCATGCTTATCCTTACTATTACTAAAGTATTTTTAGTCCTCTGTAGAAAAATGTTAATTAGTACCAGAGCCGAACTGGGCTTAACTACTGGCACTGTGTGGCTCCATGAGCTATCCCAGGCTACCTCACCGGACAGAAGACTCTTAAGCAAGACTGCTTCTGTGAAATTCATTTTTTATCTAGTAGACATTTAGTTACCTGGCTAAAGGATCTTAAAGTTTCAGCAGAAACCTGGGACTCCAATTTTTTTAACCCGGCATTTTTAACAGCAGCTGCTACAAATAGGCAGATAAACTTCAACATTCCAAGCAGAAATTGTCCATCTTACCTGAAGGTTTTGAAAAGACAATTTTCTGTAAAACCTCAGAGATTACCTATGGCTTTTCAAACCAGACATGGACACCAAACTATTTCAATTCCTTCCACAGCACTTACTGTTGAAAATCATAGCATCTTACTACAGAAATAGTTTCACTAGGCTTCTAATAAGGATCTATGAAAATGTAGATGTGAAAGCATTCTAAAATTGCCCAATTTACTTTCCATCCAGTACAGTTTCTTCCAGTTTATTTTTAATAACTCGTGAATAAGGCAGCATCTAGTTGCTTTGTTTAAAACATCTTAAGCAATGAAGGAGAGGCCCTGCAAAAATGTGGTTTTCTTTGGGAGAAAATTTAAGTTGCATAACCAGGTAGTAGCAGACGTTTAGTATTATTCCTTAACAAACGTCAAGCAACTGCTGTTGCTCTAGGTACTTCACACAGCCATCTTCAATACAGTGGTATGCGCTCATTACTTATTCTCATGCAACACCAAAGTAACTCCCCTTGCTTTGGCATGTACAAGCCTCAATTAGTTGCATGTTATCATCACATTCCCCATTAATCATTTAGCAGAACTGTACAGATGTACGGCAGCAACTTTCCCAATTTATTCCTCATAAGTCAGTCCAGGAAGCCCCCTGGTCATTTCTGTGTTTCTCTGAACTTCTCTGGAGCATCTCTTTCTGACTAATCACAAGAACATGGTGAAGGCATAGCTTTCTGTGTCACAATACCTGGAGTCATGTCAGGTTCTTCCCACGCCCCCCAGCTCTAGATGAAGCAGGTTAAGGAAGGACAAAGCAGTTATAAATTATACTACAAGCAGCCAGGCTAACACATGACAACAGAGTACAGACTGCAGTTACACAACCTTCTCAGCAATAACCACACCAAAAAAAAAAAAACACTCTTCAGTGTAATATTTCAATGGTCTTGTTCAGTCAGAGAAACAGCCTTACCCTTTCACCTCCCTCTGCTCCCTTATCTTACTCACCCTTCTTCAAGGTTATCCTTAAGGAAGCAGAAGCAATTTTGCCCTTGAATCTAGTCCACAAAACACTGAGCAAAAAAAGTAACATCTTGCCTTAAACTCTTCTGATGCCTTAGCATCGTTTACTAAGATGATTTTGCCTCAAGTCTCTTACAGAGAGCATCTCTCCTTCGAGACCCCGAATGGGGAAGGTATATAAACTGTATTTTGCCTGGTCAGATCTCCTAAACCAAAGACCATTCATTCTGTAGCAAGGTCACTGCTGAGACCTTGGCTGAAGCAAAATTAAAGTTGTGACAATTTCCAAGAAAGTGTGATCTATTCTTGGGGCTTCTGTAGCTGAGAAAATAAAACATCTGCCAGAGCTCCTCAGTAACATTCAGGTCAGAATTTTTCTATTTCACAGAAACTAGGCATTGTTTTCCATTTCTTTACTCTATAAAGGAGATTGGTTTTATACTTTGCTGGGGATAATTTTCTGCCACCCCATACTGTTCCTGGAAGCAAGGGAGAATTTCCTCTGTGCATTACTATTTCTATCATCACAGAGGAGCGGTTCAAATATGACCAGGTGACTTGACAAGCTCAACATATCCTATCATCGTGTTATCATAATTTCTTCATCTCCACTGCAAACAACCAGAGCAAAAATTGTAGGACTACCCAAACTATATAAAAACCAAACTTTAATTAATGTCTGCACCAGTAAAATTTATGTTAGTAAGTATTTTGTTCCTTGTGCAGCTGAAATCTTAAGACAAAAAGCTTGTCTAACTAGCCTGAAAAAGAAGTGAAAGGTGTGCATTTTCAGAGCTTGGTCTGAATGTGAGGGAATTATTCTGGGGTTTCCTACAGGGTGGAGATGAGTCCTCAAACTGGGGAACAGCTGAAGTAGCTAGAAATCAATCAGGTCACCCACGGGTTTATGAACACTGGAATGGTGCCAAAAGCCTGTTAGCTGGATGAGTGAGTCTGTATAACAGAGAAGAGCATGTGGGATCCAGTTCTAAAGCTATTGTGAGTGCTAATTGACAGCAGTTGCAGTTTACTGTCTTACTCTGGGGTACCATAAAAGCCTTTTTATTTTTAGGTCATGGTGTGGTATCAGCAATTAGTAACTACTTTAGTTTCATACATATGTGTGTTACATTAAAAAAAGCCCTTATGATAAAACCTCTTAAAGCTAATAACACAAAACCTGGACAGTTGTACACCATTATTTTAACACCTTTTAATTCAGTGCACATACCATTGTAGTGCACTATTTAAATTAAAGGACCACATCTTTCTTTCTATAGGATTCCTGCATTGTCCAATATAACTAGTTGTGGAAAGGAAACAGTCTTATGCAATTAAAAGGAATATTGTTCTCGGGGACCTGACTCAATGTAAGTCAGGAGGTTTTTTCCAAGAGAGAAAAGGAACCTCTGGAAAAGAATGGATGTTTTAAATATTTAAATCACAGTATTATAGCTGTGCATGTACTTAGGAGAACTAAAGTCATTAAATCTTTGCAGCCAGCTTGGTAGGATATGTAAAAACCTGTTGTAAACTAAGACATATTTGGGGTCTTTTTTGCAGCTGGAGTACTTGTGGTACTTAGCTTTGTTAGGAACATAGGCAGTTATTGCATTACCAACATCCATTCTAGTACAGGGGACACTGCAATCAAAGCCAGACTCCTTGTAGTGTCTTCCACACCCTGTTGCAGTGTCCTTTCAGAAATGAGATTTTGCAATTTCTGAGCAGTCACGTGCACCCAGACTTGAATCTAACTCAGATAATAATCTAAGCTGTGGGACCCTTCCCTTTGGCATGGTTCTGCTCTTCCTCACCAGAAGAAGAAGCCTGGCTTTACAGGCTGGTGCCTACAGGTCTCCCAGATGTGATGAGGTCTGACAAATCTGTATTGTTACACTCGTTCTTATTTAATTGCTTGCAAAACAGGATTGAACACTGCTTGAGTTCAATTTATTTTGGTTGGTTGCCTTTGTAAGCACCATCCAGCCATACCCTCTGACACAAGACTGACAAGTAGCACCCTACAATCAGAGACTGTGACTATAGCCTGGACCTATCAGCCATCACTATACAAAATGCAGCACAAGAGTATCAAAGGGATCTAGAAAGATCATAGAAAGAAAGTTGGTATTGTAAACTTATTGCTAGAGTACATTCCCCAGAATGGCACACAGGGCACTCAGCCTGCTGTATGCACAGGGTTTCTACTTGTACCTGTTATATGAGTCCATATATACACACACCACAAAAGCTGGCAAGCAATTATGAACTGCACAAACCAATCATTGTATTTTGTCACTTCCTAACAACTGTAAAACTCTTGAATTGTATGTATATTTCCCCTCAAAATGACTGTTAGGAGTGGATGCACATAATGAGCTCCCCCAATTTGTTTGTTCAATTTCCCATTCAATAGCAAGAACAGACTGAGGAAAACAAAATGTATTTCTATATATTAACTGAGCAGTATGTTGCATTTGACTCCAGCTTCAAAATTTCATTTCACAAGGAGGGGAAAAAAAGTTGATGCTAAAAAAAAAAAAAGGATCCATTTGTTTTCAAGATATACACATATCTACATGGCAGGTAGTTCCAGTTGATTTCAGCAGGAGTTCTCATGGACACTAAATATCTCAGTCATTAAGTTCTTGTTGGGAGTGGCTCAAAACCCAGCTGAGCCAGGAACTAAATGTGAGCAACTATACATTAATCTTAATTGCTATTCTATAAATAGTCTGGGAAAGAAGGTAATGGGAAACCCCAGCCAAATTGAGCAACCAGTGTCAAGAAGGGGTATTTGTGTCCCCTGCATTATTAAAAGGCCAAATAAGTGTTCAAATTAGAAGGCTAAAACACTAACATCAAGCTTTATTTTGATAAAGGGACTTATTTTGACACAAAACAAAAAAAATCATAAAACTAATTTTCACCTGATAGTTTGATAAATGTTTTTGTCTTTTTTTTTGCTGTATTTCTTTAAACTCACCTTATAAGAGCCAAATTTGAGATCTTAAGATGCTGAACAGGTTGATTACTTCCATAGTAACTGTTTTTCTGGATCTTTTTCTTCTTACAAAAAATCTTAAGGCCACAACTGCAATAGGTTGTGAGGAGCCAGTGGGATTTCAAGGTTCTGGTCTTACCATGGGCCAGGCTGCATTCAGTTTTCCTGAGGTTCTCAGCATACCACAAAGAATAGGTTAAACAACATGCCTACTTTTGTGCATTAACAGCTCACCCCACAGACTGCAAAGTTTTGCCTAAACAGGCAAGAAAAAGTCTCCACCTCATACAATACCATCCAGAAATCCATGCAATGTCATCCTTACCATAAATAAAAGAGGAAATTTGACTCCAGTGGGAGGTGAAATCAACAAGCAATATCTGGAATATCTGACAGACCAGGTCTTCCAAGGGCACATACCCTTAACAGGCAGAACAAAAATCCCTAAGCCTTCTAAATACGCATTCATTGTTCAGGGACAGTCACGATAAGCAGGAGTTAAGTCAGATACCAATAGACAGGTACTCATAATTGTTTAGCTAAATAAGGAAAGTTGTTCCCTAATATATGAGGGCTGAGACCACAGAGACAATCCTGAGGTCTGGAGAGTCATGGATTCATGTCCTTCTAACCAGGGCTACTCCACAGGATGTCTGCAGAGATACCAGCTTTGCCCAAGCTCTACCAACCACTTCTGCCTCTCAGGACAATCAATTACCAAACACAGCATCAACTGGAAGGAATGAGAAAGGAGAAGGTAACAACTTAGTCGCCTTGCTTAAGGCCTTGCTGCAGCTCTGCCTTGTCGCCGTATCAGTCACAAGTCAAGAGGTTTGTAAGTTTCCAACCTAAACACTCTTATCACCATATGCAGCTTTGAGTGTACTGCCCTGAGGGTTCCCTTCTACCCATCAATGCAAGATATGTTATCATCATTTTCTATCATGTAAACTCAACCACTGTTCAAGTTACACTGATATGTAATAACTATACAGTGTAGATCATCCATATCAGGTTGAAAACATACCTGAACTCAGACATCTATATGCACAAACTAGTAGAGAAGTTTGACTGTTGACCATATTTGCATAAGGCTTTCCCTCCTAACTCTATTAATTCTACAGACTGAACATACACAAAAACTTAGTATTTAAATAGAATTCAGATTTTTTTTTCATTAAGATAGAATAACAGGGAAAATAAGTCCAGAATCATATTTTTAATTAGGAGGGGGGGAAAAATCCTAATTAACATTATTCCCAATTCAACTTTCGTTTGGTTTATTTTTCAGAGACCTGAGCAATACTGACATAGTGCTGCTTTTCATTTGCTTTATTTACTCCCATACCTGCTTTGCTTAGTAACTCCTCACAAAATAAGTAGAAAAAACCCATCAACCTTTTGACAAATCATCTGATGAAAGTAATAGCAAAGGACCCATCAATACACAATCTGAATAATATATCAAAATTTTATCTACAAATGAAAGACTCAATTTGGCAACTCATAAAACTATTTACACTTACATGACAAAAAAATTTAATATCATGGGTTTATGGCTGCACAAATAAGTACCTGTGCATTCACTGAAAAAACAAGTTTGTCTTGGTGAAAAGCCACATAATATGACAGAGTAGAAATATGGGTTAAATTTGGTCACATTTGAACTATGAACACAGGGCTCATAGCTACAAAAAAATTAGATCCTAAACCTCCAAGTTTCACTGACGCAAATGGGACCATGAAAAAACAAAGGTTTTGTATGGAAAAAGACTTGTAGAGCCAGTTTCTTATTCTGCAATCAGACAAAGGCCCACACGCTACAAAGAAGGAATCCATCCTTTTGATGTGGGATGGCAAGGGAATGTCTCGTTCTGGACAGTAGCATGCACCTGCACCATGACTGGCACAGGTCACTGTGCCATTCAACACCCCAGGGTCCCTTATATTTCACATCAGCCCACGAGCTCTGGCAACATCTCCCAACCTGTACCTGTATGGGATGCTGAAAGACCTAAGGGCAAATAGGTTTGCAGGACTAGGACCAGCACGTCCTGCCAGATGAATTACCTCTTCCCTGGCAGCTCTGTCCAAAAAACTCCAGCACATGCCACGTAGCTCAAATATTTAAAGGCCAAACTTACACCCAATCTATGTAGATCTTTCCACATGGCCTGTAATTGGTGGAAAATGTAATGAGAAACACCAAGGTAGATTGTTAAAATTGTTATGCATCTTTTCATAGGAAACCACGTGCTTCCCAAATCCTTTCAGATACATCCAATGTCAAAATCCACCTGATCTATATCAAAGCAAAGGTTTGATTAGCCCAAGGTCCTGTCTCCAGTACACCTATTTGGGAATGGTCAATAGCAAGTATTTCCTGATTGTGCATGAAGATTAGGATATTCCTGAGTCAAAACAGGATCCTTGTGCTTAATAGCCCTGAAGAACTTTTCCTGCACAAGTTTGTCATGTCACTTTTTTGAGCTCATGCCAAACTTTTCCAGTCCAATTTCACAGCCAGATTTGTTTCATCTAAAGAAGCATCTCTTGCTATTTTGCACTGAAAGTGCCACCTGATAACAGACCACAGTATCAACACTTGTCATCTTGGAGAGATTTGCAACCATTCCCTTAAACGCTTCTCTCACAACTTCAGACCTGGGTTAAATCCCCCTATGAGGAATCTCTTGAAGAGTTATAATAAACTCATTCCTCATCTTCACTGTACTTGTGAACCTGTTCTGTCTCTACTGTATCTTGTTTCACAGAATATGCTGAGTCGGAAGGGACTCACAAGGATTATCAAGTCCAACTCTTAGCACTGTCCAAGAATCACACCATGTACCTGACAGTATTCTCCAAACACTTCTTGAGCTCTCTCAGGCTTGGTGCTGTGACCACTGCCCTGGGGAACCTGTGGAAGCACCCAGCCACCCTCTGGGGGAAGAACTTTTTTCTAACACCCAACCTCCCCTGACACAACTTCAGGCCATACCCTCCAGTCCTGTCACTGGTCACCACAGAGAAGAGGTCAGTGTCTGCCCTTCTCTTCCCCTCACTAGGAAGTTGAAGACTGTGATTAGGTCTCCCCTCAGTCTCCTCTTCTCCAGGCTGAACATGCCAAGTACCCTCAGCCACTTTTCATGTAGCTTCCCCTCAAGGCCCTTCATCATCTTCATTGCCCTCCTTTGGACACTCTCTAACAGCTTAATATCTTTCTTATATTGTGGTGCCCAAAACTGTACACATTATTCAGGGTGAGGCCACCCCAGTTTGGAGCAGAGCAGGACAATCCTCTCCCTTGACAAACTGGCAGTGTTGTGCCTGATGTCCCCCAGGGCACAGTTGTTTTGAGAGGTAGAGGTGGTGGCAAATGTTCAAGGGTATATAACCACATACAGGACTTCAGAGCTGAGTATACCATGGACCCATATTATCCAAATACAAATGAACTGCTAATCATGAACAAATTATCTTTACATGTTGCTACAATTTTTTCCCACTGCAACTCATTACAGACCTTTAGTTTTCAATAGGAAAAAAAAAAAATCAAAGCAGCACTCCTGTGTGGTAAATGTTGTTTCAGAGCCTACCTGAAGCTTTTTTTTTATCATTAAACTTGCTATATATCAGAAAACCCAACATACTCCAACTTTGGTAGGTAAGCTTGGATCTATGTGTGTCATCAGTATTAGATATGTAGCACTGTCCCTTTGTCTTTAAGTAAGCAGCATGGGATTTTGTAGATCTTGCAGCACACACAGTCTGCCCCCCGCCCTGAAGACCATGAAAGCTTGTGGAGCAGGGTGAGGTTAACTATAAGTCATGCTTGAAACCCCTCCAGGTGATCTTCCACCACACCATCCATACCAGGATTTTCACAGTTGCACATTCTGTACTTGAGGGCTCACCTGTCACCTCTATAAGCAGAAACACTGGTCTGCCAAAGACTAACTCCAGTCTTACACAAAAATTTTCTGATTTTGATCTGTTCTCCTGACCCTGAAGACAGAATACATGGTTTGATCATATAACTATAACATTCTTATTTCTTAACTAGAGCAGGCAAAGAAATTTCACAGCTTAGCAGGATGGGACAAAACCATCAGGAACAAGAGATATCTTGTCCACTTTTTTCACAGTGAAAGTTGGCCAAATTCTTTGGGTCCTTTCCACAGTCCTGGATGTTTGTTTCAATAGGCCTTGTCCAGATCTTTAGTCTTAGTAGGCAAAATCACCATCTTTAAGAGTGACCTCTATTTTAAACCAAAGTATTCTTCATGGCAAACCTGCATCCCCCGCCACTGCACAATCTGTTAAGAAGAACAGTTCTGCTTGTTCCTGATTAGGTAGAGAAGCACAAAAGGAAAACTTTGGAAGAGCTTTCTATTTCATATTTGTGATTGTGTATCTGCCAAAAGCTATTAAAACAAGGAAAAGCACTTTCAGAAGAACAAAACATCCATCACACCTTTTCCCCCAACAACTACTTTTGTTTAATATTCAGTAACAAGAAAACAAACAAGCCCTCCATCTCCCCCCCAAAAAAAATAAAAAAACAAACAAAACTCATTACAAATTACCCAAGCTACAAGATAGCTTAAATATTAACAAGCTTGTAAAGCTACTGGAGGTAAGAGCCCGGAGCTGTATAATAATAAAGCAAGACTCAGCGAGATTCCATAATTATTTGTTACACAACCCAAGAAACTATCTAGAGCATTTCTAAGATTACACCTCGCATATGATGTCTAATGCCAGAAATTATATAAGGCCTTTTATAACATAATCATTTATCATTAAAAAGGCAGAACAAAGGGTCATTATGACCAGAGGTGACAATCCAAGAATTAGTTTACTTAGGACCTGATCCAAAGCCCATGATAGTGATTTGCATACATTTCAACATGCTTTGGATCAGACATTCAGTGTTTTCCATGTTGTAGAGTTCCCTGGTTTTTTTTTTTATTCAGTGGAACTTAAGGACTGGAGCTGTGGAGGAAATAAAAGCAGGCATGTGTTCCTGTCAGAGCTGACAAATCTAAGCTGGCACTGATTTTGGTAGTAGTAGCATCTGTTTTACATCCTCTCAGAGAGAGAAAAAAAGCTGGCCCCCAATTCAGATTCCCAAATATGGGTTCAAATGCTTTCTAGGTATTTCAGTTCTGGAAACGCTGACCTATGCAGACAGCTCTAGCAAGAGTTGCAGGCAGTATCTGAAGCAGTTCAGATCCAACAGAATATAGGTATCCTCATGCACTTTTATGTCAAGAAAAATGCAAAACACATGATCAGCTATATTTTCATAACAGGAAAATGGCATATGCAGCATGGAAATAGAATCTTCAGCTGTAAGTCCAGCTCTATCCATCAGGAAGTCTTCTTGGATAAGAGTGGACACCCTAGTGAGACAGTTTATCTGTAAGCTTGCAGATGAGGACTCTACTTGTTCCCTTCCTTCTGGCATGTTAAGGGTTGTGGAGAACACACAACTCAGAGGGGAAGTACTATGAGCAGAAAGAAAAAAGCCTTACCCTAATTATAGTCATATATTTTGACCAGAAAACAGAAGAAGCATAAGAAGCAGAGCAAAGACTTCTAATTGACTTGACAGGGAACAACCTGCAGGATAAGGTAAAAAAAATCCCACTGTGGAAGCACTATTCTACAGCAGCTAACCATAATACACACAGGGCCAATGGACCCACGTTGGGGGAGAAAAATCATCTCATAATACAACAGAAATCTACAGAATCTTGAATATTGGGGCGAATGTAGACAGGGCCCAGTTGTTAAATGCCTTTTCCTGGTAACCTAAGGGCCATTAAATAATGCTTGGATCCAGACGATTTGGTTTTTTTCCAGAAAAAAGGTTTCCTCGGTCTCAGAGAAGTCTCCTTGCAACTGAGCAAGGCAGCCTCAAACAGGATTTTGCTTGATTTCTGGATCTCTAACTTGGTTACAACATCCACACCTCCAGATCCCTGTCTGACAGTAACACCACTCAGAACTGATAGAGCACCCTTGGTCTCTTCAGATTATAACTTCTCCTTTAGCCCACAACTCACTCAATTAGTTTGAAAGCCCTAAGCCTGGCCTCCACCCAGGGCTGCACAGTGCTTCTCCAACATACACTGTCTTTCCAAACACAGACACACTGTCTGGCAAATTAATCAGGTCAACAGTAACAGGGGGCACCTCTCAGTACAGCACATCTTGTTCAGCTGCTTCCTAGACAGAAGGGTTCGTAGTGCTGAAGAGCCTATGGTCCTGCCAAAGCATCCAAACTCCATTTCTAAATCCTTTTGGTTCCCACTCAGCAGAGCAGAGACCAGCAGCACAGCACAGTGCTTGTCTGCGTGCCTTGATTTACAGCTGCACTAGGCCTGGGGACAGAATCTAGCAAGGATTTGCCCAGGAGCTCACCACCATAGAGACACTGGAGGTGTCCCATATTCCGGTTCTGTAATGTCCATATCTGCCCCAGAAGCGTGATACTTGTGCAAGGAAAAGTCACACTGCAATCAGGGATCAGAACAAACAAATTCACACCAGTCAAAAGAGGATTCTTCTCTTCCCCCTAACCAAATAATTAGTGTGTCAGTTTGCCTTTCCTAGGATACTCAGTCTTCCATGTTCTTCAGCACCAGTCCCTGGACACACTAACACTTTTTTACACAGACTGGGAATCTCAGATTCAAAACTGTCTTTCCTATCATCCCCCTTTACAAAAGGAGGAACTATTCCACAGAATATATTTGGCCTCCATTCTGTTCTTCAAACACACACTTTCAAATGAAAGGATAAGACAGAATTTGATATTGCTTCTTGGACACAAAGCTAAATATGTTTCAACCAAAGGGATTTTTTTAGATACTAAGCAAGATGGGCTTACCTTTCAATGGGAACATCAGCAGCCCTTACAAATCTCGTGTTTCTTAAAACCACTTGGTAGGAGCAAATACATTACTATTAGAACTGACAAAACACCCACATTATTCTTTCTTTGCCCTAGCCTGAGTGACACTAATTGGAGTGTCTAAGTAGTATCTTCTTATTTTGAAGTCAGTTTGCTGGCTTTCTCTTGACTCCAGCTTCTTCAGCTGATGATCAGCATACCCATTAAGAACAAAAACGAAGTGGAGCATTTGTAGAGGTGTGCAGATAATCAAGGCAACACTGCAGCCTGCAGGTGTCTTCTAAGATAACACCAGGACACACCTGGATACTCCTCTGTTCTCCACTCCCAGCAGACAGCACACTGGCAATGACAGGCTAGAGAATCTTCTGGAGTCATTTGAACTGGCTATGTATTAAGTAGACCAAAATAAATTTTTCAGACTTTGTTCATAAGTAAAAGGAAATTAGGATTTACCTTTCCTGTCCCCTCCTCTCTATTCTCAATAATTGAATGACTTTGTGAAGGTTATTTGTAGGATTCTTTATTTAACCTTGGATGTTTATGTGTATGGGAAATGCTAAAAACCTCAAGATGATGAACAATAAATGCAACAGCACACAGAACTAGGAACATAAGAGAGAAATAGAGACTTAGAAATTAAAAGGAACACACGAGTGGGGACCAAACCAGCTAATGCTCTCATTACCTTCTTTGATTTTGAAGCAAGACACCTTCTAAGTGTCCCACTCAGCATTCTGTTGAGGGCAACTTTTTTCAAGTCTATTGTCCCCTTCCATTGCTCCTTTTCTTAGAGCTCCGGTGCTTATCACCACCACTCTCAAGGTATTTTAGGTGATCCTCTTCACTTAAATTACTTCAGAACTTCTGTCAATTTCTCTAAATAGGAGTCAGAAATAGTATTTCTTTCACTGTTTTCTCCACATTCCTACAGATCAATATTCTCAGCATACTCCAAGATTTTAGTTAGTTTTGTCCTATTATTTCTTTTATTAAAACTCCTCCATGACCCTCCTTTTAATTCCCTCTAGTAGTTACTCAAAAACAGATTCTGCTCCAACTCCTTCACTCAGTTTTATGACCTCAGAAGACTTCTGGATCTTTACTTTTATTTCCCAGAAGCATCCATTAAACTAACTGTTCATCCCTTCTTCTCTGGAGAAAGTGTATGCATTCTTGGCATGTGGTGCAATCCTTCCCTTCTGTTTCCCTGTCTCTCTTCCAAGGCAACTTATTCTGATATAGCCATCATACAGTCCATCTGCCAGGTTTCTGCAATACCTCTTTATAACATAACTTTGGCTGTGTTCTAAGGCTTTGACTATTTCTTGTTTATTACCATACCTTTGGCATTAGTGTGGAGAGATCCCAAGTGCTCAGCTCACTGCCCTATTATTCTCAGTTCTGTTTCTCTGATGACTTTTGTACAGCTCCCCATAGTCCCTTGAATGAGTGTCAGGACACTCATTTATCTAGGGACTCTTACCTATTCAAGCCCAGTTCCGTCTTCCGCCTGCTTAACTAACTAGACATCATCTTTTAATTCTTCTTTCTCAAAGCACACAAAGTTCATAAGCAGCAGACACAAAGCAACTCTATCAAGTCCCTTTCCTCAGCCACACGTTCCCCTCTGACACCTCCTTGTCCCTCTAGTTAGAGCCACGGCAGGAGCTGTGACTCCCTCAAGCCCCAGACTTGTTTCCAGTCTGGACAGGGTCACACCTGACTGTGCTGCCTCTACATTAATATACGAAGAAGAAGTCAGAGAAACAGTATTACAGTTCATCTTCCCATTATATCACCAACTGTGGCTTAAACACATCCTACTACACAGAACAGGGAAACAGTCTGAGAACCATTTCTGTGCCCTTCAGAAGCCAGCTACTGATCACCAACCTCTCTGACCACCAATAAACCCTCTTCTGCAAAAACTAAACAGCAACAAGGTGCGAACATATACTAGACCTCTTTGGCAACTCCTTTTCTTCTGTCTCTCCCAAACTGCCCAAAGGGAATCAGAACAACACACACTGCATCTACTCACCAGACATCTAATTGTTCTAAAACCCACACAGAAGTCCTACAGCAGCCTTCTTACCTGCAAACCACAAAGAACAGCCAGTTACAATCACTACCCGAAACAAAGGGCCACCCTCATTTTTATGGTTGCCTTAATCAGCAGTAAATTGGAAAGAGCTGTACTGCTCAGGCTTAGAGCATTTGCATGCACTCACCCTGGCCTTATGTTCCCTCAGACCACTCTCTTCAGCACAACAGGCAGGTGATGCTCATCCTTCAAGTGGTCTCTCATGTTTATACAAGCATGAGTTTGGGGTGGATGTTAGGTCCTTTGTCCCCAGTGTAGTTCCTAGTGTCACAGTATCTCTCCTGCACCTGTCTGACACAGGCACACTTAGAAGTGATGTGATGGGCACTAGTTATTTGAATGGTTTCTACTTTGATGGTTTGTCTAGTTCTTCTACACATAGATGGATCCCTTGCAGCACTTGCTGCTCACCACAGTGACCATGAAAGGTTCCCAGATAAGCACCAGGCATGGACAGAAGGAGGGAAAGAATATGAAGCCAGGACAAAAAGACAGAATAGTGTGAACCTCCTAAATTCAATTTATTATACATGTTTCAATATTTCAGTAAGAGTTCTTTAACTTTCTGCACCCTTGAGGTATACATAGAAGTTTTCAAAATTACTGTGAGTTTTCAGCATCTCCGAAACTGTCCTCTTCTGTCCCAAAATTTCACCACCTAAGGCCTTACCTCAAACATATAATGTTTGGGTCTCAATCTGTAAGTGAAATAATGTGTGATTTCTAATGTTATCACACAGTACTTCACTTACAGACACAAATGGGCCAGAAAACATAGTAGGACTATTAAGTGTTCATGCTGTGCTGTATTGTCAAGGAACGGGAGCCAAAGTTAAGACTGAGTTTGAATACTGAATTTAAGAGGAGCAAAAAGCCATAGAAATATCACTCCCTGCAGCTAGGAATTTTTTATGAGTATTACTACTTTAGAAGTCAAAAATTATTTTTTGAAGGTTCTTTCTGGTTTCTCATACTCAGTCCAAAGCTGTTGACATTAGTGAAAAGTTTCCAGTTTAGAATGTGAATTCTGCTCATCTTTTACAGGTATATTTTCATTGAGAAAGCACAGAAGGTAAAAAAACCTATTAAACCCATGAATTTATCTCTGTGGAAATACACTGGGGTAAATAAGAATAAAGTAGTTCATAATTAAGCCCCAGAAGAGCCCTCAGTAATTCAAGTGACCTCTTGCAAAGGGGTTTTTTTTACTGGTCCAGGAAGAAAAGCAGAATGTAACATGCAGTCTTGCACTTCATAATAAAACCCTCTTGAACCCCAAAATAACAGAAAAGGATAGAGACATTGGCTGGCTTTTGACAGTGTAATGCTGGTACCTTAAACAGCCATCCAAACAGACAATGTTAACTAGTTAAAGACAGGTTCTGTGCAGAAGGACTCAGTCCAAATAGGTAAGATAAAATGCAATAAAATAAAAGCATTCTTCTTATCCCCATTTTATGGGTAGGAAACAGAGCTCTGAAGAAATTAAGTGCCTTGCTCAAAGCCATACAGGAAATCAGTGTCAAAGGAAACAAATGCAAACCTGAGTGTCATGGTAGTTCCTTCCTCTTCATACCATTTTGACCATCAGGGCTGCTTCCAATTAAGTCTTTTATTGAGGACATCTCTTTCTAGCAATGCAATTTTTTTTATTGCATATCCCACATGGTGGACCTGTAGAATTACGAGTGTCTCCAGCCAGCTTCTTTACTGTGTTTTATGAACCTTAATGAGCCCCCCCACAGAAATACCTGCATTCAGGGGGAAGAGAGCAGAGAAGCAGAAATAGCAGCATTGTATGCAGCTTTTAGTGTGCGGTCCAGGTTCATGGAGTGGTGTGTAAACAATCCATGTTGCCACGTTTAAGGGCAGGCACAATTTTAGGAAATCCAAACACCCTGTTAGCCTACTGACCTCTAGATAACCTACTTCAACAACAATGAAACTTACAGTATGCTGAGGAGGTGGAGGGGCAACGCTGGGAAGATACTTTGCTGCCATAGGAAAAGGGCCAAGGAAAACTCTGTCATCATTTTGATGTTTGTTTGATGAGTCTGTAAAAGGAGAAGAGTATCAGCTTGCTAGAAAAACTGCTGCCTGACAGAGATTTGCAGTGAATTTTGCTGTCCTGCAGGAATCCAGGCACTAGCACTGAGATGTGGTGCTGTCTACACTTGCCTTGATCCTCTTGCCTGAAAACTCTGCTTTTCTATAGACTGAGGTGAGATGGAATCCAAAGAGAAAGTAGCTCCACATTTGTCCAATCTTTTCAACCTGAAGGCAAGGAGGGAGTGTGCAAATCGAGCTCTTTTGCCTTAAATATATAGTCTCAGTGTGGAATACAGTAATTCATACAAGAGGAGACCCAGAAATATCATCACAAACACAGAATTTAATATTAAAGGGAAATTAAGGCCAAAAACAGGAACGGAGGCTCTTTGTATAGTTATTTGACAGCATCACATGTTCAGTGAGCAGCTGCCTGTACAACTTCAATTCACCTTGCCAAGGTTTCTTTTTCTGGTGCACAGTCAGGTGTTGGTCACAGTGTCACTAAATCCTTTCTGTACAGGGAAAGCTGCGAGGAGGGATTACACAATGAGGATGTCATACCATTTGCGTTTTTCACCTAGGCATGCAGTCTGCCAGCATCTTTTGAAGTGCTTTCTTGATTAATTCGAGTGTTTCCATCACCCTAGCTAGTCTGCTTCCTAGAAATCTACATTGAAATTACTTGCTTAGTGACAATGTAGAAGGCAGAAGGGATGCCTCTGCATTTTCTCTAATCAGGATCACTTTTAGCTACAGGGAATTGGCTCTAGTGATCAGAAGGAAACTCCACATGCATCGGTATTTCATCTAGTTCAATACATTTGTGTTCTTAAAGCCTGGACTTACTGTGGGAAACTGAGAAGAAAGACTTTTAAAGCTACCTCAGCTTTGTGGTGGAATATATAGGAACCTAGAACAGCACTGTGAGGTGGGCTAGCCACAGCAGTGGGTGAAAAGAAATGCAGTCAGGCTAAAAGGAGTAGTTTCATTGCAAGCCTATCTCTGCCTGTCTCTATTCAATCTTCTGAAAAACTCATTTGACTCTTTCTCCTCCCAGTCCTTGGTTGTGACATACTGGATCTTCACTACACCCAGCACTTCGATAAAAAAAATCACCACACATGCAGCAAATAGAAATAGCAACAGCCATGAGTACGGTATTGTAAGAGCAAGAGATTTTGTTCTTTATCACCTTGTTACATTGGTCCTGCAAGCCTAGCCATAAAAAACACCTTGTAACAATACCTAATATCCAATATGTCTGCAGCAAAACACATTTTTCATGTAATCTGACTGTATTGAATCCGTATACAGCACAGAAAGAATGACTTGGAACGGGAAGAAAGACGGAACATTGAGCTCTAGGAAAACTCAAAGGAACATTTTATTGTAACATTTATAATAGAAGTTGGGGGGTTTAGTTTTGCCTCAAGGTGTAACTTGCTCATAAAAGTGCTGGAAAACCTGCTGTGTATAAGAGCCCTGGTCTATGATGTCAGAATTCATTATGCACACAGGGGCTATTTACAGCCTTGTAAAGTTGTAGACAAGGAAATTGTTGCTGAAATATTGTTTCAAAAGTTTAAAGGTAATCATTCTACTGATGTATACACCTCGGCTATTGAACAGATCTTTTAAATAGTTCTGTGTAAACTGAAAAAATCATATGGTTTGACTTGTAAACATCCACTTATATTTCTTCATATGTGTTTGGTATAGAATTAAATACATGTATGGGGGTAAATGCGGGGTCTTTATTTTTATTCAAAGTTGTCTGGGTAAACCTATAAATTAAGCATAAGGTGTTCAGAAATAAGACAAACTGGAAGCAATTTTCACTGCCTTCTTTTCACTCCCCATTCAGGTACTTAAAAAAAAGAAAAAAAAAAACAAAAAACAAAAGAAACAAAAAACAAAAACAAAGAAAAAAACAACAACAAACAACAACAAAAAACACATGCAAAAAAAAAAAAAAACACACCAAGAAAAAAGGGAAACAGCAAAGAGCTAAACCCAGAAACGAAAAAAATGTATTTCCAGCTTTCTAAATCTAAAGGTATTTTATCAAAAAGACTGAAGCATTAGTGGAAATATGTAATTTTTTAACAGAGCAGCAGCTGTAGATGCATGAAACCTCATGCCGTAATGCAAAATTTGATGCTAAAATGCTGCTTAGCTTAATGGGTCAGGAGAGTCTGCAGGAACCACTTGAGAAAGCAGTTACTCTGGGTCTGTTACAGCCGAGACTGGCACTGATGTATTTAAAACTGGGGGAGAAAAACTATTGACTGTAGAGTATGCTCTGTTTCACTTGATTGCTGCATGCTGTTTTATTCTTTGGCTCTAAGCATTTTATTTGCTGCTATAGTGATTTTTCTGTCACTCTGAAAAGGCTTTGTGACCAGATGTTATTTGTCAATTGTCCCACAGTAGCTGGCAATAATATAATTACAGAAATATTGAAAAATGTGCTCAGCACTGGGGATTAATAGCCAAGATAAGCATTTCCCTACTGATTTTTTTCCCCAAATATTCCTTTTTGCAGCAGTAGAAATTAATTTCTTGCTCTGGATGAGCTAATTTCCCAAGTATTCCAGTCATATTTATTTTTTCTAATGCACTGGTCAGCTACTTCAAACTCCACCCCAACTCCTGACAGCAAGGCCAGTCGAACACCCTCTCATTGTGGTTTCATGGGGAACCAGCTCACAGTGTCAGAAATGGACTTCACCCAGTGGCACTAGCCCAAAAATAACTGCACCACTTCCACTTTTTTTCAATGCCCCTGCATTGTTACAATAGCACTGAGATATCACTACTGATTAATGCTGCTATACAAATAACATGCAAAATGGAGGAAAGCTTTAAGTTGTTCATTTTTTTTCCCCCTGGTTTTACTCAAGTTCACTGTAAAATTTCCTTTGGCTTCAGTAAGCTCTGTATACCAGAGTAGCACACTAGCACAGTTTTGTTAACTTCACTGAATTACTTCTTGTTTATCGCAGCCAAAGTGAGTGGAAAATCAAGACCAAAGGGATAAGAAATAATCCTATTACCCTGCCCAGCAAGATTGTTCTGGTTTTAGAGCTGAGGTTTAGTTTTAACATTGTCTCGTTTGGTCACATAAGATTTTACACCTTTTCGTGCTCTCCACAACCATTTTGTTGAGTTCACTCTTCTCTCAGTCCTTCATCTCTCCTCCCTCCTTCTGCTGCTGGGTTTGCTCCTTTCACATATCTAGCCAGGGGCAGCAGACAATTTGTCAGCAATTCAAGGTACTTAGCGGTCTTCTCAAATGGCAACAGATAACCAATGTCAAGATGACAAAAGTCCTTCAAATATAAGAATTTCTCTGTGCCATCACAACATGTAAGTCCCAAAAGCCAATAGTATGAATGGAGAAGGTGATCAAGGCACAAATCAGGCAAGTTTCTCTCATATCCCTCTGACTCTGTAAACCAAAGGCATCATCCATTCATCTATATGGAAAATACTTATCCTCACACATCCTTTTCACCTATAGCATAATCACCAATACATCCAGTCTGCCAAGACAAATGCAGTTACATTGGACCAACCTCATGCATAAATATAATTTTCAAAATAGAATGGCTGAGATTTCACCTCAGTGTTTGTTCCCCTGACATCATGTAGTAGCTCTGTTGGAATTGGAACAAGCCTCAGGTGAGGAAAACACCAGAGAAAGAAAAATAATTTTACATGGCACTTGTCCCTTTAAAACATAGCTAGCCAGCCTGGACTGCACTTGCTAGTGAGTTAATATAAATGTTTTATGTGTGTGCTATATGTATGACTATATAAAGATACAAAGCTAAAGGTTGAATGTGTGTGTAAACATGTATGTTTATACCAATATATATAAAATCTTTTATGGTTTTCCATTTAGGAGCTAAGTAATTAATAACAATCCTGTTGGCGCTAACTTTCAAATGGAATTGTGCCACTTTGCAGGGCTAGGTCCAGTCTCTGAGAAGGAATAACTTTAAAAAAAATTAGAGATGAGTTGAAAAGGCAGATTGAGATGTAATCTGAATGTGCACAAATATAACTGCTAGTTATTTTTACACTCAGATATCCTGGTGAGGTGAATGGGCCAGAGTGTTACAAGTGCTTAAACTTTTAAAGAAAATGACATGTGTTCAGCCCCAGCACCAGAATTATATTTCTACATGAAGCTCAGAGACTTGAATGTGGTACTTTCTGTGAGCCAAATTTCCCCTTGGAACCACACCGCACATTTCAGGCATTGGAATAAGTTGTGCTTTGGAGGATAAATTAGTTACTGGCAGGACAACTTTGGCAACAGATTAATCTTCCAATCAGTTGCTTCACTAGCATTCTTCTAGCCTGGAGAAAAGGGCATGTCCTCTTGGGTCTGGTGTTTCTTGGAGTGAGTTTGTAATAAGATTCAATTTGGAGGGCAAAAAATATGATGTTTTCTATTAAACATATGCACTCCTACTTCATTAAGACCCATAGGCTTTTTTTCTTTTTTTTTTTTCCTTTTTGGAAAGTACAGGAGGAGTAGAAGGCAAGGGGTGGGGAGTGGGGGAACCTAATTAAAATAACAGGATTTGAACAAATACAGGACCTTGTATCATCTGTACCATGTGAAGCAGCAGAGCTGCACTGCCTTCCCTGTGGGAAAGCTTTACCTCTCATCCTCTTCACACCTGTTCATTTCTTTTACGACTGTCTCTTAGAGGTCTTCAGAGGCTCCAAGATGCTATGTCTGGCCTGTTGAAAAAAATCATGTTCATGGTTAGCCATAAGAGCTGTAGGCCACCTCCAAGATAGGCTCTGACACTTTAGCTAAGGTCTTCCCAGAATGCAGGATATGAAGCCTCTATCCCATAAAGGTGCACACTGTTGTTTCCATGCAGAATCTCTGGTAAAGGGGGGGACAGGACAGAGATTTGCTTTCATGTGCAGACTGAATCAGAGACTCCACACGATATCCCCCCACTGTGTATTTGTTGTACTACAAGAGCATCTGTCAATCCTTGCTGCATATCCAGGGGTTGGACATACAACTAAGAGAGGAATCCCCTACACAGTGGTTATAGAGTATATTTCTTTGGATACAGCTTGAGAAGTGCTGGGATAAGATCCAGAAAACTGTAAGCTCACAGAGCATTAATTTGCTATCCTAGCATCTTTCATGCATGATACTGGATTTCTGGGCTGGCAGCTTGAGATAGAGCCAGATGCTAGCTATGACATCAGTCCTTCCACCCTGGGATCTGCTGGCCAGATGTCCTTCCTGCACCTCTGGCCACCTCCTTGTGTCACTCAGCCTGACATGTTTCCTCAGTCAGCATGCCCATGGCTGCCCACCTTGTTATCCTTATCTGACTGCACAGAAACTCCCTTCTAATGCAGACTTTGCTGTACCTCTGGGAAGGTTTGTCTTCATGCCCTGCAGTCTCCCTCATCAGCAACTCTCAACCTGTAACCAAGGGAGATACCTGCAGAGAGAAGCCCACATCTAAGCCAGCTCAATACACTAGGAACACACTGTTTCACCTATACGGCTTCAGTCCTTGCCCCAGAACTGCGTTATACCTGTGCAGGGCTCCACTCCTCCTTCATGGACCCCTTTTTTGTCCAGCAGCCTAAAAGCCCAGCTTACAGACGGGTCTCAGGAAGAGAGTGCTTAAGGCAGCTCACCCGCTAATAATGAGCTACTACAGCAGTCAGGTAGACCATTCTTGCATGCATCCTCACATGCACTGGCAAAGAAAGGACAGTGTTCTCTGAGTAGGAAGATGAAAATGTTTTCTTTTCATGGAGAAGAACGAGGATGAAGGAAAAGAAAAATAAAGGATAAAGAAAATTTCTCCCTTGAATCCATTTTATTCAATTTTTATTTGCATTTTTGTTTTTCTGAATACTGAGAACAAGGAAGAGAAGGGAATTAAACTACATCTAGTGCTGGAAGAGATTCATTGCTTTGCGTGTCACATACAGGCTTAAAGGTTTTGCACAAGAGGGGAGTAAAACACCTTCGTGACTGCGTCGACTTGGACATTTTTCTGCCCCTTCTCTGCTGCTGTTCAAGTGGCTTTGCACACCCAAACAGCGGCAAGCATTTTACACTCCCAGCCAAAGCCGGCTACCTCGGAGAGACCTCGGGGTAGAAGCAGCCTGTGCCGGGGCCATGCACAGCCCCGGGGGGTCTGGCTCCTAGATTATCCCTTTGGCGATGTCAGAAGGAGCCCCTGGCTCCCTGTTCACCACTCAGGCCCAGAGCAAGGGGTTTATTTAGGTCCATGTAACCAGCACCATCTCCGGCAACAAATCTCACCCTTACTCTCCCTTCGGTCCAAACAATAAAAATGCCTCATCGAAGTTTTAATAAAGAAGACCATATAACGTAAGTGTGATGTCAACCTCGTGTTTAACAGGCATCACAGGTCTTTATAAGCAGAGGATATTACTCTGCTCTGGGACAAATCCGAGGTGAGAGTTTTCAGTTCTGGAGTGATGTTTAAACCCAGCCTTGCGGCGGGAAGGACCAGGAATGGGTCGGGGGCCGCCCCTCTCCGCTTGTCATCCTGGGAATTTATTTTCGTGTCAAGAAGCAGGCATGGCTGGCGTTATCGCTAGGGATGACACGAGAGCCAAACAAGGGGGTCTTTGAAATCGCAGGGGCTCCCCCTCATCCTCTCAACAGAGTGGCATAATTCATCTGAATAGGGGGCTAAAAACATCGATGTAGAAGTGTCTTTAAAACTGTCCGGCTCCCGAACTGGCGGAGAAAGGGCACACAGCGGGAGCGAAGCTGGGAGCAGGGGGTGGCGGGGGTTCCTGTCGCCCTGTCCCGGCAGGTGAGGCGGCTCCATAGCCCCCATTCCCAGGAGCCCAGCGCCACCCAGCGGGGAGGCCGGGCCGGCGCCGAGGGGGCCGGGGGTCCCCCCCCCGGGGTGGATCGGGACCCCCCTGGATCTCCCCTCGCCCGGTGACACCGCGGGGAGGAGGTGGACAGCTTGAAAGAGGCATCTTTTTAAAACCTCGTTTTTCCTTTTCTTTTTTTTTTTTTTTTTTTTTTTTTTTTTTTTGTTTGGTTTTGTTTTTTTTTTTTTTTGGGGGGGGGTTTTTTTGTTTTGTTTTGTTTTTCCTGGGAACATGGTATGTATTCTGTTTTTGTTTCCTTTGTCAAAAGGAGTATCATGGACACACTGTGACAGGAAGTAATACTTCAGTTGCCTGAAGAAGAAGCACCCAGTTCACAAAATCAACTGAAATTAGTTGAAGTGAATCCCACTTGTAGTCACTGCTACTTTCTGGGTAGCTCAAAGACACCTGTTATAAGCTGCTCATGCTGTGCCTGCAGTCCTGTTCCAGTCCTTGCTTCAATCAATGCAACACCTGGCACACTGAGACATGACCCAGCTAGAGGCATAAGTGATTTTCCTGTTCTTGAAATCAATGAATTCTGACATTGATTTTCCTTAGGACTAAAATATTTCTTTAACATCAGGGTAATGATATAAGTATGGCCTTGATGGTTAAAAGCAAAAGACTATGCAGCCCAACAGATAAAAAAAATATAAATGAGCAGAAGCAAGGCTGGGATAGAGTGATTATCCCCATGTTTTCCCAGCAGCTAGAAAGTATGTTATTACCTGAGCTTGTAGTTGTGTCCACCTCACTCAAAAAATACAACCTGTTTTTGACCTAATGCCAACAAGTTTATTTAATTGTTTTAATTTAATTTTGTGTGGACTTTCAAAATTTCCTGTGACAATTATTTCCAGTGTTGTTGCCTCTTGAAAACTTATCTTTTACACCAACTGTCTAATAAATAGTTCCCTCCCTCCACTGAGCCTTAACTTTTCCTTTGTGAAGTTTCTAGTTCTATATTATCCACAGCTCTTACTTTTTTTATTATACCAGAGGACCAGAACTGCAGGTAGCACATAAGATGTGAGCCCAGCATTGATTTGCATGTTAACAAAAAGTATGTTTTCATGTTATCTATTTCTTTCCTAATAATTTCTAATATTCTATTTGTCTTTTTAACCACTGCTAGCTTTGAGCTAATTGCTTTTGAAGAATTATGTGTAATGATTCCCAAATCTGTTTTCTGAGTGGTAATAGCTCATTTAGAGTCCATCACCATGAATGTATAGTTAAGGTTGTTTTCCTCCATGTGCACTACTTTGCATTTATTGACACTGAATCTCATCTGCCATTTTATTACCCAATCACTCAGTTTCTTGAGCTCCTTCTTCAAGCCTTCACAAACAGTTTTAGCTTTGACTGTTGTAAATAATGCGATGTCAGCAGCTGGATACGCCAATTCACGACTCACCTCTTTGCCAAGGAGAGTATTTAGAGGCATGCTGTGCCTGTGGGACCACGCCAGCAACCCTCCTCTTCTGTGGAACTGCCCCTACCTTCTAAGGTCCCTAAACAGTCTCCAGTATCCCAGCAATACTTGGGCAGTGTGAGTTTCCCCTGCTCCTCGTAGGGACTTTTGCCCATCCATAATCTTCTTTCCATACTGAAACGCCCTTTCCCACAGCAAGCCCTCCTGGTCCCGCCCAGAGCGGGGACGCGAGGCGCACAGTTACATATATATATATATATATATATATATATACACACACATATATATGTGCGTGTCCCATCCCACCGGGAGTGCACGGCTCCCTCTGGCGGCGGCTGGCCCCCTGTCAGAGTCCTCTAGAATTTGTGTGCGTCCCAGAAACAGGAGGAGGTGAATGCTTTTACAGGGGAGAAAAAACCCTAAAATTCCTCTTTATTGTTCTCTTCACATCTGCTCCGAAGGGAGGTGAAAGAATAAAAATTACCCGAAGGTCTTGAAGAGCTATAGCAAGTGAATGGGAAGCCCAGGACCCTGCCAGGGAACGACATTTCAGCTGGGAACTTGTCTACCATAACTCAGAGCTCCGTGCTTTTGTTATCATGCTGCTGACTGCTGGCAGAGCAGCCGTGTGTGCTGTACAGTGCAGACTCAGAAATGCTGAGAAAGAAGTACCTTTCTACTTAATTCTTCATTTGCCAAGGAAGAGGGCACTGAGAATGGGCAGCACTGTGTGTTCATGCAAAAGCCAGTACTGTGAAAAACCCCTACTTCCACAGGCTCATGCCACAAAACAGGACTAAGTAGCCAGCTTGGGAGTCTGTGATAGCTGAGATAGTTCCACAGGACTTAGAAGTAGCATTGTAATACAACAAAGTTCAGCACAATTCTACCTGAAGGAGCCAACATGTTTAAAAGTAGTCTGTACATCTCTGAACTGCATAGTGCTAACATGCACTGATGCACCTGAAAGGAAGTTCAGATACAAATGCTTAAAATAAAGGCATGGGTTAGCTCATTTCAGTACAGCCCAATTCCAGCAAGGGCAGCACGAAGACATGAAAGATTTTTGTAACTTTTTTTTCATAAGATCACTGCATTAATTGGATATTTCCCATCTTACCAGAGAACTGTCTCTTTCTTCTATACTTCCTAGCACAAGGAAGTTCTTTGGTATTAAAGTAGAGGTGGGCTGCGAGCTCAGTCTAGTGCCTTGAGAAGCCCAGCTGGAAGCTACATTTTGGAGAACTAAACAAGCACAAAATGCAAAGTGAGTGAATAATATGACTACAGTATCAACAGTAGTAGAAAGTTTCATCAAATTGGAGCATGTTTCCAACTCACAGCTTCTAGCCTTTACTTATGACTGCAGGCTGTTTGTCCAAAAAAACACATGCTTGGACTGCATGGAATGGAAAGGATCCACTGCAAGGTTGAATGCAGCCATGATGTGCAAGACACGGAGTCATTCCCTTTTCTTCTGACCTAGCACATGTACTATTTGGCTTGGGTGAAAACTTCAAGTGCCAAATGAGGCATTACATCCACCTTGATCAGAAAGCTTTGTAACAGTTGCAATTGTAAGCCAAAAAGCAAAAACCTCTCCTGAACAATATTCCAGGCCAACCAAAACATGAATCAGGTACATAGCTCTATTTGTAGATGGCTTCTCTCCTTTTGTCTGTGTTCCTCCAAATGGTCCCACTGCACTGTAGTGTGATCCAAAACCTAGCACTTTTCCCAGTAGGGAATTGTCTATACAAGGAATGCAGGAAGGGCATTAACTTTATTTCCTCCACATGTAAAGGTCTCTAGTGCACTCGAAGGCCAGTACTTGAGCTGTGGTCCAAGCACACTCAGTCAGCACTCCAGTCAGGAAATTGGACTGCATGGATCATAAAAAGTACCTAGACCATTTGTTAGTTGTGTTTTGTCATGCAGAGGGTGGCTAAATGTATCATAGAATCATAGAATGATTGGGGTTGGATGGGACCTTAAAGATCATCTAGTTCCAATCCACCTGCCATGGGCAAGGACACCTTCCCCTGGACCAAGTTCCTCAATTCTCCATCCATGTTTTTTTAATTTAAAAAAAAATAAAAATAACAATACCCTTCTCTTTCTTTCTCAGGAAGCAAATAAAACCACTCTCAAGCTGCACTTACCACAGCTTCATCATCACAGACACAAGCCTGTGCAAACTCTCTCTCTCTGTGTCTTTGAAACACTCTCTTCTAAAATGTCACCAGGAAGATTTATGAACAATTCACTGTGGACACAACAGTGGGAGGAGAAGCTGACCATTAGCACTAAAAAGCAACTGCAAATAGGGCAGGCATGAACCAGGTTAAGCAACCAGCTTGTACAGGAGATTTAAGATGTTGTTTTCCCCTCTTTCTCTCTGCTGCAGCTACAAATAGAAAAAATATTCAAGTTGGATTAGCCTTTGTTATAAAAAAGCGGCGTCTGGCAGGGCCCACACACTAAGGACACTTGCACTCTCTTTGGATTGAAGTATCCTGAATTTGATTAGCTGAGTTACACATGGTGAAAAGTTCTTAGTGAAAAGATTTTTGTGGAACACAGAGACTGCCCTTTTTGAGGGTAAAGCAGGTGATAAAAAGATTATGCTGCAGCTCTTCTTGATGCTGTGTATGTCCATTATCCAGGCAGGATATTAACTGTGCAGAATAACATGTGGATGCTCCACATGAACCACTATGCTATTTTCACATCCAAAGAGGACATCAATATGGTACTGCAGCATCCCAAGAGGGACATCACTTCTGTTGGATGTCGGCTGGAGCATATCTGCACTGACATGGTCCTTCACTGCATCCTTTTTACTACTGCATCCTCCTTCACACTAGTTCAAATGCATTCAGTGCCAGCTGTCTTAATCCTTTCTGTGAATTTCGTTATGCCATCTGTACCAGTACTACCTTGCATTATCAAGAGACAAAAAGTCCTTTGCTATGTATGACTCTGAGTTTATGTGTGTGTGCAGTTTTTTTACTGCTGTGTAGCTGTGATGTATTAAGGTGGAGCCCACTGAATATTTAGCAGTTTAGCTTGTTATGCCTGAGATGAATTTTTATTGGAATGTGATATTTCTATTATATTCTATAAGCCTCAAATCCAATATGTGCACCTTCAGAACTCTCGAATTCAAAATACAGTCTCAGAAAATTAATATTTCAGATGCATTTGGTAGTTCTAACACTTTTGTATTAATGAGAAAACACAGACATGCCACAAGCTTGATCCAACCACCATTTCAATCAAAGGAACTTTTTATTTGACTTTTATGGGAGTCAAGTTGGGCTCATAAATTTTTTTAAATGTTTAAGTGAATCCATAGGTCTTCAGGTATAAGTGGGAGGATGCTTGAATGCATCATTTCAATTACTTGGCACTAGAGTTTGAGTTTATATAGTACCATTTCTAAATAACCAATGAGAGAATATGAAGTGGGGTCCAGACATACTTCCCATGTCACTGTTGCTAGTCAAGTGGCATTACACATATTGATAACTGAGCGCTGATATAAATGTGACAGATTTGGAGATGTAAAAATAATGTGAGTTTGCACTCCATTTTCTTCATATTTTATCAAAGGAGTAATAGAAACTTACTCTTTAAAATACAAAGTGATAGGTAACAATAGTAAGCTGATTCTTAACCTCAGCTTACCTCTACCATTAATGTACTATTATGTACACAAAATTTAGAAAGTATTTACCAAAAAAAACCCTGTCAAAGCTGGCAGTGACTGTCTTGTGTATTCATCTAGGCATGTCGCCACTACAATAGCAATTAGTATGTAGTCTGCAAGGAAGTTCCTGTGGATAAAGAACAAGGCTGTATCTGCCTTTGTAGATCCAGAGGAACAAATCTACATGATGCTCAGGACAGATTAATGCACAGGCATGTGCCTGGGGCTCCAGCTCTGCTTTGATGTAAACAATATTTTTGTTTTCCTTATTAAGAATTGCTTTTAGGTCTCCTGGCCATGAAGGAAGGCTGGAAATGACAACCTGAATATCACGGATAGAGCAACATCTGCTTGAATCTGCTGTCAGTGTCCAGCAGAGGGAAGGGCTGTACCTAAAACTAAAAGGAAATTACAAGGACCCTTTTTTTTTTTTTCCTAAATAAAAAAAAAAAAAAAAAGAAAACAGAAAGTATTTTTCATTTTTAAAAATTCAGCTTTCATGGATTCCATAAAAAGAGCCCTGACAATTTGAGAATGTTCTCATTTTCCAAAACTTACTCCCATAGTAAGACAACTAAGTGGAATATTTCAGATAATTAGGTTTTGGCAACCTAAACTGCAAAAAAGATTCAGTATTCAGTGAAAAAGGAAACTAGCTGTCCCATTATATTACCACTAGTGTAGGCAGAGGTGCATCATCCTCTGCATCAGCTGCCCCTAACAACCCTCCCCAACCTGCAATGAGATTCCCCTTTGGCTGTGCAGGGGATTCCTCAGTGTCTTACTTTGGCCATACACATTTCATTTGCTCTGCACTATGTTGACATGTGGTGTGGGTAAACTTTCATTTTCTCTTCAGTCTAGTCTGTGGAAATATTTAATGGATGAGAAAAGAACACTACTTTTGTAGCCCTTTTCAGTGCCTCACCAGTGACTGACAGCTCATCACCAAAGGAGGTTGAATGAGCCAGGAGGAAACCACAGGGAGGGATTATCTATCTAGTGGACCTCATCTCTTGCTCTCTGGGCTGAAAAAATGCCCTTTCATCCCCATCAGAGGTTGTCTGAACTAGGCAATCCTCATCTGCTGCCTCCTCCTTCTCCACCTGTGTCAGAGTGCTGTGGTGTGTGTCATAGCCATCATGGTTTTAGTGCCTACTGGGACTTGCAAAGGATACAGACAGTGAACCAAAATGAGCACAGGGAAGGGGGTTGGAGGCCACAGCTGATGAAGAAGGGCTTCATGCAAATGTGTCACTTTTCAGGTAATTCATCAGTCCTGCCTGTGAGGCAGATCACCTCACCTTCTGCAGTAGTCTGACCATCTATAAAAGCTTTTAGTATGTCCTAATGCACCTACCTCTTAATGTATGAGCAGAAGCAAACTCAAGTCTGGCATTGCCTTAGTTTTCCAGTACTTGACTCTGCAGCCTCAGCTAATATTATTCTTTAGACAGAACTTTCTGGTATGTAATTTTATGGATAAAAAAGCAGCCAGGGCACTTGAAGAGAGACCAGGTTGGCACACAACTGCAAAAGTGTTGCTTTCTTATGACAAACTGTGAGGGAAAAAATACAAAAAGCCCAACTGTATATATCCCGAACAGTTTTCATAGCCTGTGCCAGTGGCCCATCAAAAAATACAGAAATTTATTTAAAATTTCTGTGGTTATAAGAACGAGACCACTTCTTGTAGGAAATTTATTTGAAATGCATGAAAGTGGCTAAGTTAAATGTCACTCAGAGGAACCAAACTAGGGGTTTATTGCCTCAAAGGCATAGGCAGTTTTAACAGATGGAGCTAAATTTTGGCTCAAGTGTGTGTGGTTCACAGGCTAGATCACAGAAGGATCTGCAGTCAGCTGCAGGTCAGAAGTGTCCCTTTCCCTGAAGTCTGGTTTCTTGTGCCACCACATGAACAGAAATACCATGACTCAAAGAGCAGCTTCTGAAGGAAAAACACCCAAACTATGCTTTTGCCCTGTAATCAGACAATTTATTCTGGTATGCAACTCAATTCCCCAGCAGAACCCCATATGTCTGTGTAGCTTTGGAGGTGTCCTGTCCCATTCCAAACCTTAATGGTGACTTTCTGCTCCCCTCCAAAGATTTTGTAATTCCCTGGGTCACGAGAACCTCTTTCTACTCCTGCCTCTGCTATTTCAGCACTTGATCTTTCTCTAGAGGGATGCAGCAAGGAAGCTCTTAATGGGTTCCCATGGGACATCACAGGGAAGTCCAGGACTGAGGAAGAACATCAGGCATATAATTCATGACCTGACTCAGGCAAAAGGGTGCAAACAACGACAGCAGTAATAACAACAAAAAACTCTTCTCTCTAGAGTGGATTAATAGGAGCTCCCAATGGAGCCCATTAAACAAAACAAAATGCTGAGAGCCTAGGAATATTGTGCACTTCATCATTTTCTCAGCATCCCCAGGGACAGGGCAGGGAAAGTTGCAATGTTGCCAAAGTGGAAGGAGGGAGCCTGGGAGGTATAAGAGCTCTGCCAAGCAAGAGCTGCCAGGTAAGTACCTCCTCAGTAAGTGGATGAATGTCTCCTTTGTGTGCCTGCAGGTGATATTTTTCCTTCTCTAGTCTGTACATGGATAACTTGTGCTCTCCCAAGATTTTGCAGGGCCTCAGTGGACTGTATGCTTGCTTTGCCATTCTGCCATCTGGCCAGCTTGACACAACTGTCCCCGGCAGAGGGTGAAATTTTGATGTGTTGTCTAAATTTGGAAGTGACATTTTCCCCAGGTTTTGTAAGCAGAACTAATGAATTGCTACAGTGCAATCTCTGTTACTCTCTCTTCCTGGAGTTTGACCTGAATTTTTAGCATTGATGAAGATGATGTGTTGACAGGACAGGTTACAAGGATATTATCTCAAGTCTGCTCTGCTGATGTATCGCTCCTGCCCAGAATTTTCTCCTGCTATCAAGACTTTTTTTGTCTACTGCTTTCACTTCTCTGTCAACAAAGAGTTTATTCTTCTCTTGGGACTCCCTCTGTATCGCTCTGAGGACACTCCTTCATGCCCTCCTGCCATTCCTGTTCAAGAACTACAGAGAAATTCAGTAATACAAGCCTTTCCAGCTCATCCTGAAATAATACTTAAGGTCTTGTCAGGAAGGAAGATGCATCAGGATCACTTCACTCTGTGGGATAAGTAGGCTTTGGGGTATTTGACAGGAAATATCATGAATGATTTTAACTTTCCCCATGAGTAATTTCTTTTAAACTACATGTCTAGGTGCTGGGAAGACTGAAGTTTTTAAAAAGACAGAAAAACTCTCAGCTTCTCTTGTGCTTTCTACAATAAGTCACCTGAAAATGGGCTCTAGTGACCAACCTTTACCTGTTTTTAATTTACTGGCTTTCCCTATAGAACTGTATGTTTTTTATGGTTTCTTGAGGAGGGAAAGTGGAGTGGAAGGTGCTGACCTCTTCCCCCTAGTATCCAGTGCTAGGAAATTTGGGAATAATTTAAAGCTGAGCTAGGGGAGTTTTAGACTGGATATTAGGAAATATTTATTCACCAAGAGAGTGGTTAAGCAATGGAACAAGCTTCCCAGAGAAGTGATGTAGTGTTTAAGAGGCATTTGGACAATGCCCTTAATAACAGGCTTCAACTTGGTTGGCCTTGAGTTGGCCAGGAATTTGGTCTAGATTATCATTGTAGGCTCCTTCTAACAAAAATATTCTATTCTATTCTATTCTATTCTATTCTATTCTATTCTATTCTATTCTATTCTATTCTATTCTATTCTATTCTATTCTGTTCCTGTAGTTCTTTCCCACTCTGCAAAGCTGCAGAAACCCATATGTGCTAAAAAATCAAGGTTGTTTTTGGCTTGTAAATCATGGGCTTTACTGTGTCAAATAACTGAAGGAGAATCTTTGCATGCAATTCAGATGTATGACTACCACTTTTCATTCTGTGACATCTTTTTCTCATGGAGATGATTTGACTTAAAGACGAGGATGTAAGACAATTTTTGCTTCCTCTTGTGGGCTGTCTCAGCCCTGGTGTGCTATCCCACAGGACATGCTGCCCTCTCCTGCTTGGCTTTGAGAGGCAGAAATGGTTCAAGCAGTGATCCCCTAATGCTGGCTCTGTCAGCCTGAACACTGAATTAATTAGTGGTAACTGAAGCACTGCTTCACAATGCTGTTTGCTAAACCTGTCACGTGAAAGGTATTGACTGGTTAAAATCCATGCAGGATATCAGAGCCAGTCCAGAACTATATAACACAATAATGCTTTTTTCTTGTGGAAATCAAAGCAATTTTAGAGAAAGGCAAACTTGTATGCACTGTTACCATCCCAGACAAATAAAACTCCTCTTACACGTGCAGTTTAGAGTTTCTTTATTCCCACATAAATTATCTATGTAGTAACTGCTTTCCAGGACACTTTGCAGACTGGACTTCTGAATTTGAGAAAAATAGCTACAGAAACAGAGGAAAAGGCTTTGAAAAAAGTAGGTTTAACAATATATTATGATAGTTAACTATGCCTCTTGTTAATCAGGACAGTCAAAAGCTTTAGGAAAAATCTATATCATACAACTTTTCCTAAATGTTCTTTTGGCAAACAGCTGATTTTCCAGTTGCATCTCTGAAACCAGGAAACTGGGTCAGTGGCAAACATGTGCATTTGCTCTGCACACACAGAGCACCACACCAACAGCCTGGTGTTGTTTGGATTCACGAAAAAATTAATAAAATACTCATTAAAAAAAATTCTTATTATTATTGAAACATGTTGTTCCAATAGTCTTTAAAAGGTCATTTTTCCTTGTTTGAGATACTGTTTTATTTAAAAATAAATTAGTTATGGTGGAAAAATAATTGAAAGTTCAACAGCAAGACAAAACATTTTATTATAGTCAAAATTAAATGTTTTTATTGAGCTGAGGCTAATGAACTAAAGAAACTTTTTTGACTCCTTTATATTTTGACTTTTTTGTTCTGGTTTGATGTGGGAGCACCTCTTAAAACCTCAAAATCTCAAAATCTTTCCAGCATGATAAGGCTACTTCCCATGAAGCTGTACCCAGGCAGTGAATTACTCTAGACCAGTCTTCTCAGGAATGAGACAACAGCTGGCAGCTCCACCTCATTAGTGTTACATGAACATTTCGCATACAGCCAATGCACTGACGGTCACCCAAAGCTTGCTGACTTCTACCTAAGTGCTGTGCTCACTTGGTCTGTCTGTGCCTTTTTTTCACATACACACATTGAAAAAAGCAGTCCAGTGTACATGTGGCTAAGAAGAGAGGACAAAAAAAAAAAAGTCAGTCTCACACTCCTAGTCTGTGCATTGCATGCTCAGTTTGGGAATGGGGGATGTGTGTACTGTACTCCAGGCATCTAACTTCTAGATAATTAATCTAAACTTCTTAAGGCCTTTTCTCTTGAGAATACAGGGAGAGAAGTGCATCCTGAGGGATGTTTAGAACATTTCTCTCTCCATAATGGAATATGCAGTGAAGACCTAATTCTTTAGTTGCGGGTACCGCTACAAAACAACAGCAGTTCAGCATAGCACTAGTGGTTCATAGGAGGATTCAGTGCCTTCTCCACATCTGGGTGATGATGAACCATTCCAGGTCATGGGAATGACTTTCATGCATCGCTATGGACATTTATTCGCTACCAAACTACAACCAATTTGAAATAATGAGCCACAGGTCATGGACTTTCTGTTTTACTCTGTTATTGATTCCTGGGTCTTTTCCTCACCTTTGTTTCCCTGGAGGATTGGGTTTATTTCTGTACATGTAAACTCTGCAGCCTTCTTCAGTAGGTGCGGAAGGAGTTGTTGTTCTCCCTATGTTTGGAAGTATGGACCTCATTAAGCACATTCCTTCTTTATTTTTGACTTTCCATCGGCCAAACAGCAGATGAATCAAAGCTAATTTATAGTCATGCTGGACAGTTCTCCATGGCAATTGCTGCTCAGAGAGGCCTGAATTGTTATGAAAAGAACAACCTTTGATCTCTCCAGCCCTTCCAGCTTCTGCTCTGTTTGAAGCAAAATGCTCCCTATCATGGATTAACTAAAGATTTTTGATATAAAAACCTCTACAAAGGGTGTGAGGAGCCCAGCAGGAGAGAAGAAGCATTATGAAATACAAGAATGGATTAAACAGAGGGTGAAGTTGCTAAAAAACACCACCAAGTATGAAATCAGTGACCTGCACTCAAACTGTTTATGTCCTTTTTCTCCTGCAATCCTGCTGCTGCTATTATTTTTGGCTTGGGAGAAATATTTTTCCTGAGTCCATTTCACCTTGATGGATTATGACGCCATTTTAAATGTCAATTCATAACAACCGTGCCATAATAAAATCATAATAAATGTTACCAGTTTAAGTCTACAGTGCCCCTTTTTTAACATTTCTAATTTATGAGCTTGTTGAGAAATCTGTGGAGACAACAGGGCTAATAAATCTGAGGTGAAAGGAGCAGGCTGTGTGGGCTTTGTGCTAGATCACTGCCAGCTGTTGAACTTTGAGATGACCAGAGCAGCTCAAATGTCACTGGGGAGATTGTTAGAGTCCAGGGAGGCATAAAGGATGGAAGGCAGCCTACAAGGACATGAGGATCCAGAGGTGTTGTGAGCAATTTGCAGCTGCACTGTCACTGGGAAGTGCCTGTGCACTGGTGTGTCTGACTGCCTGAGCTCAGTGCCTCGCTCTGAACGGCTGACTGAGCACAAGCCCTTGGAGAGGAGGTGTTGTGAGCTTCAGCATCCATGCTGTGCATAAACACTGGACAGCTCTGACTCTGAGTCACATCTGAGGATGGGAGATTTAAAAGAGATGCTTCAGAGGCACTGTGTGGAATATTATCCTGTTATTGTCTTTATCCAGGGGATGAGAACAACAGGGCAGGAACGGTCCTGCTCTGTAACAGACAGTCACTGACAATTCTTCTTCCTATTTGTGATAAGCAATACTGGACACAAGACTTCAAAATATTGATCCCAAGTTGATTTCAAGTTTACACATCCAGGATTTTTTGTCTTCTGAAAGTACTCCATATTTTAAAAATCTCAGAGGCTGTGTGGGCCTTTAGATTTGCTTGGCACAGAGAGGATGAGCTGCAAAAATCAACACACCATGATTTTGTTCTAGACAGCTCCCTTCTGCTGTAAAGAGTTGCTTTCAGAGCTCAGCAATCCCAGAGGAAGATGTGTTTCCTGCCTCAAGGAATTTATAGACTAAATTAGACGGGTAGCACAATAATTGTAACAAATGAGAGTCATCTGCATTTCCAGGTCAAGCAGAAATATAAAAATATCCCCAAACCACCCTGCAAAAGCCGTCATATTAGAACTTGGCAGAAAAATAACTTCTTCATTCTCTGGTAATTTAAAAGTAAATAATTTCTTGTTTTGAACATAAATAATTTGTTACATTTCAGCAACTCAATCATTTGAAAAAGGGGGTCAGATGAACTATTTTAATTTGCAAAATGTTCATTTGCATTTCAAGCATCTATTTTTTGCCACTCATCTTTATTTTAACATAATACAAAGCAAAGAAATTTTGAACTGGCAGTCATTGTGAAGACAGTATTTAATTTTTCTTTTAGTTAATGAAATAGTATTTATCACTATTTTTCTACTTTTTTATTAAAAATACTAAAATGTTCCAGTCTTTTGGTACTACTTAAACATTTTTATATCAAAACTGCATTTTTTTTCCTGGAGAAACTTCTGTATGCAAAACATGGGATTTATGCATCCTTACACTGCTGCTTTCTAATCCCCTTTCAAGAGCTGTCACTTATTTATCCTGTTTCCTACTTTAGTGCTCGTTTTGTTTTCCCATACAGAAGAAGAAAAATATATTTCTCAGTTGGCATTGCCTTCAGTTTTAATAAAAAACCCCAATATAATAAGACAGAACAAAAATAAAGCCTTCACAAGGATGCTTTCAAGTCGCAAATTTGCATGTGAGTATCTAATTTAAACACACAGAGAAAATCAACCTGTCGCTGCGAGCAGCAGGGAAGTTTAAAGTTTCAGACTGAGACACAATAGTTATACAAACATGCACAATTTGATTTTGTGACATGGGACTACTGCATTGTCTCAGCAGGTGCCTGCCCAGAGCAAGTTGGTGGCAATGGAGACAGGCAGTGCGTACACTCTGAATATGGGGATGTGCAGGCTTTGCTCGTTACTTGTTGCCAATGTGACCATTGAATAAAGGTATTTCACTAAGGTGAAAACTTGGGGTCTGCCTGTCTCAAGTCTCTTTACTTGAGAATTTTTTTTAACATGAAGGCACATGTATTTCTGCCAGAAGGCTACATTTCTTACTTTCAAAATAGTGTGTGTTTTAAGGCAGCTAAAGTGGAGTTGGGGAAAGGAGGAGGGATAAGAGGTGCATTTTGTGTCCTGAGAGTCTCTAGGATAATTTACCCAGCTAATTTACCCAAAGATATGAGTCCCCTTGTGCAGAGTACAGGGACCTATCAGACTCTTCTGTCAAATCCTCCTCCTCCTCCTCTCCCTGCAGCAGGAAATTAGCCCCTTGAACAAATAAGTTTTAATAACAAAGCAAAGCCAAAGCTTTCCACTGTAAAGGAAAATGGGGCCTTGCTTCATTTAACAACTGAAGTAGACAAATCTGTGGGTTTCACTTCTGCACCTTTGGAAAAATGGACAGCAGGGAGATTTAAAAACAGAGGTCCCTGGAGCTTATTTTTCCATGCCTGAAACTTTCAGGTAAAAGGTAGCACAGTAAACACCAGGGAGTTCAGACACTGTCATATATACTAAATTAATACACTGAAGGCTGGGTCAAGGACTCTCAATTCGAGACATCTGGGAAGTAAGTTTTGAAGCCATTGCTCTATAGGAAGACAGTAAAACCAAGAAGAGTGGCTTCCTTTTGAGTGCCTCAAGCAAATAGAAGAGGGGAAGTAAGGCACTGGCAAAGGAATGCATCAGGCTTCTCACTGTGCTGTTCAATGTGTTTTGAATCAGGAATTGCACCGAAGAAAGGGGAACCCTATTATTAAATAGGCAGTTTTAATCCAGGGTGTAGTTTCAGAGCACCTGTGTTTCCCTCTCCTCTGCATACAGATAGTGTGCTCACCTATTCTCAGCCCATAAATTACCCACTCTCTCATTCTGTCTAAGCAAAGAAGGGGAAGACATCCCTTTCTGTGCGCCCAGCCAGGATTGCAGGCAACAGCAGCAAAGCTGGAGAGGACAAAGCTTGGCCAAAGAGGCATTCCCCTGCGTGCATCAATTGAAACAAGAAGGTGTTCCCTGCTTAATGGAGAGTGCCACAAGACCTTTTGCACCCACACAGGAGCTGTCACCTCATACAAGCAGGAAGGCACAAGATCCTCCTTTACAGAAACAGCAGAGGGATGCAAAAGGAACAAAGAAAAGTGCTTCCCACTCTGTCCCATGTGTGTCATCAGTGTGAAAGATGCTCACTTGTCTACCCTGTCGCCTGGGGAGAAGCTTGATTAATAAAATCAGATAATTAAATATTCTTCATCACAGCTGGCTCAACCATTTTGAACTTCTTCCATTGTTCTTTTCCCCACTACCCCCACCGTTTTTGCAGTATCTAGAATCTGGAAAAAGCCGAAAGCCTTTCATCTTATCAGGTGTGGTTTATTGCCCCCTGGTTACACAGTAATTTTGGTCTCTGCTCCATGAAAAGGTCATATGATGGGATATCAGCTCAAGAATTGTCAGTTCACTGGACAAATAAAGCAGAGACTACCAATACAATTATAAAAGCCTGATAAGGAAGGCGCAGAGGAGAACCAGCAAGAGAGGGAGAAACAACTTTAGCAATTTAAAAGGTGAGGGGTAATCCCTGAAGAAGGCAAAAAATGCCACTGGAGGGAGGGAGAGGGAAAGAACAGGAATGTGTCTAACCACACATTCTTCTCAAAACAAAAATTAATGAGAAGATATAAGTGGCTCAGGAGAGGAATCACTGGTATTCACCCACATTAACCAGAAAATCTTCTGCCCCTGCAGTGGATGCCTAATTGGGAGGCATGAGCAACTGGTGGGGTGATTATCAAGCTGGCTTGCCCCATAGCTCAGGATGGAAAGATGTTTTATCTGTATAGGTGGGGGGGTACAGAGCACTAATTCCTACTACTACACATGTTGTAAGGGCCATCTCTTTTTCTTTTGTGACTGATAAGATGGAATTAGTTGAAAAGCACCTGCCTGAAAAGTTCAAAGGGTTTCCAAAGTAAGAGAAAAGAGAATCTGGACCAACCTGGGAACTGCTGGGCAGGGAGATTTTCATATGTGACACCTCCTGGCATGCAAGAGAGATTTACAGGTTGTCTCTTACTAGTAAATGGCACAAGCGACAAAGTATTTGTCCAGCCAATTATTTCTTAACTTCATCATGGTACAAATCCAGTGGGCTTTTCACAGGTTTTAGCCTGAAAGCAGAAAAGGAAGACAATTGCCCCATAGACAGGATTTACCAATAAGAAGCAACGTTTGCCAGGGCATTTTTCACCTGGATCTGCAAGGAACACACTTCCTCCTGGAATAGCCATGCAATTGTTCAGAGCTCTGTAAATCTGAGTGGCAGGGGGAATGCTCAGCAGTGGGTGGGGTTGGTAAGACTTTTAACCCCCACTCCTAATGCTGTCTTCCCCAGACATGGGAGTGCAGGTCTTGGTTCCAGGCTGATTAGCAGAGAGGAGCAGCCGTGTGTGCTTACTTGTGGGTCACCTTTGTTTCTCCTCCCAGCGCTCCAGCAGGTCATCCGGGCATGGGTGGGGAGAGACGCACACCGTCCCAGCTGCGTGTTCCTCGGGGTGCTCTGAGAACCAGGAGAGCAGGAGAGGACTCTCTGCCCCACGGCCACTTTGGCAGGAATATGATGGACCCCCCAGCGTGTGCTGGACAGAGGAAGCCCAGCTTGTCCTTCTCCATTGAGGAAATCTTAAAGAAACCTTCTGCCAGCACTGCCCTAAGCGGTGAAACCAGGAACAGAAGTAACTACGCTGAGAGACCTCCATCCCTAAAAGCAGGGTCACCAATGGCCTTTGGTAAGTACCAGTTTTAACATTTAATGAAAATGCTCCTTTGGTTTTAGCCTGTGGGGCTGATTATGTAGAATTTTTATTCTTTTGTTTTTGTAGGAATCTGCGATTTCCCTAATCAGGTACAAATCATTCATTATATATACAGAAGTAATATTTAATAAATAATTTGCTTTCAACCTCACAGTAGATTGGGTCTGGGGTTTTGTACATTGGGAAGCCCCAGTGTTGTTGGAGAGGTGAATATGAAACCTGAACAGTTATTGCAGGTAGTTCTCTCCAGTGAGAAATGCTTGTTGTAAACAAATACAACAGCCTCATGTCTTTCCCTTTAAAAAACAATATTCATGTTAGCAAAATAAATGGACAAATAAATGTCTGTCATAAGGAAGAACAAGTATTCAAACTCAGGAAGCTAGCCTAAAACTTCTGAAACTTAATGAAATTTTTGGAGTTTCACTTAAATCAAGAGTTTACTGTTGTCTGGAGTTACAGCCAAATCTCATATCAGCACTCTTTTCTGATAAATCCAACCACTCATCCTCAAGCAGGAGAAATGGTCTGTAAGGGTAATGGTAGCTAAGAAGTGTTAGAACTCAATTGCTGGAACAAGAAAAGAGAAAGCATACATGTTTAATCATTTCTGCTTATCATCATGGACACTAGGTTCTTTCACAAACTAAATAAAAGCAGCTAGTAGAAAACTTTCATGACTTTGATCTTAGCAAAGCAGTAAGTGTATTAGCCTTTTTGACTTCAGTTTTCTCAGTTTAGTTACTTTAGCCCTGAGTGAATTTCACAGAAATTGTCTCTTTTTGTCCTTAAAAAAAGACCAATGCCAAACATTTTCTGGATTTAACATTTCTTCTTTTTTAATCTACATCTTCCATGAAAAGGAGATGTTTTATGTACACAAACACATCCACTTAAATGAAAAATGACTTGTAGTTCTGACAGAAAATTTTACTCACCTCTCTTTCAATAAAGGTTAACACTACACTTTATTTTTTCTAATATAAGGAGAGCCTTTCATGGCTCAGAACCCCATTTCCCAGGACACTGGATGAGCCACCCATTAGTAAGGGAGAGAGTCTTTTCCAAAAACCTGGCAGTTCAAGTAACCATGGCTTATTTGCATAGTTTCATCTCCTTTTATGTCCAAACTGGATACCAACCTGGACTGGAAAGCAAACAAGACTCACTAGTGTAATATTAGTCACCAATTGGACTTGAGCCTACTAACACTGCCTCTCAGCCATGCTTTGCACAAGATTTGCACATTTTGGTTCATCTCTGACACAGAATAGCTTCACATACTCTATACAGACTTGTCTCTTGACTGTAGGACACAGCCCACCACACATCTCACAACTGAGTGAGTCCCGACATTGGGGCTCAGTATACAACTGCTACCTTTGTGCCAGTAGCTGCAGCTTTCCATGGAAACCTGTGTATGGGGAAAAGGGATAGCATGCTGCTGATTTTTCACAGAACCATAGGATAATAGAAGTTGGATGGGACCTCTCAGGGTCATCTGGAGGTATAGCCTCCTGCTCAAAGAAAGGGCTGTTTCAGAGGTAGGCAAAGTTGTTGAAGGCCAGGGCTATTTCACTAGTGGTACTGTTGGAGAACTCCAGCACTTAGAGTTTTCCTAAAGCTGCCTTTGCAAACTGGAACTGGACAACTCGTCTTGAAACAAGATAGATCTGGGTAGTCTGTAGGGGTGGACAAGGACAAGCTGATGCTGGGGCAAATGCAATGGATCTTGTATGCTGAAGGATCGCAGGTGACACATTTTAAAGGGGGGAAATGCTGGTGTGAGCTCTGGGAGTGAGTTTTTGTGAGCTGAAAGTCTTTTCTTGAGGGCCCACACCAGTCACTTTGTGCCACTGTATCCAAAGTGAGACAGATAACACCACAGAAAATTAATTCAGTGCTTGTTCATAACATGGGCCATAGAACTGTATTTTAACTACATGAGACTCTTCTCTGGGAACAGACAAGCACATCAGAGACAGGACCTTTTTATATTGTCTGTTTCACAATCGATATGTTGAAGCCCAGTTTCACTGCATGCCTTGGCTAAGCACACCGCTCCAAGCACAAAGTCTGACAAATCTGTATGCAGGACGTGGTGGGTTCCTAGGATTGCATTACTGACTGTCAGTGCAGCCTCATCCCAAATTGCTCCACCTGAACATACAGCCAGTTTTTCACCTGGAAAGCAATACAGGCAGAACCACCAGGCCCCGCATTTGACTTTGCTTCATCATCTAGTCAAAGAGAGACTGTAGCTGTAGCAAGAGAATATAGTGACTCTTCTCTGCCCTAGAAAGGGAGGTTGGATTAAAATACTTAAGACAATGTAAAGTGTTAACTAATGAAAACAGGAAATACACATGAAGATTCACTTAACTGCTACTGGAGGTGGGAAACCAGGAAAGCCGCAGAAATCTTCAAAATTGTTTTTGTACTTTGCTTTTGCAATTGATCAAGGGTGTTTAAAAAAGAGAATGAAAACAGAACTTTTTCACAGTTTGTTTCTTACTAACACCAAAGAGATACCTAGGCTTATTACCCTTTGCTTTCTGAGCAGAATGGTGATTTATTCGGATAAGTTTTATTTATTTCAGAAGTGCAATACCCTATGCTGTACATCTTGGGATAATTGCTGTATTTCATCAATGTCATTTAACTTCATGCCATATAAAACTGGCATTAAACAAGTTGTGTAAATAGTCAGCCATATCTAACATGGCTCAGTGCTGGCCAAGGTCAGGGAACTGAAATGAGCTAGGGAACTTGTTAGAAATTCCAGGATGGGACACAAATCCAGTTGCTTTCTCATTTCAGTTCAGCTGCAGGAAAGAAGGAAGTACTAAAGGTCAGGGCTGAGTTATATCTTACTATGGATTTTAAGAACTTTTCCCACATCCCATGGGATATGTATCTGAGCAAAGCCATGATCCGTATGAGAGGAAGGAAGATCCATATGGCATATGACTTCCATATGGCACTACATACATACTTGTGGCTACCATATGTTAAATACCAAGGCCATACAAATGCCTGATGTAGACAGCCTAAGTACCAAGATCACACCTGAATTCTAAATCTAGCCATTATGAGCTGAGAGGATGGGTAGGACTGGAGGACCAGGAAACGTAGAATGTCAGAAATGGATGGACTCGGTGGTCTGATGTTTGGACTCAGTGATCTTAGAGGTCTTTTCCAATCTATGATTCTAAATGAGGTGCATAGACAGAGCTTCCCGAGAAGACCCGTGAGTACTGGACCAGATGACTACTAGAAGTTGCTTCTAACTTAAATTATTCTTTGAGTCTCAGACAAAAAAGATGTTGTGATTCAAAGTGCCAGCCTCTCAGGGGAAACTGGGGCAGGACTAGATCATGTCTAGAAGACCTCTGGGCCTGACTCCTCAGTTCACATGGTTTTGTGAGTGTAATTCCAGTGGGACTTGGAATAAGGAGTATGCAGTCTTCTCTGAAGAATTTGGCATTTGCCTTCCCAGTGGCAGTATTAGCCATTGGGGAGTTCAGTGCACAAGCACAACTTCTAGATGACCTGGATCTCCAATTGTTGAAGCTTATTGAGATCTTTGAAAGACTCTTACCAAGCTGAAAAACAAATAATGAGCAAGGAGATATTTTAGTACGCAGTCTATGCTTTTTTTCTCTTGTCACAATGCCTAGAAAGGGTAACCATGGCCTTTGCAAGGGACACAAATAAACACCCAGCAAGGGCTGATCTCCTTCTTAGGGCCAACTCTTTAATTTAAACCAGAGAAGAACATCAGGCCTATTGCAGAAAAAAAAATCATTCTTCTGAAATTTCTTGGAACCTGATTTCAATTTACTTGAAAGTACATCTGAAATGATTGTTCATTACTCTCCTGGTTTCTGCCAGTGAAGTTTTGCCAACAGAAGGTCTTTTATCAAGTCAAGGAGAGCATGGGATGGGAGTGTTACACCTGAGAAATATATAATAAAAGTAATAACAGATACAGTAATTTTGCCATCCTGCCTGTATTACACTTCATTATGTTAAAGACATGCAAATTAATAGGAATACAACTACTTCTTTACACACAAATGTCAATATGATGATTGTTCACTTTTAGCAACACTCCACCCAGTTTTATCATGCAAGAGGAAACAAGCTGAAACAATCTAACTGGACAGATATCACCTGGTCAATATCACCAATTTACCCCACCTATTACAAGGAAAAACATACACCTGAAATACCTGGGGGAAAAATGTATAGAAGAGAAAAAATGTATAGAAGAGAAAAACAGCACAATACAGAGACAGTTGCACTTCTCTGTGATAGATTCTTCCCTGTTCACAGCCTTAGTAAAACCCTAAAATCATAACCCTTATGCCTCCACAGGTCTGTCTCTATCCAGTGATTACACAACAAAGCTTAAATGGAATTTACGTCATAACCTACTGCTTTCAAAGTTAAACCCTACTATCTTGCCTGAAATTTTCCATCCTTTTCTACGCAACAGAAAGTCAAGACAAAAAGACCATTTTGAGCCACAAGTCAAAGTCATTTCTGTGTGTGACTGTAACAAATACCTCATGTTATGCTAGGCTGAAATGTTATTGCAGTCCCTGGGAAAAAAAACCAACCAAACAAAAGAAAACTAAATTCCCTGGAGGAAGTTTTACCCCATGCCAGTTCATAGGTATTTTTCAGAGCTCCCTGCCTAAAGAGCTACCACTTCAGACAGTTTCCTTCCTTGTTCAGGAAAACAAGCATCAGAGAAGGTTGCAATGCAAACTTTTAGACCTTAGGGCTCCTAACTGTCAGCTTTATACTTAAAACTCAGTGTCATCTACCTTCAATTTATCCTCTAGAAAACTTCTGTGATTTATTCAGCCTTTCTTTAAGGTTCATGCCACCCTAATTTACTTCTTTGATCTCAAACAACAGATTATTCAACTCCTTTTCACCAATTTACATAGACATTGTCATGTTCCCATCTGCCTAGGACTGTCTTCCATTTTCTCCCTGTTCCCTCCACTTTAATCTGTAATTACTCTATTCATGCTCATACATAAGTTGTGCTCTTACCCCTCTCACTGGGGTATGTGAGCATCTCAGAGAAAAATTTTGGGGAGGAAAGTTGTATATGAAGAATGAAGACATGAAAAGTCTTCTATAATTTAGAAAATGTTAATGTCATTCTTAGAAAGCTTTAATAACTCCCCATATGAGCACCTTACTTGGGTACCCTCACATTTTTCATTACTGTAGGATATAAGCATCATCAATTCTGTAGCATGTTAATTTTCACAGCATCACATCTAGCAAAGGAGAGCAAGCAGTCCTTAATTTAGAGAAAGGGGACTAAGATAGAAATCCTGGGCTGAGAACCTATGCCAACACTGGTATCTTCTGAGTTCCTGAGCAAATAATTTAACCCCAGGTCTGTGCTAGTGACCACTCATAGGTCTATCCTTGTCCTTTATCCTACAAATATTATTCAAAACCTCACCTTTTTTCTCACCAGAAACCTCAAAGTTTTTTGATACTAAAGGAATTAAATGAGTCCCATTTTGCACAATATGCCTCAAACACAGAGGTAGACCTCATACCAGGTTTTTAAGGTCTGCATGACTGGACACGTGATTGTGTCTGGAATACTACTCAAAGATTGGTGATAAATTGGATAGATAACATTTGAACAATCATCCTTTATTTGCATGAGGCTTTGGTCAATTTTTAGAGCTCTTATAACTTTGTTTTCTTCCTGTCAGTGTCAACCCTCTATAAAATTTCTATTGTGTGGGCTTTTACTGAGAGAAGAATTGGAACTGGGTACTTTATCTCCAGATGTTATAATAATATTGCTCCAAAGCTGGTTACAAATAGAACTTGTTATTTTTTCAGAAAATAAAATTGTGACAAGTCTAAAAAGTTAAATGCTTTGCCAGTGCCAGATATGGCAGCATATATATATTAAATATACATGCAAGGTGTATATTAAAAAGTGAAAGTTCTTTCAGAACCACCTGTAGTGGTTCACATCTGCTGCCATTTAGATTTGAGAGGGGACTAGCCACAAGTGCTACAAACCCCAGAGCATAGATGTGGGTGACTGCTCAGGAGTGCAGACCATTATAGTATTAAGATTTCAATGTTCTTTGGCACTAATAGCAGACAAACTTGTACCGTCACATTTGCTTCAGGGTCATGCAAACCATGAAACCTAAATTCCCCAATGGGTGCATTATGTGTTATCTCTTCCTCTGCCTCTCCAAGCAGAGAAGTCCAGGCATGGAGGAAAACTAGAGCAAATTCTAGGTTTGCCATTAAAGCAGCATAGACACATTTGTCTTGTCTCAAGCCTAAGCCTTGTTTGCAACTACAAAAAGCAGCACATGAAGCATTCAGCACTGGGGTTTCTGGCAAGGCTTTCATATAGAAAAAAAGGGGTGGTGGGAGGTATTTGGTATTCCTCTCTTGGGATGCTAACAACAACAGACAGCCAGTACCTTGAAAGACCAAGCTTCTCAGCATGTTACATTTCAGTGCATGGCCTTACAAGGTCTTTATTTCCATTTATAAGGAAGAGTAAGAACTCATACTACATTCATGAGGGCAGAAAACTAATCTGGAAGACCTTTGTGGTGCCCCTGCTACCCAGTGAGGTAATGCTGTTAGTAATAAGGCAACACTGTGGCTAAAGAAAGATTGTGGCTTCTGTGACCAGTTTCCTAAGCACTCGGGGTCAGGTGTCCTAGCACATGTCATCACTGGTTACTACTGAGATTACCTTAGAGATCGTTTATAACGCCAGCGCTCAAATCTAAGTTAACATTACAGCTGCACTTCACGAAAATGGGCCAATATGCACTTCTCTTGTTTGCCCTGTCAACAAGAGTGTCCAGGTGTTTTCATGAAGATGACTTGGCTGTCAGTACCTTCCCAGCTATCACCAGTGTCACCTATCAAAAAGACAGATGGAAATGTTGACATCCTGGGCAAAGGCTCGCTTTAGAATTGTCCAGTGTCTAAATCAGAGCAGCAGGCAGCCCAGATGGAGAAGAAAGGACAGATGGACCTGAATCAGGGAAGACATTTACTTTTAGCCTATTCATTGGCCTATTTTCCTAAAGGGTAGATGTGCCTATAGGGACATTTAAGAAAGGACCAGATTTTTAAAAGCATTTGGCATCCAGCAAAATTCACTGTGATCTTGATGATAGATTTTCAGAGTAGCTCCATATTTACTGTACTTCTGAGTTCTTCAGAAAAGGCAACCACTAATTTGGATATTGACAGAGAAACTGAAGTTTCTTGATCATATGGTCATGTCTCCTCATTTATACAGTCCTTTTTTAAAAATATCCCACAAGGACTATTGAAAGTTTCAAAGTGGAAGGAAGAAGAGAACACGCTAGTTTTGGGGATCAAATTCACCAGGATTCTGTCCCTGCAGCATGGGGTAATCTTGACATTGATGCACAACACAGAATGATTAAGGCCATTTTCAATATGATCAGGTGTGAATGGTACAATATCTAGACCACTTTTTTCACACAAACTAGAAGGTGCACTGAACTGTGGTTGCTTTATTCAAAGCTATCTCGTGTTGTGTCCTTCACAGATTCCAGCAGCAGAAATCAGTTAGACCGTGACTTATCTTCAGCCAAAATGCTTCTCCCCACCACATGTGCTACACCCATGGCCAGAGCAAAGAGATTGCAGGCAACTCACTTCAAAAGACCTGCTGACAGCCCAGTGTCCCTCCTGGGTGAGGACACAGGACGTGAACACCTGGAAGGCAAAAGAAAACATGAGGAAGATCAGCTATGTGATTTCCCAGTGGACCATCCACTTCATGGTGAGTGCCTCTATAGCCAAACTTTCTCCCAGAGTACCCAAAACCACAGTTGTTATCTTACAATTACGTACATAGCAATATCTATCAACAGCCATCAGAAATGTTTCCATTGACTGCGTCACAGTAGACGGTCATAGCTCCTGGATGAGTCACAGGGATGATTCTTCAGTCTTGCCATCAAAAACGTAGAGAGCCACCCTTTGAGCTAAACATCTAGCTCAGGCCTGCCAGCCCTTCCAATGTCAGTGATAGGGACTGCTTTGGGTGTTTATTGCTCTCCTGCTTGGGGTGGCAATCTACAGAGTTACCACGTTGGGTAGCCTCACTGACAGGGTTGTGCAACGCCCTTTTCCTGGTAAATGTGCATTGCACAACATGAGGAGAGAGGCTGCTGAATATGCCTAATCAGCTCAATATGTTCTGTACACCTTGGACCCACTGTATGGGTGATGGAGAGGTCATCAGCATGCACACAGGCAAATTGTTGATGTGCAATAGATCTGGCAGGATGTGTCAGGAACAATTTTCAAGCCTGCCCATGTTGGTAGATATGGTAATTTAATTAGTTATAAGCTCTAGTAAACAGCAGTCTATCTCTTAGCCAAAGCACTGGACAATACAATTATCCTTTCCCAATATGTTGCACAGAGACTGTAGGCTAAGCAGGATACATGGTACCTGAACAAGACAAGTTCCTAAGAGACAAACAGCAATTTATTAGTACCATGTGATAAAAATTGCTGTAAGTTGAGTTTGATGAAAGGTAAATACAGACTTTTAAACGGCACTCTAGAAAACAGGTTTTCAGTAGCAGCAGAAAGGTGTTTTTTGCAGAGTTTTCTATTATTTGCACCGGGCGGGGGGGGAAGGGAGTTTCAATTAAGTCCATTGAAAACTCCTAATGGGCTCATGTGTCCACAGACACAGGGTTACTCAGATGGCTTCTTGGAGATCCACACATCATCCTTGATCCATACTCTGCAAGCTTGGCAGGCGAAACAACTCTTTCTATGAAATACATTTGAAAGAAAAGCCTTGTTTCTGCTGTCGCTGCTAATGTATCCGTGAGTCTTGTGACAAGCTGCTGTCACCTCCTCCTCCTGCACAAGACAGCCATCAGTCTTGATGCAGGGAGAAGCCTTGTATGATAACCGGATATTTTAGCCTCCCTCTGCCCTGTAAGCTGCACACAGCTGATGACAGCAGGGCAAATCATGTTGCCTCCTCACAGAAGAGCCAGAGCTGTATGTATCTGACATTTGGAGTTGTCTCTGAATATAAAAGTAGTGTATTTCACATGTGAGGGAGTCCCCAGACACGAGGATCACAGCAGAACTGGGAGGTGGCTGTCCCAGCTTGGCACTTAGCCTCATTGACCAGCACCATGGTCAGTAGCAGCCTCATCAGTAAAGCAGGGGAGGAAGCATGTAATTATCTGCACAAAACTGAGCCAAGACGAGCAGCCCCTTTCAGTGACAACTTATATTTCAAAGGCATTTTAAACAAAATCTATCTGTTCCCTGGTGGCAGTGGGGTTTTGAAACCAAGCAGAGGTTTAATGATCTGCCATTTTCTAGGCTACTGGTTCCCGCAGTTGCTGAGCCTTTGATAGAAACTGTCTGATGAAGGAGGGAGGATCTTAAAGCACTAGATTGGCATTTTCCCTGTTGTGCACAAACGATGTTTCGGATCCTGTTCCTGCACTGTGTCATTCTTAGCAGAGCTGGAGGCCAGGGTTTAAAATCCTTTCCAGCATCTCAAGCTTCAGCCTCCTTATTCCACTTTACATTAGGGGGGAAATGCTGGTGGCTCTTCTCTTGCCCCTGGCTGTGGCTGGTGTCACAGTTCCCAGATGAAGTCAGCAGCATCACCTGCAGGAAGAGTAGACTGCATAATCCCTGAAAGCAGTCTGTAGTCCTCACAGCTCAAGCCAATAGCAAATTAACTTCTCTTTACAAGCCTATCAACTCTGGGATGCCTCAGATGTGCTTTTGGCATGGTAGCTAGATTGGTTACGGGTCCCCTGACAGGGCACCTGGGTGGTGCCAAATGCCCATAGCATATGCCATGAAAGCGTCCCTAGGATCTCCCTCACACTCACACAGAGGATGCCTGCAACCACCCAGGGGAATGGCACCAACCTCAGCAGCAGGAAACCTTTCTGATGTGAAAGACATCAGAAGCCCTTGGTGTGGTGCTCCCTCACCTCTCTCAGCCTACCTTTATCTATATAAAACACCTACATAATTTGTGAGGAAGGGCACTGGGGTCTTTGTAGGCATACACTTCTGTTTATTTGTCAGGGAACATAAGAGAACAGGAATATTATACAATCACCTTGGAGGCAGGAGGGCTGGGCTTTGGTATTTTTGGATAGGATGAGAGAAGAGAGGAGCAGGCTATGACAGTAGCCCCCTTCATGGGTAGGTGGTCTGAGACAGAAAGAGCTCTCCGACTGTGACCCTGAGCATGAATCTGGAGCACATTTTCAAAAAATCTGTAACAATGTAGTGTTCCTAAAAATTTGCTTTTCCCACAAAATGGCTTCTGCCATTGAGCGGTTTAGAAATGCAGTGTCATTTAAGCTAAATAGATTTATGCTCTTATCACAAACCATTTGCAGGAAGCAATGCATCTTGTACTTTGAACTTAGAGGCTGCATTGTAAGCGAAAAAAGAGAAGAGCCCTCATATGCTAGAGACATGCTGACAGTGGCATTTAGTTTTGCTAAGCCCTCATTTGAATTTGGGACCCTTCATTCTCATTGTTGGGTGCTTTCACCTGGGTGGCTTTCTGCGTGAGAAGCTCAGCAGAACCTTTTTGGAAAACCTGGATTCCTGGGAAACAGCACTGATAAAATCTGTTTTAGAAGGAGATCACTCTAAGGGAGGCCTTACTTTGGAGCTGTCAGTACAGACTCTGCTCAGGCCAGCTCTCTGAGAGATGAGTAATTGCAGCCACTTTTCTGTGTGCAACCACTATTGCTGCCAAAGCAGGGCAAACTCCTGTGGCTGTCACTCAGAATCTCAACAATATGTAAGCCCCCCAATTCCAAGCTTACACCTTCCTTTTAATTACTTCTCTCTGCTCTGTCTGATGTCCTCGGGACTTGAGCAGTTCACTATAGTCGAGCACTGGAGTCTCAGATGATAACACACCCATATGCCTGCCTGGCCTGTAGCAGCTCCTGATGGAGACTGCCATGTACAATATCCCAGCCTAGTTGTTTTCCTCCTGGGCAATTATTTTGCAGTGTCTTTTACGCATGCTGATTGCATACATTTGTGTGTGCCCACTGTAAATATTTACATCCAAAGGCAGTGGGTGAATATGCACAGAGCTGGGTTCTAATTCCACCAAAAAATGAGGGGTTCAGGCTGTGAATACCAGGTGATCCAGGGACTCATGTTATTTCCTGAAGCTCATGTCTTCATTATTCACTGTAAAGGAGGCTGCCATAAGGAGTCAACATCACCCAAATATTTCCATAGCAGAAATCTTCTGCACAATGCTGACTGGGAGCTCAGGGATCTTTTTAATAATCTAATTGTTTTATTATTGTGATAGCATCTGTGATCCCAAAGCATATTGACAAATTCTGGTAGCAATTATCATAAAGACAACGGAAAGGATAGAGATAATCTCAGTTCTGGAGAAATTCCAGTGTAAATCATGTCCCTTCTGTACTGATGCCAGTTGCAGACATCTTCAGCTTAGAGTTTATGTTTTCTCTGAAGTCATAAATTCACTTGTACTGTTCATTTGTGGACAATATGGTCAAATCCATGTACCCCTGTGAAACAGCATGGTTTATCTCTTGCAGAACAGGCTTTTCCCCAATATGCTGACTTATCTTAATGCATTTTTGAAACACCCAAGAGACAATGAAGCACTGTATAAACACAATCCCAGATAAATATCAGCTGCCCAGAATATACCAATGGGACTGCAAGAAAGGGCACAAGCATCCCATTGTCCTGTAGAACAAAAGGACACATTCTAAATGAAAAGGAAAAGCAGGAGAAAAAAAATAAATGCATATATATATATATATAATTTGGCTGCCATTAGCTTTCTTACCAGTCTTTTGTTTATCTATGTGAACAGTCCCTGTAGCACTGTGTCTCTGAGGTGCAGTGTTTCTCTGTATACATTTGGAAATGCCTCAGACCATTGACCTTGTTTTGGTGGGTTTACCTGAGCTATTGTTGAAGGCTGGTCCTTTTTTTTCCTTCCTCTTTGAAGACTAACTGTTTATAATGACATCCTGGATATTAAATGAAAGGCACAAAACCTGACCCCTGTACTCTCACCGTTCAAACACCATTCACATAGAAGTCTCACTGATACAAGTAAGCACTGAATAAAGCAAAACTGACAGCAGCTGGGGGACTATCATAAATTTCATTTGTGTTGGTTATTCATGTTTTTTCGGTTTGGGGTTTTGTCTAGTTAAAGTAAATATTAGTGTTCAATGTTTTCCTCAAGCAGCCCCTTCTTTCCGGGGAATTTTGGATCCAAATGGTACATTACACAGGACTCAGAGGTTAATTTGGTCCTGTGAGTTAAATTTGTGTAATGTCACCACTTGTAAAGTTGTTGACACATCTCGATAAGTTTATTTCAAAGATCTTAATGAGTACTTACTGACTTGTCTTAAATTGTCCTAGAACTTTTCATTGCATCCCTGGGATATGGTACTTTTAATTACTGTTCTTTGAAACTCTTTAGCTGAGGTACAGACCAGATGGTTGGACTCAATGATCTAAGAGGTCTCTTCCAATTTTAATGATTCTGTGATACTGTGATATCAGGTGATGGAAACGAACACACTCCTCTGTCAGCTGAGGTCCATCAAACCATCTCCTGCATGCTTCATCCTTGAGATATTCTGCTGAACAATGGCTGTGCCAGAGTTATTTACAACACCACCTCAGGCAGCAGCACTTGTAAATACCATCATCAGTTTGCTGGCAGATGAGAAAGGTTAAATTCACCAGGGGCTCAGGTTGATGGTGAGCACAATCCTCCACAGCAAACTGTTCACATGAGTGGTTTCATACATACCATCTATTCCTTGCCAACTCTTCTGACAAGCAGACTAAAAAACTCCCCTTGGCCACACCGTACAGCTTGTCTAAACAGGTTTCTAGACTGATATTTTTAGCATTCCTGCTCACACTACCTGAAGTCTGTATCTCTCTGCATTTCAGTCTTGCTGTCAGGTGATTAAGGCACTGAGCTCAGCACCAGGAAGGAAGCAACTCTCTGTGAAGGAGTTGTGGACTGAAGGGAGGAAGTCAAGACTGTAAAAGTTCAAGCTGTGTTTCTCCATCTTAACTCTGGTAATGCCTGAACAGCCAGTAGCTGGATGCTAAATGCTGCATCTCACTAGCAGGAGGTTTTATCTGGAGCACATTGTACCTATCCAATTAAGATCAGTCTTGGTGGCTATGCCAGTGCTTCTCAAAAAAAAGGCTGAAAATAATAAAGATTAGCCACACCACAACACTTCTGCCTAAATATTGCAGCACAGGCTCTTTTGAAAGCCATGAGCCACCTCTTTAACTAGGAGAGGGACTGTCAGAGTCAGTTGTTGGTCTGTACACCAACAACCACATTTTGTCCTGATGCCACCAGCACTGTGTAATAACTCTTTGATAGAGTTGCAACCGTGTTTTTTCCTATGGGGCTGTCTGCGATGGGCAGAATGTCACCACAAGAGAACCACGTTCAGAAAGCCACAAGAAGGAACTGGCTGGGAGGTTCATATATCTGAACTGCAAAGAGAAAAAGAGCAAAAAAAAAGGCAAAAAAGCGAAAACAGAACTTAACGAGACATAATGAGGCTCTTTTTCAACACACTGAGAAACAAGTGATACAGTCAACTTTGTTACACAGACGGAAATGTATTTCTGTGGCTACATAGCTAAAGCCACTTGCTTGCTTGTGTAACCACTTTCTCCTTGTCAAAGAAGAAGCAAAATCTTTGGATCTGTTTATCACATACTGTGAGAGGGTGCCTGTCCAGAAATGACAAAGAGGATTGCAGCAAGATAAACTGATTCCACCAGTTTTCATCTACATAGATTACCTACTCCAAAGCAAATATGTGCCAGCATTGACTTCCAGCCTTTCTCCTGGGTTTTTAATTCCTTATCCATGCAGTGTATGCCTCCGTGTAATGAGACCAAGTAGGCTTGATAGCATCTTAGCCTGCTAAGGGGGAAGATGCAAAGGGGGGGATGCAGTTGCAGAGATGTCCCTGAAGTAGCATTTTTCTAGCTGGTTCAGGTATGCAGGGCAGCTGAGAAACAGCAGTGCAAGGTGTACCATAGGATATTTGCCCAGAAGAAATTTGCCCCAAGTATGGCATTGTTGCAGCTGCACAACCTTTATTTAACAAACTGTAAATGTTAATGAACATTTGCAAGTGTTGGTATTCAGTACTGATCTTCTCATACTTCTAATATCTTGAAACTGTGTTATAGATGACAGTGAAAATAAGAACACAGTATGTTAAGCTAAAACTGTGTATATAAGCAATTGCAAATCAGGCTCTTTGAGCTGTGCTTAGTATTAAGGCCTTAAACTCTCTTACTTTTTGGGGAAGGAATGATGGGGTGGCTTTACTTCATGTGGGTATTTGTATGTCAGAGATCACATTAAGAATTAAGTTGGTTGAGACCTCTGGAGGCCATCTTGTCCAACCCCAAATCTAAGCAGGACCAAATTAGGTTGTTTAGGCCTTTGTCAAGTTTAGAACATCTCCAAGGACGGACACTTCGCAGCTTCTCCAGGCCCACATCAGACTACCTTCATGATGAAAACATTTTTTCCCATTAAGTCATAAGAATTTTCCTTGCTGCAACTTGTAGCCATTGACCTCACCCTTCCACTCAGCACCTGTGTTTCTACAAAGTTCAAATGTTCCAACTTGCTTCAAGTCTGACCTAGGAATAAAGCAGATCTGCAGAGGACAAATGAGTCTGCTACTGAATTTAAAGGAGCTATACTGCTTTATCAGCTTGGAGAATCTGGCCCTTCCAATGTCAGCAGCAAGGCAATGTATAGACAGCTGTATCTCTAAGCATCTGAAAATGCTGACATATTTAGTTGCCTGGTATTTTCAAGCCTGGTTTCAGCAGTCAGCTAACCTGCAAATGACTTTCACAGAGCATAAAAGCACACTTGAATATCCCCAGCTTTTACATAAAAAATAGCTCAGGAAACTCAGACAGAGTCTTATTTCCCCAGAGACTCTATAGCCACATTTGAAAAGCCAATGTTACACTTCCAACACTTTCTAGTCTTATATCTTCCACCCACATTCTTTATTAGACTGTAATTCTGAATGCTGTTGTTTGCTATGGGATCTCTAAGCTAAGGTCCCAAGGCAAAGGGAAGTATCAGAGCCACAGTCAGAGAAAGTTTCATCTTGCAAGAGAAAATGTTAACACAGAGTCCCAGATTTTTTTGTATTTCTTAATAGTTTAAAAGAGAAATATTAAAAATAGAATGGCTGATTACATATAGAAAAAAAAAGCACTTTTCTAGATTTCCTACTGGCAAAAGCCTTGATTAGTTCACAGGGTTCTATTTTGTTAGCAATTTAATTTCATTTCTAGTTGAAATCAAAGCTTGTCCTTCAGTCTCTACTGGCCCATAACTGACCTCATGTTACTGTATTTTATTCAATCTGATGAGTTTTGGCTTTGAAAAATCTGGTTTCAGTAGGATTGACACTTCTGAGCACTGTGTAGACCCTTCCCTTACATAAGAGTCTCCTCTGTAAAACAGTTCACCTTTCCAGAAGGAAAATATGAAGGATATCAGAGTGAACAGATAGGGAGTTTCTTTCACCCATCACCAAGTTATCTGGCTGGTTTTCATACCAAAGAAACTGATTTGAGATAGCAGAAACTCATGAGTCAATTCTCTCTCAAGCCATGCTCTCTAGTCCTGGACACTTCTAAGGTGCCAGTGGAACAGAATACAGTAAGCCATTATATGACAGATGCCTTGCCATCTCATTTCCAGCAGCTTAAAATACTGTGTGGTTCAAGGCAATGGATCCATCTCTCAGGGACCATAAGGTGTCCCAGCTCAATTAAAAGTTTTTTCCCAAATTTACACCAGCTGTGCACAACCTTTTCCATCTAAGCCTCATGTACTCTTAGTAGCGTAGACTTTGCAACTCCTTCTAAACTCATGGTATTCGCTTCGGAGTATATTCCACACCTCAGCCCTGTAGACATGGTATTGCACTGTTTGTGATGACTGATTTCTTGAATCTGTCTAGGCCAATTAATCCAATAAACTCTGTACCAAGTGTCCTACCAGCACCCACAACTTCTTAAGCTGATAGCCAAGGGTAGATACCTACATTATCCTATCTGTTTCTGGTGTGCATGAACATATTCTATATGGACAAGTCCTGCAGGTATCATGGTCTAATACTGCAAACCCTTCCATTCTGGCTCAAGTAGTCATCTCTGATTTGGGCACTAAAAAGTCTTGCCTTAACTTTGACTCCTTATTCTGAAGAGGAAGTGGTAGCTGTCATCATATGTGCTTACTAGACAAGGACTAGTGGTTGCTGTTTGAATGGTGCCTGTTGTGAAGAGGTACAATCCAGCAAGTCTTTGGCATTTATTTCAATCCCCTCATGGTTCACCCCAATTCTTTTAACCAAGTCTGGTTAGTGTATGAGACAGAAGGGTTTATACTAGACTAAATCATTATTTTTTGTATTCTGATAGACTACTAAAATACATCTTTTTTATTATTATTTGATGTGACATCTTAGCTTTTAAAATGTAGACAGTTTCTTTCTCACTCTGCATAGTCATGAAATTATATTTTTGTTCATTAATCTAATACTTTTTTTTTTATTATTTTATTGCTAATTCAGAAACCTTGCAGGATGTAGGCAGGTTTGTTCTCTTTCTCCCAAAGGCTTTCTAATTGCTAGAAGGTACACAGATTGCCTGGGCATGCAAAACCTGGCAGGACAACAACCCTGCCAGCATCCCAGATGTTTTTGTACAGTTGGGACCACTGGAACAAGAAGCTGGTAACACTGTGAGCTTGGATTTTTTGTTTCATTCTGGAAATGCTGGAAATAGATTGCAGTTTCTCCCAGGTTTGTAGAGTCAGTCTTCTAACCTGGATAGAGGCAGGAACTCAGCTCAGTGTTCAGGGACACATACAGGACATCTCAGGGAGGAATCAAGTTTCTGAGACCATGACAAGGTCAGGGCAAACCTCACTTGTTGTGAGGATCTGCTACATGAATTGCCCTGTAGTAGAGAAATGTAGATACCATAAATTGCATTGATACAAATACAGCAGATTCATTACTGTTATGATAGAACTTAATGCGCTTGACAAAATCTCATCTTAGTACTCAATCTTACCTCTCTGCAGTTTCTCACATGCAGATGTGAGGGGGAAATCTTCCAGATAAGAAACACTGTTATGAGTCCTACCACATCTACAGGAGATGTAGTGTCCTGAGATTCATATTGTCAGCACTGACATTTTTCTTTTATTGGATATAGCAATAAACCCCCCTTACAGACATCTTTTGTGAAGGTTCAAGTAGATGTAATTGGGGCTCCTTAGGAGATGGTGCCCATTCCTACCTTCAGCCTAAACAAACATAAATATTTCTCATTTCAAATCTCTGCCCCAGTAGAGCCTACAAGATTCAATATAAATAACATTTTTCTCTTGGGGCTGAAGCCAGTGCTGCAGTTTAATGAGTAATACTTTGATAGTCTGGTGGAAAGCATAATGATATGGATTTAACTGTGTTAGACATCAGCTTTATTAGGCTGTTTCTGAGACAAGGTAGTATTGACAGTGTTTATGATAAATGATGCTTCTCAATTATTCTTGCATGACTGGTTTCCTTTCAAAGTGCCCAAAGGTTTAGAAAAGATAAAATATTCATAGTGGTATCATGTCCCAGACTCTTTCCTACCAAGTCAATGGACAGAATTTTTATTCCTTTTTTTGTGTCAACAGAGACACAGTGAGGCTTTGATTACACAATGAAAAATGTCTTTTTCTGGTTGGCACAGAGCCCAATTTATATTGGCTTAGGCATTTAGTTACCTTTTCACAGTTTTAGCCCTCAAAAGAAAAGGCATATTCTAATGGGTGAACAAAAAGGGAGGGAAAAAAGTACAAAATCTCTTCGAGGGACTGCTGGTTAGCTGTTCCCAATAGAAACACTACATACCTAGTTACATAGTAGGAATTGGTTGTTGTCATCAGACCATGGAAGACCAAAAGCAGTTATTCAAAATAGTAATTTTTTTTGAGCAACATGCTTTCATTGACAATTACTAGAGGTCACTGAGTAGCAAATTCGTCATAGTCACTAATGATATAAAAATTTTTATGCTCCTATAAGGCTGCAGTTTTCCAAACTCAGTAGAAAAGCCCTGTGACTGACTACACTTGGGGCATGGCTTTTTGTGCTGGTCATTCAATTTCAAGTGCAAAATATTCCATTTGCTCACCAGAGAGGATTCCAGCCTTAGAATGAGGCTGAACTCCACATTCTGCAGATCAGATGCCTTAGGACTCACTTCTGCTGCTCTTTTCTTCTTCTCCTTGGAAGACACCAGCCCTACAGCACCAATTCAGACAACCTAGACCTTATTCAAACTTATACCAAGTGTCATACAGATGATAAAAAAAAATACCCTGGTTTATGTGAGGGCATTTTTAAAAGAGTATAGTAGTGCTGAGGGAACTCTTTAGTGTGGTCACACCACAGCAATGAAGGAATGGAGCAGTCCATGATGCCCTTAGGAATTCACAGCACCCAAACTTCCCTATGGGTTTTAAGGCCTTGTTCTTAAGGTTAAGTTATTGAGGTTAAGCTTGTTTAGAAAGTCTGCACACTGACAGTACAGTCAGAAAAATACATTTTCTTTGTAACTGCAAAGTTAAACTGCTGGCTGTTCCTACTGCCCAAGGAATGATATGGGAAGAGAATAGCAGTCAGTCCATCTGTAATGGGCTTCCCTACATAACATTCATACATTTTGACTACTCTTTGGTTTTGCTGGGAGGGGAAAATTCATTCAGATTTGTAGAATGACAATGGAATAAAATAATACCTCAGAGCTGGAGGAAAGTTTGGTAAGATCAGTATAACAGAAGATAAGGATGGGTGACTGAGCACTGGAAGAGACTTCCCAGAGAGGCTGTGGAGTCTCCTTCACTGGAGATATTCAAGAACCACCAATGTAATCCTGTACAATGTGCTCTGGCATGACCCTGCTTAAGCAGGGAGTTTGGACCAGATGGCCCCCTCTGGTCCCTTCCAACATTTCCCATTCTGTAATTCTGTGAATATTTATGAGCTGAAAGAAAGATGGTCATTTGCTACAAGCGTGAGAATAGCACCATGGCAAAGTATGGTATCTATTCTTTTATTCCATTTGTTTTAAGAATTTCTTCACAAATAGTTAATTAGGGACTACAAATTAGCAACTGCAGTGTGCATGTGACAGACATGAGCAAAAAAGAGTCAGTGGTTGATCTAACACTCAAGGACTTTGGTGACAAACTCATTGCAGGGCTAGTGTGGTTAAAATGCATAGGGGTCTGTAGCTGTTGACATGCAGGGGATCCATGGAATTAGCACTGCAAATGGACAGTTTTGACTCATTCCTTTAATGATAATAAAGTAGTTCATTCACATTCACTGCTGGGTCCAGAGCCAGTCACCTGTTGTAAGTACATCTCTATAAGGTGCTGTAGGTGCCATTCCAGATGCAGAGCAATTTGCAGAAATCCCTGGATCTTTTAATCTTCTTATAGTCCTGTAGGCTTTTCCTGTAAAATGTAATACACCTTTCCTTGTTTTCACAGTTGAGAGGAAAGGGAAACGGAGAATCCGGACAACGTTCACAGCTGAGCAGCTCCAGGAACTGGAGAGGATTTTCCAAGTGACTCACTACCCAGATGTCCATATTCGCAATCAACTGGCAGCAAAGATAAACCTCCCAGAAGCCAGAGTTCAGGTATATTGTGTCTCCAAAAGGTTATGTTCACTGCAGCAATTCATTATTCAGAGTACATTCTTAATAGTTTATGCCTGGGTGACAATGCTAATGAATTACATGACCTCTCTCTTACCTTATAGACAAGGCCAGTATTGCTGTTCTCCTTTTGCAAATAGGGAAGAGGTATTTGTCACCCAGCTGTGACTAACCAAATGGGATTAATCAAAGGGTTAACGGGAGTTCTAAACAGACTAAATGCATAGCAAATAGGAGTTACAGATGGTTATGAGCAACCTGTTGGACTCTGTAGCGACAGAGTGGCCATTTATGAAAATATTTATTAATCATTTATCAACTGTTTATGGGCTAATATTCATCCAGTACAAACTGTCATTCACATCCATCTTCCACAAGGTCTCAAAAATGTGAAAATAGCTGCCCAAATGAAAATGTGTTCTTAGTGTTCTGTATTTTGATATCATAGGCTATAAATGCCCTGGTTGTAATTTCAGTGCACAGAAAGCAATCCAGTTTCCCTCAGTTGTAATATAGTCTTGCTGACTGAGCTAAAAATTGACCCCAAATGTTTACAGCATATGAGATCTGCTACATTAAAATATACTTACCACTGTGTATTGGCATTTGGTGTTGTTTACAGGGCACTGTTGCAATGATTTTTGCATGAGGCAGTTTCTTGACATAATTGTAGAGTCATTGGTGTACTTCTATGCACATATCCCACTCTAACAATCAAAGTTCACCACAGAGCAGTTTATTGACTATGACATGCCTGGGACTGTTGACTAAACATGATGATATTGCTTCATAGTTAGGTGACAGGGAGAATTGGAACTGCATAGCCACAATACACCCATTAGCAGTATCAATGCACCAACAATGCATTTCCAATGGCATAAAGCACAAGCTGGGCTACTAGTCAGTGTTCCCAACAGAACAATGAATCACATGAAAGAACAGGGCAGTTTTCCTGTTTAAAGAAATTATTTATCATCTGTATGGAGAAAAGTAAAAATGAGTTATTATGGGAAACATCAACCTGAGATATAAATGAAAGAAGTAAAAAGCCCCTCATATAAAAATTGCAGATGGCAAATTCCCAATTCAGATGGTGTTACACATGACACAGGAAATTCTTTCTTTAACTTCATCTTAGCTGATAAAGGGAAATCAGCCACAGAACTAAAAATTAGCAGTAACTTAGGAGCAAGTTGCAAGTTGTTATAATTTTGATTGATTGCATTTGTCACATATAAACTAAATAGCATGCTGAGAATTCACATGTGCTCTTGCCATTTTGAAATAATAGTTTTGACAAAGCTAAAAGCAGTGTACATCAAATCACCTCAGAAAAATAATTTAACTGGGGGGAAAAAAAATGTGAACAATCATCAGGTAACCAAATAAAACATTTTATGACTGTGAAAAAGCTTGTGTCCTCCAATCAATAAAAAAGGTATCATTGCTGTGAAACAGCTTACGTGAATAGATGAAATTATATCACTGCATGTGTGCATGCCTACACACAAGAGAAAAGGAAGAATGCGAGATGAGTAAACATCAGAAATAAGAAATTATAATAAAATAAATAAGAAAAGCAGGAAGATGAAGGACAAAGCTTTGGTCAGAAAAATTCTAGATCAAAAACTCAATAAAAGTTGATTAAGAACAAAAAAAACCAAAACCCAAAGTAATCAATTATATTGATCTGATAATTTATAGAAACAGTAGGACTGTCAAGGACAATGCATAAATAGCAAAGATGTTCCGTCATAATTTCTGCTCTATCCTTGGAAATATGTCTGGTAAGGTGGTAACACTTTCCATAAGGACAATGCTGAGCAGCAGCTGCTACAGACAGATATTTTTAAATCCAAACATCCAACTGACTTACTTCCAGTAGTTCTTAAGAAGCTGCTTGAGAAGGACTTTGGATCATCCGTGTTGATATTAAATCAGTCCTGGAGCACAAGAGACATTCCAGGGGCCTTTAAATGGAATGTTGTGTCAGTACTTAAAGTGTAAAGAGGATGACTAGATAATGACTGACCTGTCAGCCAAACACTGATTTTTTGCAAAACTGTGAAAAAGATGATATGAATCTTTTTTAATGAAGAGATAAAGAAAGGTTGACATATTTAATGTTTATCAACACTGATTTATGGAAAATAGATGTTGCCAAATTCATCTTTTTTGAAGAGATTATTAGTGACAGATTTAAACTGAAAGAAGGTAGATTTAGTTTGCATATAAGGAAGAAATTCTTTATTTTGAGATTGACAAGACAGTGAATGGGTTGCCCGAAGAAGTTGTGAGTGTCCCACCACTGGAAATGTTCCAGTCAGGATGGATGGGGCTTTAAGCAGCCTGGTCTAGTGAAAGATGCCCCTACCCACAACAGAGGGATTTGAACTAGATCATCTTTTAAAGGTCTTTTTCAATCCAAACCAGTCTGTGGGTCTATGATTCTATGCATCTGGTTGATGAAGGTAAGAACATTGATGACATGGCACTGTAAAGACCTTGCCTTGGTCCTACAACCTGTTTGGATTAGGAAAACAGAGCAGATCAAATGGCATGTGCTAGTAGACAAAAAACTAGGTCTGCAGCAACTGTCCCATGGCAACACTTCAAAGGTGGTATCTCCCAGGAACCATTTACTGGCACAAAGGTGAATTTGAACTAAATAATTAGTAAAACATGTGGAGGCTACTCCTACCACGAGGCACACTACCTTCCCTCTGCTCTCTGTTTTAGTCCTTGTACCACTCAGAAGGTAAATGAGTCTTTTATGAAATCTCCTTAATCAGGATTAAGGAGACACTTGCCCCTGGTGTCACCTTTCTGAACATGCATGGGAATATTGCTCTGTCTTCGTGCCATAGCTCAGAAACACTGTAAAAGTGGGCACTGAGAAACCATTTTAGGAGTAACTGTGTTGCAGAGCTGGTTGGGCCAAAAAGAGCAGTTTGATCAGAGAACTACTGAAAGCTTCGCTTTTATTAAAAAAATTTAAGTCCATGAGGTGGGAACGTTATCCCATGTACAGACTATGGAAGGAGCACTTCAGAGACTGAATGTTGGCTTCAGTCCCCCATTTAGTCTCATTCACTTTTTTCAGTGTTAAATGGTGCTATTTCACCATATAACTCCTGCATGGTAAAAAGGGAATGGAGGAGTTCATACAGACTAAGCAGTTTTCAAATACATGCAAACCCAGCTAAATAAAACTGTCGTTTCAGTAACATCAGATACAGCTAACTATCAGCAATATAGCAGAGGGCTCCTCACATTTCCATTGCTTCCTGGGCAAGAGATGCAGAAATAATTGAGCTGCTCATTATTTCGTTTAAAATACACACATATTTGCATCCAGCAGCATCTGACTTTGATCACTAATGCTTCATGTTCATGTGAACCACTTGTTTGCATTCAAACAGCAAGTCCCTCAGCCAAATAGAAACTGCCATGGAAGTGGGATTCAGCTTTCACAACAATGCAGCAAGATGCACTGCTCTGGCTGCACAATAAACACATGTATGCCTCTGCCAGAAGTCAGATGGGTCAAATCAGCTAACCCATGAAAGAAACTCCCCTGAGAAAATTATTTGTCTGTTTTTCAGTGCAAAAGAGAAGGCAAACGACATACTCAGATTGCTGAGTGATCCCCTTGGGTCTTTTGCTCAGGTCCTTTATGTGAATTTCAAAATGTTAGATTTAAACCAGTTAAATATATGAAGAACCCTGTCAGGTACATCTCCACTGGTGGCACAATTTTATTGCAGCACAGCAAAACATCTAGACAGATCTTTTCTCAATCTATTCATGCAGAAACAGGGTGAAAGAGCCCTGTCATGCAACATATCACACCTCCTGGGGAAAACAGAATGTCACGTGCCTTGACTGCTGCATAGCTTTGATCAGAAGGATCTACTTTCCCAGGAAAGCCCTGGAAAAGCTGCAACACTGTGTTTCCTTGATCAGGGTGATTCTAGATCTAGATCTTCTCTGAGTATGTCATGATAGTCCAGAGACCCCACATAATATGCCAAGTGTATATCATGCTGTGTCAAAACCAATGTTTTCCTTTAGATTCACCTCCTGGTTCTGCTGAGCTGGATGTCAATGTTTTCTGATGCTCACTTAGAGAGCAGGGAAAGTAACTGCCTGTGAGCAGTTTCTCCTTCATATTCTGCTAATTTCTGTGCCTTTTCTTTCTTACCTGTGTCCAGATCTGGTTCCAGAATCAGCGAGCAAAGTGGAGGAAACATGAAAAATTTGGCAACTTTGGTGGCCTTCAGCATCTGACAGAAGTTGATTTCATTCCTGCTCCCAAGTCAGATATCACAGTGAGTACTCTACATTATATATAAAGTCACTGAGGGAGAGACAGCTATCCTTCACCAGGTAATCACTTCACATGGGACTGTCCCAGAGAAGGAGAACTGCAAAAGACAAAAATGGCAATATGATCACAAGAAATCCCAGCAAATCTGGTCAAATAACACATTTCTTCATAAAGTTAAACCTGTTTTGTAAATGTGCTATGAGAAGTCTATTGCAGCATAGTCCTTGTCCATTTTGCTTCTAAATCACTTCCCTGTAAATCATACTTTAATTCAAAATGTCTTTACCATCAGAAATTTCCTGAACAAGAGGAAGTAAGACATTTGCAGCCACAAAGCCATGTTTCTTTACAGCCAGTATCTCTATCATGTTCAGCCTCGCTAGGCTGACCTGCACTTTTTACCCTTGACCCTTGGCCTGTCCAGGACCATTAATATTATCTGGACTGGCACACAGGCTCTTTTCCTCACAGGAGTTTTGTTATGTCTAGGAAAAAGGGTATTTTGCCTTGCTCCCTGGGTGACAGCGCACCACTGGGTTTTAGGAAGTCTATTCTTCTAAACTTTTCTTCTTAATTACTGAGCACTAGGGAAACAAATGAGGTTGATTGTAAATAGTATCTAAATAAAAGTCCATATTGATTCACCTGAGACTACATTTTTGTTCTTGAAGGCTCCTAGCTTGATGCCAAGAAAGCTCTCTGCTTCCTTTCCTGCTGTGGGATACTACTCAATGCTGCAAGAACATCTGACAACTGCCTGGCTGCCTAGCACATTGTCATTCTCTCCCCAACACATGGAGCTGCTGCCCTTCCCAAAACCATACTTGGTCTTCAATGTCCTCCCCCCTTATAGCTCACCACCACCCCACAAGTTGGAAAGGAGCAGTATCTGTGCCAGCTCCACATAGAGGAGGATATGGAGGAGTGGGGGACTTTGGGGGCATGCCTTCCTCCCCTATATCCATTTCGGAGGTGTGTGACTCCTCTCCTCAAACAAGCCCGCTGGGATGATGGGTGTCTGTGGTGCAAGGTCAGCGTGCTGCAGGAGTGCTACCAGGAGTTGCTGCAGCCTCATGAACGTGGGCAAGAGCCACCAAAGACCGGGAAAAAGCCCCTCATCTGCCTGAGGAACAGCACGCTCCATGGAAACCCAACCATTCAATGGAGCACCTCTCCCCAGGAGGACAATGCACCAAGCAGCCCTACAGAAGGACTGGGGTTTTACTCAGCCATGAGACAACCTTTGATGACCCTATTGCACTGGTGGCTTGGGGCAGGAAAGATGTCTGTGATAAAGTGTGTGCAGCCCCAAGGTCCAGCCAGGAGGGCTCTTCTCTGCAGATTTGGGTCACTTGCCCTGTACATTCTGGTCCTCGTGCACTGGCAATTGCAAAGAACGTGTTTAGGTCAAAAATCAAACTTTCAAGTCAGATTTTTTTTTCCCCCAAGTAGTCAATGAGGGAAGGGGGTGGGTTTGATTTGTTGTCTGTGTTTTTGACTTGAATAAAAGGGCACAAACAAAATTTGAGTTGAAATATGACAGTCTGAGCTCTGGATTTGGTACTGTGAATCTCTGGGGGCAAGGGAATTCTTCAACTGGTTAATTAAAATGCTTATGAGGAAGCCTCTTAATTTTTGACCTGAATTAAGAAAGCTCCAAAAACTCCATCAGAAACAATAACAAAAAGAGACAGCCTGAGTTTAATCTGCTAGACCTAATAGGATGATATGACCCCACAGTTTAGTTTAATTGTAGATAAATAATGAGATTGGCCTGCCCATTTACAAAATGTCTCTATGCCTTATTATTTACATAATACTCATCTCCATCCAACATATGGTGCTTTTTTCTCCCCTGCTTATTCAGGGCCCAATACTGTTTCCACTAATATCCCCACTGACTTTTGTGGTAAGCACTGTTGAAAAGTACTGGTTGCACCATCTTCTGTCTTTCAGCCACAGCACAAACTGTTCACTGACAGGGGAAGCTACTGAACAAAGCCATTAAAATGTGGTCTTCCTCCAAGAAATATCACTTCTAGGGGTGGCCATTCATGACAGAATGCAAGAGTAAAGCAAATTGTGACCCAGTGGTCTGCTGGCCAGATTGTTCTGTGCACACAGGGGTGCAGGTGGGTTAATGACTGAATAGGTCCCTTACTTTAGAAATCCCTCCATCCAGACTGCTGCTGTTGAGTCTAATGCCTTCTCCTAGCCATTAATTGTTAGTTACATGGTGGCTCACAGTGAGTCAATAGTTTTCTTCTCGTCTGGATGGTACCAGCCTTTCAAGTACTTCAGGTTTGGGAGGCCTGTAAGCTAGGAATGAGCTGATCATTGCAGGGGAAAAGATTACTCCTACTTTGTATGAGTTTCATTTCTTCAGGCCATAACTCTTCAGCAGAACTCAGATATATTGTGTCCTTCCTCTTATATAGGTCTTACACAAGACCTTTTTCCCATACTCACTTGGATTTGTACTCTATATCATCTTCATCCCTGTCACCTTATCTGGCATCTGAAGGACAGTCAAGTCAGATACAGAGCTAAACTTTGGCTCCAACAAAAGGCTGAAGAACCTAACTGATTAAAATCAACACAAATTGCTAGCAGTGCTCACTTCATGCAACTTTATATGACTGCGTTGTAGACACACACACATGAATTAAGGACCATGGGCTCACTTTTAAGAAGAAAAAGTGATCTCACTAGGATTTCTAAGGTGCAGTCCATGCATTAGTGCAGTTTCTGGGTTGTGAATTGTCCCTATGCAATGATTATCCGGAAATAGACATGGGCATCATAATCATCAAAAGCTAAGGGGACATGACTTTTTGCACAATAGACCAGCACCTGCATTGTGAGAGCTTATCCTGCGGGAATATTTAGGTAGCCTAGAGAAGGATTCTGAGATGATCACATGACCATTTTCCTTGGTCAGGATACAGAGCCTTTTAATTTCACCAGACTTTCCAGGGTTATTGCTTGCTTTCTGGCCACTCCACATGTCTGTCTGACAACGCCACAGCCAGGGTTTCTACACATCATGACATCTGCCCAGAATATGGTGCTTCATGTCTCTGAAGTCCTCTAGAAGCCCTGTTTTGGACCAGAGAGGTGAGAATCAGAGCTTAATCAACTTCATATTGAAAAATCACAGTATTAGAATTTCTTTTTTGGTAGCAGATTCAAACTTTGAAGGGATTTTTTTGATGTAGAACAATTTTGCTTGGGCTTCCTTGTTTGTATATGAAGTTTCAGAATTTCCCACTGAACATCAAATCTAGGTTTCAGAATACATGTAGCACTTTCTTCCATATGCAGCTCGTCAAATCCCACAGAAACTTAATACTATTGCCATGTTTTTCACCAATTTCATAATTTTATTTTGAGGTGCAGCCAGAAAAAATTAGCAGGGACTGGGGTAGTTTCTGGCAATTGGCACCTTGTTATACCCCAACACCTCCTAGTCTTTAGGTGTTCATCACATCTAACAGTGACACCTTTACTTTACTCTGTACCCCCAACCTACACCTACTTTCCAAGAAACAAGTAAGAAAGTCCACTTGTTTCATGGCTGTGCTGGTCCTTAGGATGCCACTTTTACCTTGTTTTATACTCTGATGTTTCCAGAAAACACAGGTTGGGCACACCAGTGTCTGGGAAATCCTAAACTGCACAGCCCTTCAGACATATACTTCAGACAGTATTACTTTGGGCAAACGTATCTTAAACCTGAAAAAGGGTTGCTTGAGGGACAAGTTATCTAAGGAAGCTGACCACACACTAGTAGATCTGAGTATAGAAATGTAGTCATAGTTTCATCCTAACTTCAAATTAAGTCTGTGGTTTTCCCTGAGCAAGGAAAAAAAAAAGGAAAGTGGAATCAGACTTCTTGCTGCTCTGTGTGACTCCAACTGTACTTCCTTGGAGTAAACTGGTCCATCTGATCTCCCACCATGTGCTACACCTGTCCCCGCCAGAAACACCCTGACCACCTCTTAGTGGACTCATCCTACTTCTGAAACAAAAACGTTTTGTTATCATCTCTATCCAAAGGGCCTGGCAGAGAATTTGGTTTAGGCTCAAATCCAGTCATGATAACACTGTTCCACTGGCAGATCTGAATCACTTCTCCAAAGAAGCAGCAATGAGAGGTGACAGTGTGGAGCTATGTGGTCCCTATCAAAGCACATCCTGGAAGGCTGTTGTCACAGTCTTCTGGATCAGGTCATATTAGCTTAATAGCTTATTGGAAACCAGTGATCGGAGAGCCCTGTCTTGTCCTAGCACCTTACAAAAATGAGAGGCCATTATTTGTGGTAGACGCTTAGAGGTTTTTCCTCACCTTATTTCAAGTGACTCAAATGACAGGGTTTACCGTCTCCTTGGGGGAGACCCCTCTGCAGTCTCACAGCTTTCCATGACATTCCACTTACATTTTCCATATGACAGTTTCAACCTTTAATCTTCCCTAAAACCCCTTGTGACCTGAACAATTTCTCCTCCTGGCTTACGGTCTTGATTTCCATTTCTATAAAAAAGGGTTAGAGAAGCCAGGGGCATCTAGAAAGCTTTTCTGCTATGGTTGCTTCTGTTGGTTTGTGGGGGTGGCTGGAAAAAAAGAGCTGTTGTTGTTTACTTTTAGAAGTTTCTTTTTTTTCTTTTTTCTTTTTCTTTTTTTTTTTTTAACCCTTGTGATTATCATGTGTTCTGATCACAGTCAGCAAGAAAGCATGCAGAGAGAGTGCTGCCTGCTCTGCAATTCCAAATAGGTATACAACAGACCTTGGCTCAAAAGAAGCTGTGATTTAAAACAGCCAAACATCTGGTTCCTCATGCTTTTTGACCAAGCTCTCCATCCTCTTCCTGCTCTGTGCTCTGACCTGACTTTGCAGGTGGCTGCAAAATGTCCTTTCTCTGTTGCCTCAGGTGTCCCCTTAGCCTGGACTACAAGTCTCACCTAAATGCCTACTTCTATTTTCCTGCTCTGCTTGCTTTGCCCCTGGGTAGTTTGGCTTGCTTTTGTTATGAGAAAACACTGTCAATTCTAGTTCAGGGACCAAATGAGCCCATGTCTGCACCGAAGGGAGATGAACTGAAAAGATTTTGTGTAAATAAGGGCTTAATTTAAAATATAATGATCAGTGAATAATTCAGGTGGGCTTTTATCCAACCAGGAGAGCTTGGCTCTTGCAAAAAGGAGTCTTTTGACACTTCCTTCCTGCTTGTCCTTCATGTAAACCTGCTCTGTTCCTGGGACAGCTTTACCCCTCTTCCAGAACATGTTCTTGCTTTTGCTGAAATCCATCATTTACAATGTCTATCCAAAGATACCTTCACATAATAATTTTGTTTTCAAGTGGCTAATAATAAAATCTCATCCCTTGATCTCCTGAAGCCCAGCAGAACAGAGAGGGCAGGAAGGGAAAACGGTTTTCATTCCAGCTCTTCAGAACTGGAGCTTCTGAAAAGACTCCAGAGTTTAATCAAAAATTAACTTGGTGTCAAAATCACAAGGTGGGTTTAGATTAAATGCTTTAAAAGGAAACTCAAACAGATTTTGGTTTTAATCATCTGCAAAAAAAAAAAAGTAATTGGTGTCTCAAAGCAGCAAATAATTCACTACACCAACAGCCATTATATATATATTATATTGTCATGAACATTTCAAGAAGAGAATGTCCCCTCATGGGGTAGCTTGCATTGGTGCTGCAGTCCTTTCTGGAACCAGCATATCAAGCAGTGTATGTCAGCCACCTGAACAATCTGCAGCCTGTTTAAGAATTAAAGAGTACCAGCCAGCAACCACGTGCCAGGAATTTGTAGTAGTTGCCCCTTTTTTCTGCATTTCGAAACTCTCATAGTCATGTTCTTTGCCATTGCATTCTTCATCTTTGTCACACAGCTGATGCTGAGCTTACAGGACAGAAATTCACTGAATCCTTCATCATCTTTGATTAAATATAGATGCTACTATTTACAGCCTTACAGACCCCGGGCCTTGTCAGCTTTTAATGGTTTGAATGCTTCCAATAGCAGAAAAGAACCATTTCGTCTGTTCCTCAACAATAGGAAAAGCCAATTTAACACTTCTCTTTTTTTCTCTGCAGGAAGCATGTTCCTGGCTCTAGGATGGTAGCCTTTGCTTTGTTTGTGACTACTGAAGCTCAGAAAACTTAGGACTATCAGCAATATCAACCTTGTCTATCACTAATTTTCCACTCTCTGAAGCCTTGCTATTCCCTGCCTCTTTTCTTTTGTCTCCCCCACACAGTAACAGGATTAATGCCACTGCTAGTTTTGCTTTATTCTCTCTGCTAATCTCTTTTTACTGCTCTGAATTTAGGGCTGTCTCTTAAAATACTGTCAGGATTTCCCAAGCAGGAATAGGTGCACACTCTTTCTAGGGGCACCTGGCAGGGTAAAACACCTCCTCACTGCAATGAAATGCTTGCTGGTGTGGGAACCTACTCAGGATTGGTTTTCTCCTTCGTTTGCCTGGAGCAGGAGCAGATAAGTGTCTGGTGTTCGGGGTCCATTAAATGAATCCCAGGATTATCTTTTCTATAGCTAAGGAAAAGCAGGTCCCCACCAAGGGGTCTTAAATCTGAGCCTGTATTGCCAGTGCTTGGGTGATCTTTTATTGACAACATTTTACAGCACTCCTTAGTGCAATCCCCCTGCTCTCAGGCACTTCAAATTTTAACAAATTTTAACTTTCAAAATTTGACATTTCTCTGTGTTATCTGTCTGCTTTAGGCTGATGCCTTAAATCTAAGCAATTCAGTCCATGAGGCTGGGAAAATTGTGCTTTTCATTCACAGTGACAAAATTTTGTTACCCTTTTGAGAACAGCACTTGGAGCAGGAGCTTGAAATCTGGCACAGAGGTGGTCTTTTCTGTTAATGTTGCTCTTTGCCACAATTGTCACCAACTACTGTCATCTGGCCAAAGTATTAGTCTTTGAAAAGTATTGGTTTGCACAGGTTTATTCTGTGTCCTTTAGATTATAGCAATTACATTCCTTGTGGATTTGATGCTCTCTAGGAGTGCTTATTCTGATGGTTCAGCATGAATTCCCCCAACAAGTATAATTCTGGGCTTTCTGTGAACAACACGTGGCCCATACTCTTATGAAAGCCACCAGGGCCATTTTCCCCTGATTTCTAACTAGCCCACCACCTCAATCACAGGATCAGGTTGGTGGAACAAGCCTAATAGTGGAGAAACATTCCCTAGGGAAGGTGGGATGGCAAGGAGAGCTTGCGGCTGGCAAGAGAAAATAGGACAAGGACTGGAACAGGCAGAAGAGGCTGGCTGGGCAAGGAGACTCAGCTGGGGAGCCAGGGAGATGTGATTGGAAGTGATGCTGTCGGGTTCATGTATTCAGGATGGGCAGGTAGCAGTGGATTGCATAGGAATGAAGAGCCGATCTGAGGCAAGGTCAGGGGCAGATTTGGCTCTATCTGTTCCTATGGGATGCTCAGATAGTGGCTTGAACTGCAATTTTCACTTATGCAAGGTGCCTTTCCCACATGTCTGGCTTGGCTGGATCACACTACAGCACTAGTTGGCACTGCCTCCAAAAATAAGATCCCCAAAATCTGACAGTGATGTGCCAAGCTCAGGAATCCTACCAGCTTTTGCCAGCCTGTGCCTCAGTTCTTGTCTGCAAAATAGGGAATGCACACCCTTGCAGGATATGAGTCTATGGGACTCAGACATCCCCAAGGTGGAGTACTACAGAGAGCCTGGTGGGCTGGAAATAATTCTAACACCAGAACAGGCAGAAGCTAAGAGGGCCTGAAAGCTCACAATTGATAAAAAAAAAAAAAAAAAATCAAGTTCTATCCAAGGCTGTTTTTCAGTGAGTCCTTCCATCCTGTGTATTCAGTGAAGTCTGATCCTCCAGGTTAAAAAGCATGATGCAGTCATTAAATTAACGACGCTGATACAACACAAAGCATGAAAAGGGGCATTGCTGAGGATTCACTCCTCCCTCTCAGGGTTTCCTACCCTATTCAGTGTCCTTTATCTACCTTGATGGCTTTTTATTTACTCAGCTTTTGTCTGTGGTGTTGTGTGGAGTATCACTGGAGAGGGGTGAACGGTAAGGAAGGCAAGAATCTTTTGTACCATGCAAAGCACAGAGTCATAAATTCACATTAACTGATGGAAAAAACCTGACCAGACTACGAGGCATTTTATTATCTAATCATATGTTACTAAGAAGCAGCAATAGAATAATATATAGATAGCTATATTGGATGAGTGTATGCGTGTTTTTAAATGTGGGTGTATATGCATGTGTTCATTTCTTGAATCAAACTGTTTACAGTCTACTGGGCCAAAAGATAGGTTCCACTGATAGAACTGCTTATTTCTTAGAAAACAGGAACAAAAGAACACTAAAACAGCCACACTGGATCAAACTCCAAATGAACACCCAGAGCAGTACTAGTGAGTACTTAAATGATCAGCACTGGATGTTCTCAGCATATGCTATTCCATGTTGATGTTGTTTTGTGTGCATCAGAGTATTCCTGTGCAATCATCCAGTTCAAGAAAATAACCCAACATTCTGTCATTCCTCCATGGCAGCCTCTCTGTCCTTAGTATTGTCTTGTGATGTGAAGCTGTGAGAGCTGTGTCAAGTGAGACAGTTGTGATGTCTCCTCAGCCACCAGAAACCCTTCATAACCAAGACTTTCTTTTTCCTCCTCTGAAAAACATTCAGTCCCAGTCTCCTTGTTGTGCCTATTTCAGGACAAAAAAATCATATCTTCTCATCCTGCACAAGCACCTGCCTCCCTGCATACTCAGTCTACCCAATTTCATCCAGATTCTCTGAGAACTGACTAACTGAGGTGGATGCAAGGTGTCTTATGCATAAAGCACCTCCATTTTCAATCCCCAAATATCCAAAACGGCCCCCAGGCACCATGAGTCCTTGCTGATTCTTCAAATACACAAACTACACATGAAACAAGCAATTTTCTATGAACAGTCACAAAATAAGTAGAGTGCTATGTGGCAAACACTGCTTTCTAATCTGTATCTTGTAAAAATCTGCTTTCCAGCCCTCTGTAACTGAGGGGTAGGGATGGCTCCAGGAAGGATGATGAGTCTGGCTCTGGGAGTCTGGTTCAGTCCCTGTTGCTATCAACAGAAAAGTATCAATCATCTTTGTCAGAACCAGAGATTGCTGTGTGCTGGAAAAAACAACCTCTAATACACCTACTCACTGAAGAAAACCGCAGCCAGAGGTCTGTTGATGTTGCACAGGGAGTTGATCAAGTGCAGACCGACATTAATACAGCATTCCAGGACTTAATATCATTCCAGGCAATTTATTGCTCTCCAATATTAAAGCTGCTGTCCTTATGAAAACAACGTGTGGTAGCATCTCATATTTTCTGTGTCTAGCTGAGCTACCCTAGAAAAGCTGCTTTAATAAAGTTAAATTTGTACTTGTTACAATGAACAATAGTGCTGATGGAGCTATGAAAATCAGTATCTCCTCTTCTGGGAAGCCAAGTCTTCTCAGCTCTTGTTGGATCTGTTGCAGCACATAGCACTATCCCTGGAAATGCTTTATTGCATAGTCACACTATCACTGCTTCTTACTCAGTATAAGTATTTACTAGAAACAAAATTCATCCTGTGCCTTCATTTTCATGGGGAAGATGAGATCAGGGAGAATAACTCCAGTCCTGCTTCTTCCAGCAGACCACTAGATCCTGCTTGGGCTCTTTGATTTTTGATATCCTTCTGGCTCCACAGACTATGTATTCCTGCCTGCACCATGACCTAGTCTGAAAAGGGGTTACCCTCTTCCCCCATACCAGAGCTGTGCCTTCCATTTTCCACAAGGCGGAGAAAACTTAGGTTGCACATCCTGGTGAATAGAATCTGTGATAAACATGTATCAGGTCCAGCTGTGCCTTTTTGCCTGAGAATTGCAGGAGTGGCAAAGATCACATCCTCAGTGCTGCTGGTGGCAGATACTCTCAATACTGCTGGCTGCTCCCACCTCCGAGAAGGATTATGTTTAAGTGGCAGGGGCTTTTGGACTTCAAGTGTGCCTCAGCAGTGTGTCCTGGCAGCCAGGAGGGCCAACTGTGTCCTGGGGGCCATCAGGCAAAGCATCGCCAGCCTGTCAAGGGAAGGGATTGTCCCACTCTGCTCTGCACTGTGGTGGCCTCACTTTGAATATTGTGTGCAGTTTGGGGCACCACAATATAAGAAAGATATTAAGCTCTTAGAGAGTGTCCAAAGGAGGGCAATGAAGATGGTGAAGGGCCTTGAGGGGAAGTAGTATGGGAGGCAGCTGAGGGCACTTGGTCTGCTCAGCCTGAAGAGGAGACTGAGGGGAGACCTCATTGCAGTTACAACTTCCTCATGAGGAGAAGAGGAGGGGCAGGCACTGATCTCTTCACTGCTGTGACCACTGACAGGACCTGAGGGAATGGCCTGAAGTTGTGTCAGGGGTGGTTTAGGCTGGATATTAGGAAAAGGTTCTTCAGGCACTGGTGTTTAGGCACTGGAACAGGCTCCCCAGGTAAGCAGTTACAGCTTGACAGAGTTCAAGAAGCATTTGGACAATACTCTTGGGCACATGATGTGACTTGTGGGGATGGTCCTGTGCAGGGCTATGGGTTGAACTCAATCCTTGTGGGTCCCTTTCAACTCAGCATGTTCTGTGATTCTGTAAATATGCCCCCAGAGTCTATAGGGAGATTGACTAATTCAGGCAGCCCAGATTTGGCCGCACAACTATGGGTTTGCAATACCTACCTATATCAGGCATGGTCTGGATACTGTCTTCAATTTACATATCTTAATAATATTTATCTTCTTAGAAGGCTATCTTCACCATCCAACACAGTAAATAAGGGAAGAAGCACTATATATTTTCATTCAGAGTCACAGAACAGCTGGTCCTGAATCACATGTAAAAAAAAGGAGAAGGAAAAAGATATTTTTTAAAAAAATAAAAAATCAGATGAGGATAGCTTAATTAAAGGATAAACGCAAATGAAATCACAACAATCAATGGTAGTTCAACTCTAATTGAGCTTTATCATCAGCAGAGCTGCTTTTGCTTTTCCCTGCCTCCCAAAATGAGAAGCTCTGGAAAGGAAATTTCCCTCATCAAATTTCACATTCAGTTGAATTAGTCCAGGAGCTTTTTAATTAAAAAAAAAAAAAAAGCAACCTTGACAGAAAACTTTATATCCAGTCAAGACCCTTAAAACAACCACCCTGTGCCAGACAGTTCAGTGACAGAACTGGAGGGTATCAGCACTAATCATCTGCCCCTATTTTCTGAGGGTAAATTTGGCATCTGTCTCCAAGCTGGAGAGAAGAGGCCCTGGAGTCCTCCAAGGAATTGGATTGTAATTCTGATGTGATGGCATCAGCTAATTAGCAGCTCTAACAAACGTCACCTCCAGCCCCTCTCTGGATTTTTCTCCAATTATGTCTAAGAATGCACCCTGCAAGCAGGAGAGGTGAGGAGGGGGAGTTGTCCATAGTTATTGAATGTTAGATAGCTGCAAAGAATAAGAATGACTGCAGTATTTAATGACATTCCTATTTAATTCTGACAAACAAGAGCATTAACATCCTGCAAACAGAGACAAATTAACACGGAGGATATTGAGCAGACACAAGCCCCAAAGCCCCTTCTCTGGCCCTTTGCACAGAACTAAATTTTACCGTTTTCAGCATTAGGGACTTGGCAGACTGAACATGATTACTCCTTTCCATATGGGTGTGACTATAAATATATAATTTCACTGAGGTTCTCCTTTATTAAAATTCTTAACTACAGAGGTTTTCTTGCTGCACCCTTTTCTCATACATATCATATGAAGCAGCAAATACTATTTACCACGAGAAGAATGATTACTTACATGCCAAAGGCAGAAAACACTTTAATTGCTTCTGTCCTCAAAAGAGTTTTCTGTTAGGCTCAGAAAGTTTGGGTGTATTTTTTTATCCCTCAGTGGCATTGGAAAATTCTCCCACTGAAACCAGTGTAGTCCATTTTTCATTGAAATCACAGCACTTCCCAGCTGCCATAAAATGACGTTATTTTAGAAACACCATAAAATCGCACAGAATTTTACAAACACCATAAATGTGGCCATGCAAAGAGTGAAAAATGTTCAAAGTGTGGTTCCATCTCTCCCAAATAACTGTGACACCCCTGTCACAGTACAAAGCTTTGGAACAGTTATATCACCACACATAGCAATGTAAAGCACAGATGATGACACAAAAAAAACGCTCAGTGCTGACACTTAAAAGAGCAGCTGTAAAATATAGCAGTCCATGACAAAAAGCACAGCATCAGCCAGTGACTTTATGCAAAATATTATTTACTGTACAAACATACTGGGCTGCAAAATATAGCTAATAAAATAAGTGATTTCCCTGCCTGCTGCTTCCAAAATCACTCACAGTCTCCAGTAGGCACAGTTCCCTAGGGGTGATGGAAAGTATTTTCTAGCCGTTGACAAGAAACTCTTGATGAATTTTTTTTCTGTGTTGCTGGCAGTGAAGAGCCAACCTTGAAAATCTGATTTTAACTCACTAAACTCATTACAAGGTCCCAGTGTAAAAAAA
>JAWWEE010000074.1:66122123-66214416 GCA_035221455.1 Xenops minutus
TCTAAACCCGGCGGGGTAAATAAAAAAAAAAAAAAAAAAAGAAAAAAAAAAAAGAGAAAAAAGTAAGAAAACCTCCCCCCTTAACACCAAAACCACCCGCTTATCTTAAAAAATGCTGGAGAGATTAAAGCGGATCGAGTATATTTCTGCAACTGGAGGGAGAGAGTTTTCTGGTCTCTGTCTCCCACCCCCTCATTCCCCCCTCGGCCGGTGATTACAGACAAAGTCTGCTCAGAAAAATCTGAGCACAAAAATGGGTAAAAGATGTTGGGCTCTTACGGGGAATTTTTCCAAATAGCCCTTTTAAATGTGGGTCCCAGAGGTTAAGCAAACAAAGACAGTCTGGGCTGGACCACACCGAAGAGGATTTTAGCCTGACTTAACCCCTATGAGAGCGAGGTCTTGTTCAATTTTATGGGAATTTCAACAAGTAACAAATACAGGCGACCCTCGGCTCTGGGTCCCCTCCCGCCCCCTCCCTGGGCTCCTGTCAATCACTTTCCTGTCCTTCGAGCGCCGGAGTCTGCCCTGGCCTCCTCACAAGCGACTGCCGCCGTGGGGAGGGAGACCCGCTGAGCAAGTCACTTTGCCATCACCGCAGAAGGGACGTGGGCTGTCAGGGGAGACCAAGGGGCCGTAAATTTTCCTCCCTTATTTAAAAAAAAAAAAAAATATTCAAACCCCTAAATAGCCCTGATGTGGCGTCTGGGGAGGAGGCGGCTGCAAAGTGGGTCACCGTCTTACCGGCGTTTCATGCCAGAGGAGTGCGGGGATGGGGTGCATCCCCAGGTGGGCTCCTCCGTGCCTACGGTGCTCTAGGGTTGAGGTTTAAACCATCTTTTCGGAGATATAGGTCGTCCTTCCATGTGCTTTTTAGGGCTGGGGCGAGAGGCCGACGGGTTCACAAGGGCATCCCCTGCCGAACTACGTGCTTTCACCTTCAGGAATTTCTGCTTTGGTTTGTTGTTTTTCCTTGGATTTCTCTTTTCCTTTCTTTGTGTCTTTCCCCCTATTTTTGTTTTACTATTTGCGGCCGCACAGTCCACCCCGAGGGCCCAAGGGGCCCACGCGTGGCGCGGGAGTGGGAGTGGAACGGGAGTGTGTCCGGGAGGCAGCTGCCTCCTCCTCCTGCCAGACACCTGAGGTAAGAAAGCCGATTCCTGGAAGAGAAATTTTCATCCAGAAGCTGAACAAGAATATCCATTCGAAACAGAAAACAGAGGGAGAAAGAGCAAGGGTTCTGGTCCCCCCGGAGCTTCCAGTGCGGTTTCCGAGGCCGGGGCCGTTTAAAACCGAATTGTTTCTGTTCAAGGACGGATATAGATGCAGGCGGACGGCTGAATGCTTTCTTAATGCCGACGACGAGCGTCCGTTTTCAGTAGCTCAGCTTTAATGTCACCACTTTGCAAAACAGGGTTTGTCCGCTTATTTTCTACAGCTTCAGCATCTGGGCCCAGAATTTTAGTGCAAGCCATCCCCAGTCCTTGATTCACTAAAAAAAACCCCAAACCAATTCTTTCTCTTTTTTTTTGCGTGGATCCAGTCCTTATTAGTGCGTGATACGTAAAATCTCTGTGGCATAGACATTCTAGAAGAGTGAAAGGAGATGCGGAAAAAAGATACGAGCTCTTTCATTTGTAATTATAACCAGCAATAATATTTCTGTTCCTCTCCCCACAAAAACAGTAGCAAGTGAATTTCACCTTTCCCTTTCTCGTAGTTAAATGCAAAGCAAATTCGGTGGCAATCGCTGTTGATCAGTCAATAACCCTCTACGCATGACAGCGTCAGGGCGGACTTAAAACCTCGAATTTACATCAGACCCAAGTATAAGAGAGGAAAAAATTGGAAACAGGAGGCTTGGTTCTGCTAAAAGGATTTTGAACCTGGGGGGTTGGGGGAGCCGGATTTTTTTCGCACACTATTAAATCCTGCTAAATGATTGAATCGGGATTGTAATAAAGTGCCCTAGTTTATGGTGAGCATACCAGCAGGGTTATTAGAAAGCCGAGGAAATCCAGCGAAATAATCACTTTTATAAAGTGAGCTCTGCGGGGTGAAGGAAGGGACAATGCCGGAGGAGACGGGCTGTGCGCGCCGCCGCCGCCTCCAAAGGGTTCGGCTCCACCATCCTGAGGAAAACCTGGGACGTTTCCCTCCTGGGTTTGGTTGCGGGCATTTTTTGTGCTTGTGGGTCTTGGGTTTTTTTTCCTCCTCCTACCTCCTCCTTCTCCTTCTCTTTCTTTTGCTGCCTTTTCTTTTTTTTTCTTCCCTTGACCCTCGGTCATATTTGACAGGATGTCGCTAGCCGAGTTTGACATCCACACGCCAAACCAAAACCCTCTCTGGCTCTACCCTGCGGGCGTTGCTCATGCCGGGTTCAGTAGGAACCCTGCCAGACTAAAGATCCCAGCACGGTCCTGCGGCACAGGGTGCTGGGGGTGGGGTGATGCGGTCCCCGAAAGGCTACCTTAGGCTAAGGGAAATTAAAATGGGAATTTGCAAGATCATTAACATGTCGGTGCCATGGGTGTACTTTGGTTGTTGTTACTGATGAACCATAGGGTATATCTTATGTTTATGAGAGCACACACGCGAAAAGGCGTGGACGCTCTTACACATACATAAATAAATACATACTGTATCAAAACAAAAATGAAGAGTGATTGGACTTCAACCTGCAGCCGTTCAAGTCAAAAGGAAAAACCTCCCAGGAAGGGGATAGGGAGGGGGGAGAGCGAAGAAAGATGGCAATCAGGTTCAAATGGCTGCGACGCGTGCAGGGAAACTCGCAAGTGGCATCGTCCCCTCGCGGGCACACACACACACACAGAGTCACTGCCTCATCTACCCCACACGCACAGGCTGAACTAACCCTACACGCTGGTAACTGCGGGGGCACAAATGTAGGTAGACAGCAGTGCGTGTGTGCCCACGCAGGAGGGATGCTCTGAGATACGTGTGCGGCCGGGCACATGCCCGCGGGCATCCACCCCCGTATGCCTTCCTCTCCTCAGCCTGCGTGCCACACGGCTGTGTAGTTTAGAACCTCTCCGCAGGGTAACTCCGGGGAATCCACGTCCACTACTCGCTCGGGGCGATGGGACACCCCGGTGTCTCTGCCCTGCAAACGGGACAGGCTCTCTGTCGCAGGGGAACATCCAAGTCAGGTGCCGGGAAAGCCAAAGAGGAGTTACCAAACCTTTCAGGGGGGAGCAGAGACCGGGGGTAAGGAAGCGGTGTGCCAGCCCTATGCAGGCAGCCTCTCCTCCCTGCGGGTGTGGGAGGAAGGGAGCTCCGCCCGGGCAGAGCTCTCCGACTTCTGAGCAGCTCTTGTTATTTCCTTCTCTTGCAGTGGGACTGCCTCGCTACCAGCATCATCCCTCCCCGGTGTGCGACAGGAAAGATTTTGTCCTCAATTTTAATGGCATTTCTTCTTTTCACCCGTCCGCTAGTGGATCTTACTACCACCATCACCACCATCAAAGCGTCTGTCAAGACATCAAGCCCTGCGTGATGTGAAGGCAGAGCTCCAACAGAGACAATCAGGTGGCATTGAACAGAGCCGAGGTCTAGACGGACCACCGAAGACTAAATATATTGTGCACTCTGGTAGCATTGATAGTACACGAGTCACTTAGCAAAATTACCTAAGGAAGCAGTGTTTTCGGTCCAGCTCCACCCCTTGAAGGACGCGTGCAGCCGATATAATACTCCAAAGCTCTTACTAAAAGAAAAATGCCTTGTGTGATGTTTTGCGTTAGGGGAAGTGTCCTTGTGCCAAGTCTGACCACCTTAATCATAAACCGCCTTTCTGTGATCTCCTAAAGAATCAAGCTTTGGGAAAGGGAACAATTCGATAATTTTTGACATGAGAAAATATGTTTGAATAGGAAAAATAAATCTCTCTGCTCCGCACCTGCGAGGACTCCCCCTTCCGTTTCTGCCTTAGCGGGAAATTTACTTCTTTATTTTGTTTTCTTCCCCAGCCCCACCAAGGACACTTTGTATGGACTTCAGCACCGACCAATTGATATTATTAAAACCGTATTGTTTAGCCGTTTCGTGTATAGACTTTAAGAAAAATTCAATTTTTTTTCCAGTATTGCAGCAATACGTTTTGTTTTTTATTTTTACAGAAGTTGTTTTCTACCACAATATTTTTTAAAAAATTATTTTAAATAAATCTCGTGTATACTCACACACTATTGCTTTAAAAGGAGAATATATTTGCACTTATGTATACTTTTTACAGTTTGCCAAAATATTTTGATGTAAAAATTTTTTTTTTCCAATAAAATGTATATAAACGACTATCACTGGACAGGCACTTATTTTCCCTTGGCTCCTTCTGAGAAAACTCTTCCACCCCAGCATCCGAAATCGTTAAAGCTGAAACCCTAAATCCTCCAGCCGCTGGAGATGGGGGAAGCAAGCGAGTGGTTGACCCTAGGAGGCCAGTGCTATGGTTTGTGGACTGCACCTCCTGCCCTCACCCACTTCCCACTCCGCTTTCCCCTGCTGCTGGGCAGACTTCGAAATAGCCTCAGTAGAGGGCACAAAACCAGGAGGGTTCAGACTGCATGCTCCTCTTTTCGAGGACTCCTCCAGGTTCCAAACGCCCTCCCCGCTGTTTAGGGATGCGTCCAGGTGTTCCCGTGTCCCCATCCCATATAACCCCCTCGAAGTCCCTCTATGCTCGACGGGACTTCTCCAGGTGCGGGGGCAGGAGCCCCCTGTGCAATGCGGGGTTAGACCCACGAATGCATGTCACGGGTGGGCGGCGAGTGGGACCCGCGATAAAATCGTCATTTGATAAGGGCTGGGGGGAGCTCCGAGAACGGTGTGTCCTGCGAATGCGGCCGGAGGGGAGAAAAAGGGAAAAAAGTAACAAAAGAAAATTAAACAAGGGCGCCCCAAGCACTCCTAGCAAAGCAACCCTTGTCCTCACGATGCCGCCGTGCCCCGTGGACGGCGGGCGGCCAAGAGTCGGGGAGTCGGGCGCCGGGAGCTGCTGGCCCGTGCATCCTGCAGATGTGCCGACCCCATGGCTGGGGGATGCCCACGGAAAGCACCCTGCATGGCACGGCACGGCCCTCTTATGCCCGGCGGGTGACCAGGAGCATGGCCCGGGGGCAACCCTGCCCGGACCCGCTCGCCTCCTCCTCCCCCGCGCAGCCCGTCCCGTCCTACGGCGGGGACAGAGTCACCCCGACGTGCCCCAGCGACCGACCCTGTCGGGCCCCGCACCCAAAAAGCGGGAGAGTTTCATCAAAATGCTACATGTGTGTGTGTATATATATATATATATATATTTGAGCTTAAATACATATACGCACATATATATATATATATATATAAAATTATATCTATGTAATTATACGTAGAGATAAGACTCTTTATCTTTTTTTAAAATACACATTTATGCTCAGACATGCCCTTTTCTTCCCCGAGCTTCTCAGGGCCTGTGATAAATTATAAAGTCAGTTTCAGAGTTTGCTCCGACCACAGTGCTGTGTTTACATTCTTTCCGAGGCAAGCCTGCATGGTCGTAATTTATATCCTAAACACTTGAACGTAACTTGTTTACACAGGAATGACAGGACCTCAAAGAGAAAAAAACTGCCTTTCCCTCCGCGGGCCGGCCGTGGGGCGCCAGTGCCCTCCAGCGGCCCCGGCCCGCAGCGGCTCCCTGCCCGCCGAGCCCCCTCACACCCACTGTTGTCATTCCGATTTTTCTTTTAAATTACACTTTTCTCCATCTTTTGAGCGCTGTTATATCCCAGAGAACACGAGGAATGCTCACAGTGGCTGTTCTCGTAAGAAAGGGAAAGGATTTGCTAGGGCATCCTTCTGTTTTGGGCTTCCGTGTTCTGCATTGGTGATTTAAGACTATTAAGGTTCTCTTTTTCCCGTTAAAGCTTCCCAAACAAAGGACATTTCAGAAGCAGTACTCTTTAGAATTGAGAACGTTTCTGGGTGTAGCCAACAAAACGAACTCAGCCTGAATTCTTCTGAATTTAAGGGTGACTTAAATGACAGGGAGGAAAAAAGGCGAACAGATTTTTAAGTTAATTTGATCTGATTTTGTTTTGATATTTGATTTTATTGTAGTACCTTCTACCCTAGGAATGCAGCTCTTGTTTAGTCTAAAGAACTCCAGTGGCCACAGAGCCAGTGAGAGTAAAGACCAAGAGCCATGCCACTGTGAGAACGAGGTATTTACTTTTTAGCCATACAGTTAAAAATTCTCTGCATCTTTTAGCGTCTGTTAACAGCAATTGAACATGCCCAAGTACTTCACATTTCAGAAAAAGAAATTCTCTAGTAGAGATTCAGCACACTGAGGCTTCTAATCATAGCAGCCGTGATGCAGTATCATCTCTGAGACTGAGGAGAATTACAGTATCAGAGGAAGTATCAGAGAAAGCTGAAATTTCTAGTGCTACCACAAAACCAAAAATCTAGATAGGCATATTTAGTCTGAGCATTGTGAGAGAGTCCAGGAGGGCAGACCAGAAGTTGAGCATGCATTTGCTAGTCACCCTGTAAAGAAACCTGTAGTTGCTATGCTGAAATGAGCATCAGGAGGTATAAAACATGGGAAGGTCCGTGTCTCTACAGCTCTCAGTTATTGCTCTTTTCTCTAGCAATAGTTTCCTCTATTCCTCTTTGTCTCTTCATTCTTTGCCTGTTAACGTGTCTCTGACTGCTTTGTTCTCAGTGTTTGGATTGCAAGACACCTAAGTGAGACTTCTTTTTCTGTTTTGCAGTGCTATAGTCCAAGTAGCAACAGCCACACACCTCCATTGTGTCAGAAAATACAGTCACTGCTGACTCTCAGCCTAGGACTTCAGCCCATACAATCACTTTGTCCTTATAGGTGAACACACAGAAAGATGAGAGCAGGCAGCTTCTAGGCATATTTCTGGTCTATTCCAGGGAAAACCTTGTGTATCCAGAAAGCTGCATTAGCTTTTCCAACCAGAGCAGTTAGTCTAATGCATTAGTAACGTGTCTCCCACAAACCTCGCCTCCCTAATAACCTCAGACTGCCACAGCTACAAGAAAGCTGCAACTAAATTACAAATACTTAGTCATCTAGACTGATGGTGTAGCTCACATTTGGTGAGGTGCTGAGGCAAATGGATTGAACACAGACTAATCCAAACATTTCCATTATTAGAGCACACTAGGCAGAGTCTCCGTGGGACAGGAATGAAATCACGCTGGAGTGCCTCAAACAGTTTGCGTGTGACCCACTATAATCTTATACATATATTTTCTCCATTCTCTGGTTTCATCACAGTCTTACTGCCTCAGTGGAGGGATTTTGCTTGTGAGGGTGTTTATATTACACAGAAAAAAACCCACTCAACCACTTGAAAGCTGGGATCATTTGAACAATTATTTTAACATTGGCAAAATTAGCCAAATGCTGAGATATCTCATGTAGGATGTTGAATTTCTAGCTGGTAGTTGACCAAAGCATTCTTTGAAAAGCCAGTTTGTCAATCCCATTAAATCTTCTTGCCCATTATTCTATTAAGACCAACATCAGATGAATATCTCGCTGTGTTTTGGCTCAGCTGGCAAAGTACTTTTAGTCACCACAATATTTTCAGTTTAGTGTGAGAGTTTTAGCCTGGTTTGGAGTAAAAGAAAAGTAAAGAATTTTTTTTAACTCAATAACAATAAGCCTGATTTTATTGAACTAGAAAGATTTGCTCATAACCTATACATGAGGTAATATTTAAATAAGACTGTTCAATAAAATGCTAGGTATGTCACTTAGGCCCGAGAAAGCAAGGTGCTGTTTTCAATTACAATTTTAATATACCTGAGCACGTGAGTAGTCCCATTAAAGTCAATGGGATTATGCAGATGCTCAGGGTTAAAAGTGCTTTGCTGAAGACAGATGATGGGACTAGAGTTAAACACTACAGGTTCCTCCTATATGCTGCAGCTGAGCTCTGTATAAAAAGAGGAGTAGAATATACCTGATTCATATACAGGATGAAAATTAATTCAAAACATACTCCAGCTTTGAATAGAGATGTATTTTACAAAACCTGCTAGCATTAATCTGCATGAAATACTGCCCTAGCTAATAAGAACACCCGGGCTTTATTTATAGATTGAGCCATTTGATAGATACAAATGAAGAAAGAGGTAAATAGAAGCCAACATATTTTTGAATAAAAGCCCAGAGGTTCTTTCAGAGTTCAATGATCTTTGTGTCTAGATTATAAAGAATTCAGAGCAGCTTCGTGTGACTTGCCAACTACTGAATAGCGCTCCAAAACATCTGTAATATTAAACAACTTCAAGCCTTCTTTTTATGCTTGTTTTCATCCAACGGTGATTTATAGAAATCTATTGGCTTCTCCACAGGTCTTTTCTAGAAAGAAATATGCAGGGAGGAGGAGGAGGTTTCAAAATTTGTTGGGACACCGCTACCAAACTGCAGCTGGAAAAGGAGGTATTTTAACAGTGGATCTAGATTTATTTAGGAGATTATGGAGAAATGTTAACTGCATTGCATCAATTATTTAAAGCATTGCAAAATGAATTTGTGGTGTTGTGCAAAGAGCCATTGGGTTCCCAGGTAATTTGGTTTTCAGGGTAATTCAAAGAGACTGAGCTGCTTTTGAGGAAAAGGATTTCTTGGACTGGATCCTCACTGGTAACATTTTCCTTGCAGTAGAGTTGCAGCCCATTAATTCTTACTGTCCAAATATAGGTAGCATTAGTTTAAATTAGAAGTTTTATAACTGATTTAGCTGAGCTACTGAAATCCCTTATGTACACAATCTTATCTCATTTTCAGAGATCCTCTTTGGATTGGTTTATACCTGTCCTGATTAACATATACCAAACACATTTTACTCGATGAAAAATATCTCTGTTTTATTTTTGGATCACTTCAAACTAGTTTAAAATTATTCTCTGAGACTGGGTCTCATGCACAACAGTTTTCTGATATGATGAAAAGTGTGATTTAGTTCAAACTGCATAACTGGTGTTTATGAACACTCCGTCACTGTAATCCCTTGTTTATACATGTACAGCTGCAAACTACGCCAATGCAACCAACTTTAAAGTGGTATCAGCTCCCCAAAGCTGATTGAAATTAAACATGGCAGTGTCTGTGACTGGGAAATCCTCATGTTAAAGGGCTGTAGCTTTTCCCTGTGAGATAGCCGAATGGATCTAAAAGCATGATCAGGACTAGAAGTTCCCGGAAAATTTTACTTGTGGAATCAAGACCTTAAAATCAGACCTTGGGCCTTCTTGAATTCATGGTTGTTTTTTTTTCTTCTGGAGGTTCCCTTGACAGAAATTTGTTGACCACTGGTGACTTGCAGAGCATTTTCCACTGGTTTAGAGAAAGCTATTTGATTACAGTACAATGCCTCTCATCCTTTGTGTTGGAGAGAATATGAATAAATGGGAGGGGGAAGATGCAGTAAAGATTAGAGTCAGCAGCACGGTTCACTCTTTTAAAAAGCAGAAATAAAGAGCCTTCAACATTAAAACTGCAGAACACAGAAATGTTTCCAGATTCTGCCACCTGTACTTTGGCACATGGTCTCTTAGTGCTGGTAAAGCTAGATGGTCTCTTGGCCATTAGTGAAGCGAGAGCAGAGCTGTTCACTAAGGAGGAACAAGGAAAAGCATCAGAAAAGCTGGAAGAAGTGCATGCTGATTCCAGGAAACTTAACAGGCAGAGCCATTATAGACACTGTGCAGATTTCAAGGAGTGATGTGAATGTTACCAAGTCTGAGTAGTCGTTGATAGAAGAGGTTCAAGAACACGAGTAACTTCTTCAGCCACCATGGGAAGCTCCACTATGTCATTATGAAAGGCAGAATTGCTAGGTCCCTAAAAAATAGACATCAAGTTTGACTCCCAATATCATGCACCAAATCCAGCTTTCACACATGAGAAGGTCTCCTCCTTGCAGCACATCCCTTTTTTCTTTCTGAAGTAGAAACAAAGCTGCTTTGGGAACTGGGAACACTTGAATACATCAATATGTTGGTTTTGCTTAGTGCGAGGCAGCAAGGAGAAGCGGACAGGAAAAAAGCAATAGCTCAAAATAAGTGACCTCCAGTAAACAAACAGAGGCTTGTTCCAGGACAGCAGAGGAGCAGGGGGTGGGAGGATTCTGGCTTGACTACCCATTGAAAGTGTCCAAAGTAGACTGAACATGCACAACCAGGCAGCAGGACTCAGCCAAGTTACTCAGCAGGCTCAGAGGCTCTGTCAATAAAGCAGTAGAAATTGTTTGGTGAGACCTATCTTAGACACAGTCACATGTGAAGCAGCCCAGCCTTGCTCAAGCTCCCAGCAATAGGAAGCATGGAGAGACATGCAGAGGTTTTTAAGTATCTTCTTTCTAAAAGCATTATTTCTTCCAAGGAAATCAACCAGCAGGCTGAATTTCAGAAGACTACTATATCCCTGAATACTTGTAATTTCAGGCTTCCCCAAAGATGGCAAATGCTCAGCCCCAGAGACATCCTGGGAAATACCATGGGCACACTGTACCCTGCTGCAGCCTCCAGACAGTGAAGCCTGCTCTTGCACCCAGGAGAGGAAAGGACCACAGCTCTGTGCTTGCCTTCAGAAAGATCATAATGAGGACAAGGATGAATCTCAGCTGGAGCACTTCATGCCTGATGTCAGTGTGTTTATGATGGTAACAGAAGTGAATATCTAGGAAGGTGATGACAGCAGCAAGAGCCTAATATTGCCAAGAGAGTGCAGAGAGGTATTCCCCCAGCATGCCTTAGAACTCTGATAATTTCAACCTTCTGCTGTCCCCTCTCACCTTTCCATGCCTGCTGATTACCCCAGAAGATTTCTTCATCTGCAAAGTGAGCTTTATTTCAGCCCTGGGACACAAGCCTTGATCCCATACTACTTCAGACAATGGCCTTTGTTACCAAAACCATGAGGGCAAGGAATTATTGTGAGTGATTCATACGTTACTGTTTCTGTTCTAATATTATAACACCAGATATGCAGATCTCTGCAAGCCCTTGACATTTCCTCTACTGTTCCCCACTGATTTCCTCCTTATTGTTGCTGATGAATTGCTTGCACTGTAGACCAGGTTAAAAGATACCCCTCAGTAAAAGAAAACACATCTACATGTACTTGTTTCCCAAAACTGAAGAGAAGAACCAGGATTCTCAAAACTTTTTTTTTTTTTTTTTACTGTAGCCTGCTGATTCTGAGTTCTCTGATTCTCTAAGTTCCCACTCCCTAAAGGAAATACCAGGAACTCTCCAACTCTGTTTCAGAAAGAAGAGGTCAAATGAGAAGACAGCCAGAATAGATGAGGGCAGACTCATAGTAACTCTGCAGATCAGACCCACAGAAGGGATAGTGAAGAGCTAGAGAAGGACAAACGTGGAATTTAGCCCAGCAGAAGTGGGCTAGTTCTTCTGCCAGTCAGTACTGTGTGTGGTTAGCTCTTCTTGGCCCAGTCCTTCTGCCTTGGAGGGAAATGTGATCAAAAGGCCATGTTCTCATTGAGTAGAAAAGCATCTGTTGCAAGCAGCTGACATTTGTCTGTTCCAGGAGAGCCCTGTCTTTTCAGCCATCACTGCCCATCACCTGGGGGCTGGCTGCCTCCCCAGGGATGTATCTAAAAACAGTACAGAAAGGCATGAGACATATAAGTGGTTTCCACCTGCCTGTAGTTGGTTCTGGATTTAAGTACCCCCAGGGTCGCTAGACAGGAGCCACACTCCAAGGGTAAGAAACAGAAAACAGATGGTCATGTGAAACAGACCATCCCATCTAGGGGCATCTCAGGACATATTTATTAGTCAGGAGCATGCACCACAGCAAAACATGGCTCTCTTTCTATATGGAAAAGCCTTTGATGGTTGGCTAGTAATGGCTGAAAATGAGACAAATCCATAGTCCAGATAGGCTCTAAGTGTGCCAAAAAGATCCATGTGTTGGCAAACATGCTATTCAGCTTGTTCATTTCCTGTACGCTGTTTGAAGCAGCCAGAGCCCTTTCTCACTATTTAGTCCTTTGAATGCAGAGTAAAATAAAAACAGAAGAAGAAACATGCAGCTAGCAAAAGTTCCAAGCTCAGCACTTCAGGAGGCACTTGAACACAGGGAGAGCAGACAGAGGACCCCCCAGAGCTGGGAAAGCCCCCACTTACAGCATGTGTTCTGCATAGTCTGCTCCGTGGAGATGTTAATAAATTTGTTTCTTGCCTGCACAGCTGTCATTCACAAGGTCAATTTTTTCCACCAGAAAGAGGACCTGACGTAGCTCTCTCACATCCTTATAGACACAGGCAGTGCATAGAAGCCTGTAAAAAAGCCATCTGTACATAAAGTGCACATGCTTTTATGTCTTTTCAGGTGGTGAAGTGTCTCTGAAGGGCGTGATTCACATTCTGAATGTCATTCCTCGTTTTAAGAAGATCAGTCATCACACCTAGTTTTGCCAGGGTGTTCATTTTCCAAGATATCCACTTGGCAGCCTAAGAACTGCCTACCAAGCTCAGCACTGATTGCTTTTCCAAGCCCATAGGTGAATGCTGCACACATATAAGATATTCTTTCAACCTGTTCAGCGTATTCCACCAGCCCCAGGAACTTCAGAAGATGCAAGAAATTTTGCAGCAGGCAAGTATGCATCCACACCAACCACTCCAAGGGTGGAATTTGCATTCAGATTTGAACTTAACTTTTGGTCTCTCTATCATCCTGTGCTGGGGGATATTAGAGGCTGTTTAGGTGGTATTTTAATTACACCTTTCTTTCTGTGCATTTTTTTCTGTGTTTCTTTTAACCTTAATTCCATGACAGAAGCTCTTGGTTCATCTTAATTAGTTTTTTATTATTTTTAAGTGATTTTACTACATCTGCACTTGTCCTCTTCCTGAGGCAGCTATCCTTATCTTCAGATATTCTGGCTCCCAGTGTCTCGTGATTCCTTTAATTTCCACCTCACAAGAACTGAAAACTGCTTAGGCATGAGACTGCATTTTTCTAAAGCATACATATTAAAGCCAGTTGTCAAAACTCCTTTTACAGAAAAAGTAGTCAAAATAGGTACCAGAGAGAGAAGGATGAGATCTCTCGAAGATCTCATCTTTAGAAAAACAGGACTCTGCACACGTTTCTTTCCATTGACTGTAAAAGAGTTCAGGTGATGGGCTCAGGTGCAGATGGCCTCTCTGTAGTTAAGTGAGATGAATCCTGGCCAAGATGCCAGGTCCTGAACAACAAGTAATGGACAAGACTGTACTGTTGGCTTCTACCATGATGCTGTATGGCCCCCACCACTCCCCAAGTGCAGCTCACAGCAGAAGTTTCTATTAAACTGCCTTCAAGATCCAAGTCTTTTTTCAGAGCTCATATCAAGTGTTCCCAGACACGAAAATGTTTTGCCTTTCCCCTCTAGTATATCTTATTTAGCATGTGCCACCAATGTACTCTATCTGCTATTGTATTGGGCCTTCAGCCACTTTGCTGAAGTCCCACTGACATGCTGTGCCCATTGAAGTATCAGGCTTTGACTAAAATAAATAACTTTATCAATTTCACTTCCTTACTCCCATTCCCCTTTCCAGGCTGCCAGTAGCTATGTTAAACAATACTAGACCTTGGCACTTCTATACCAACACTTTTTCAGAGACAAAGATTTGTCATTTTTTCATGTTTATTGCCTTCAGTTTCTTACATAGCTTTTGGTTCTTGTCTTCTCACCATGTAAGAAGCATAATTCCTTTAGCAAACACTTAATCAAGATCTTATTAAAGTTCTTTAATGAATGGATGTTAGATGCTGGAGTTTTGGTTTGGTGGGTTTTGGTTTTGTTTTGTTTTTTTATATTTCTTGTTACAGAAATCACATTGAAAATATATAGTTGCAATTGGAGGATCAGTTCCCAGGTTGCACGTAATGCTTTTCAAGCCTGTGAATAAACTTCTTCTCATTTTAATTGCACCAGTGAAAACTAAGCAAGCAAGCAAAAGCATCATTACTTTTGGCTGATTGGTTTAGCACATTAAGTGTAACTGAAAGAACTTATGAAAAGAGTTTTGAGAAATTTACAGTCTGATCAGATACTGTATTGTAAATATAATAAGCTAGTTTGATCAACAACAATTTTATTTATAAAATCACCTCGTCCAGTGCTCTGGGAACATTATATATACCTGCAGATATCAGTATGTTGTTAATAAACGCACACATTAGTGCACTAACAGTGACCTGGACAACCCAATAAGAAGAATGAGAATGAGAATGAGAATGAGAATGAGAATGAGAATGAGAATGAGAATGAGAATGAGAATGAGAAAGAAAACAAGCAAATGTGAAGACCCCAGAGAAAATAAAAAAATTATTTGTAATGAGATCTGTCACTGTGCCTTTCCTTGCTGTTATTTTCTGTATAGTGCAATACAAAGGAGGTGGGTAGGAGGAAACATGCAGGAAATAAAGGGGTTGTAAGATGCCCCCCAAAACAGTGAGCAACGCCTGGGGAATGGGGAAGCAGCTGATCATCCCAGCACTGGCCTGTTTGGCCGATAAGCTGGCATGTCACCAGTCCCATCCGGACCCAGAGCTGACAGACATTCCCATCTAACACTGTTTCCGACAGCAAGACAGAGACTTGTGTCCTGCCTCTCCCAGTCTAAGCACGGAGGTGCCAAGTCAACATGGAACTTGCCCAAAATTTGGGAGGGAAGAATGAAGCTTAAGTGATATTCACGCGTGCAGGCCTTCTTTTGTTATTTTAACCCAGTTATTGAAGTAATGTGTTCCTGTTGATTTTTAAACCCTATTTTGTTTTGAAAAGGCCAAACTACGTCACTGGATGCATTGTCTGGTTACAGAGGTCCCAGGAGCGGGGACCTTCCAGCCAAGGTCCAAGACAAACCAGCTCAGCAAAATGAGTCTTGGGGAGACATGGGGGTTTGAATCCAGAGATCTAGTCTGAAAGGGATGGTCCCAGTCTGAAATGATGGAGAACACAGGGAAGGGTGATTGTGGAGAGGCTGCAGAGGTGTAGGAGGGCAGCAAGCATGCTGGCCATGGAGGGGTCATGTTGACAAGGGCAGACTCTCCTCATAACTTGGTGCTGTGGCATGGTGATGTGACCAAGTCCATCACAGTTGACAGCACTTTTTCCTTTTTCACTTGCTGTTCTACATTTTGAAGACCCAAAATTGCATGGGGAACAGGCCTGGGGAAAGCACTTAGTCCTGAGAGGTAACATCTAGGGCTTATGTCACCAATAATGTGTTTGGACAGCGGGAAAGCCCCGAGAGATTACAAAAGGAGAAGAGTGGCTTTACAAAAAGCATGCCTACAAAGAAAGGCCTTTGACTTATAGGGTGGGGAAACACTTATGAGGTTAGGGCTGGGAAACAGGTATGAATAAAAAAGGACAGAAGAGAAGTGGTCAGAGTCACTGATAAGGAAAGAGTGTGGGAAACTCAAAGAGAGGAAAGCAGCATTAAGCAAAAGGCAGCCTAGGACAGAAGGTAGCTGAGGAGGCTGGAAGGGCTGAATAAAACGATAGTGCTGGGGAGGCTTTTCCAAATGATAGGGAAGTTAAAATGGCTAACCTGAAGGACAGGGAAGTCCTTCCTATTTGGTACACTAGAGGAGAGGAACTGCCATCAGTCCCTGAAAACCCAGGAAAGGAAACACAGAAGTGCATAAAACGGAGGTGGGGAAAAAGACAAATCTGCATGGAGATGGAAATGATCTTTCATTTATCACAGAGAGGCCATTTGCTGCCTGTCCCCTTGGACTTTTTGTTTCCGTCTCTCTAAGATATTTCTAGGTTACTACAAGGATATCAGATAGTTACTGAGGCTCACATGGTTTCCCTGCACAAAGGGACATGGGGATCTCAATATACGGGTTCTCTATCAAAAGCATTTTTTTCTACCGAAAATGCATTTAGCTCACATATGGGTAACATTTGCAGATTCCTTCAAGATGAGCTTTAGGTGTCATAACTCTCTCAGTATTCCTGTTTCCCTTATACCTGTAGTCTGTCTGCAGAGATAAAGTCACTGAGAAAGAATATAGATTTGCTTCTTCAGAAAAGCCTTATTTTTGTCTTATCAGTGAAATAAGTACATCCTGTGCATGGAGACTAAAAAAAATAATTAAAGAATGCAAGTTCCCTGGGACCTCACCATTGGCTTGCACTGCCAGATTATTATAAAATGGCTTAAGTAAATAAATAACATTGCATTGTCCAAAAACTCCTTTCTTGGAAAGCTTTGTATCCAAGGTCTTTTTGCAGTGAAGGTAACATTAACATCTTCCCGGTCCTTTAAAAAGTAGTCTCTTATATTGCCATAAAATATGTTGGGAAAAGATACTCCAAAATTATTCCAAATAAGGAAAATCCAAAGCATGATTTATTACAGCCATAAATTCTCATGTAAATGTCAGCAACCAATAGATCCTGGACTGCAGTGATGGCAGCTCTCCTAGTAGGAAAGAAGCAGTGTTTAGTTTGAGGCTGTAAAAATGCTCATCTGTAGCCTTTGGAGAGCCAGTGCCCAGAAACTGCCTCCCAGATGGAGAAACAGATTCAAGTGTGACAGATTCCCATTGGGATTTAGTGTCACAGCAACAACCATCAACAGCAGCACAGCAGGGTGGTCAGCATGGAACACTGCATGTTGTCTCTCATGAAGAACCTCAGCTCTCATCTGGGAAACCCAAGACACTTTTGCTACAGAACTCTCTGCCACTTCAGCAAGACAGCAGAAGCCAGTTGTATAAAAACTGAAAGTTGTTTGTCACTCATCACTCCCAAGACTTTAGGGATCCACAATGTCTTGGGGCACCCAGTTTAGAGAAGAGGAATCATTTGAATTCAACTTGACTGTTGGGAGCAGAAGTGCATGAAGAACAGCAGGGTAAAGGAGCCAGTTTCTGCCTCTTGGGCTGATTCCTTGTGCGGTTTATTTTTTATTTATTTGATTAGGCAGGCATGTTTCACCCATGCTTTCTCCATCTTAAGGGAGTAGAGTCCTTGTGCCCATGGCCTCTTGCATGCCTTTCTCCTTAGTTCTGCCTTTGCCCTTACCTCAGTCTCTGCCCTTACCTCAGCCTGTTCTCTGGCATGCCTGGGTAATTCAGATACAAGGCAGTAAGTTATTCATGACATAAAGCAACACCAAAGTCGGTCCAGCTTGTACTGCATTTAATACAACCTTCCAAAAAGTCTACCTTGGCTGACTCATGCACACATTTATGAAGGAAGGCCATGATATTACAGCATTAAGAGCTGCTCATGGGTTTGCTAAAGTAAATACCTACAGACATGTCATAGGTAATGATGTTTTTTATGTTTAAAAATAAAAAAATATTTTATTTAGAGGTTGTCTACATTTTCAAAGTGAAAAAGCAACACATATCTAGTGGGAGGAACATGTCTGGAGAAAGGAACAAAGATGCTATTCTTTTCCTCATTTTCTCATTTCTCATTTCATTTGCTTCTTTTCTTTCTCTCTCTACCTCACTCTTTGAAACCTTTCCCTCTGTTCCCTTTCTCTGCAAGCCCTGTACCCAGTCTCAACAGTAAAACTTCCTAGCAGTGGTGGGGAAGGGACAAAAAATGGGGCTGGCCCACATGTGCAACCCCCAGCCCTTTCCCAGGGGTGACACTGGTACTGGCTATGCTACTCCAGCTGACCTAGCCCACAGGTTGTGGCTAAACTGATAGGTGAGAGGAGATCTTTAGAGCAAATGTTCTGGAGGTGCTTACCAGACACTTTGCAACAGCAAAGCACAATCCCCCCCTCCAGGGCTACTCAGCAGGCTTTGGAGAATGTAGCTTGACCACACAGTATCATGCCATTGACTTTGAAGCCAAATTCTTCACTGATTACTCTTTTTTCCCCAAAGCTGAATGTTTACAGGCAGTAAGTCCGAAATGCTCGGACACTATTGCAGTTCCTTCTCCACCTACTGAAAACAATTGGGAATTGTTCAGTGAGTACCCTTTCCTGTTAGTAGGTGCACAAGACCATCAGAGAGAATGGGGCAAGCTGTATTTTTATTTGATGTAAAGATGTCCAAAACTAAAGCAAAAATCTAGGGAGGATTAGGGACAAGAGAAGACACTGTGAAGGTAAATGATGCAGGCAGCACCCTTTGAAAGGTCCTCCTCAGGCTTGGATGGGGCTCAGATGACACAGTTTGGCACTCACTGAAAAAGACCTTCTCTGAATCAGCCTATTACTCATGTCAACAGCTTGTTCATCACATCAGCCTCAGGTCCTGCCGGGCCCCCAGGGTCATATAGGAAGAAGAGTTGCTGCCTCAGATCTTCCTATTGGAAAGCAAATGCAAAGGTGCAGCTTTAGGGAAGAACTGTCCCCTAAACTCTAGAGGAATGACCAGATACTTACCAGGAGGTCTTGTCACTGTCTTTGCAAGATCAGCCTTCCTATATATTTAAAAGCTATACACTTAGATGTGACACCTTAGAAAGGAAAGATGCTTTCTTAAAGATTATTTTAGTTTTCAACCATCATATTTTAAACCAAGTCTCCTCAAAAAGTGAGGGCTGCCTGAATTAAGGTCTTAAACTTTTTCTCCTTGCATCTCCATTTCCCCTTTCTACTCCTGTCTAGGGTGGCTCTGACTGCTTCAGTCTTTCTTTTGATTTTAAAAACACAGATGTAAGCAGATAATGAGGCCGCAGGAGGAGAATCCTTCAGGATGTCTTGTTTGGTTTGGAAATATTTAAATGTCTGCTGCATTTCCTTTGAGCACAAGGCAGGAGTCTGTGAAAGGGCACTGCTCCTTCTGCTACCCACAGTACTGCTAGGGGTTGGAGGGTGTGCGTGCATGCAAGCATATGTGTGCATATGTGCATGGGATGGCTTCTAATCTTTTCAGCATGGTTCTTTTTCCTGGGATAATGTGAAACATTTCTGTAGGTCACATTTCCCTGGAGGAAAAGATTTTAACTCTAGTAATTCAGGTGAAGCTTGTTCTACCTAAATAAGCCTGCCTGTTTCCCATGATCACAACAAATTCAGAACTTTCTAAATCAGGATCCTTTGAAGAGTGATTTTTTTTGTTGTTTGAATAGATTTAAATATTAGTCGCTGTTATGAATGATGGCTGGCTGTTTTAGATTAAGGGATCATAATCAAGAAAAAAATATTATTGTGCCATATATAAAGTAGTGAATGGCTGTTGGATGAATTACACAACAAATCTGAGAATCAGAATGAATGAGCTTTACAGTGAGGGCAATACAAAGCAGTTGCCCAAGAAACCCTATCACAGAAAGAGAAACCTTCCTCATTTTGCTCCATGAAGTTAAAGGTGTATTCCAAGTTACTCTCAACTTCTTACTGGCAAACATCTCATGGCCTGACTACCACAGATGGGGCCTGGGCAGAGGTGGAATATAGCTCTGATTAAAAGGCAGGGATCAGAAAAGGACACCTCATGGCAGACAAATGTGAACAGAAGAACAATGAACTATACCACAGATGAATAAATAAAACTAATATCCAGGGACTTTTCATAAAATATGAACAGTCAGTCACATACAAGCCATGCTTTTCCTGGCTTCATTCAAAGGTAGCTGTGGTCTATAGAAAACATTAATAACAAAGAGCTGTATACAAAAATGTTCAAAAGAATTGGCAGTATTCATGCTAGAAAGAGTTGTGCCATTGCCAAACATGAAAGGCCACTTGTCTTCACTAATCACTTTTTGACACTACAGTTCAAATTTAGAATATACCTATATATATAAAGAGCAAGAGATTAAATTTGCAATATATAAATAAGAGGAAATTAGAGTCTGATCCAAGAAATCTGATGAATTTGAAAATGCCCTGACCATGACAAATGATTGTTAAGTTTTGAAGTGACTTGTTTGGATTTTCAGAAACAAGATTGTTTCAAAGAAGCATAAAGAAGCATAAATTACAAATACTATTGCACACTGGTTGTGCTCCACATACACTATCCCAACATGTGCTTTTAAGCCTCATCTTAAATATAATTTTTTCACGTGCACTTGAAAGTAACTTTATTTCCTATACCTTTGTATGTCATTTTAATCATTGCACACTGACATATCAATGGTTTTTGTACCCACAGTAAAAAAATTCTCAGCTTTCCTTTTTTGGCTCACAAAGTTAACAAACTTTTCAAAACAAACTGGTGGAAGGATGAAAACCTCCAAATGTTTTAATTTAATTTCTAAGGAGACAATAAATGTGAGGAAATGTTTTTAATGTAACTTATTGTATCAGTCGAGACTGTAGTGTAAAGAGCATTTTTTTCTATTTCAGTTCATTGTGCCAGCAGTCAAGAGATGCAGATACTTGTAGTACTATTACAAGTTTAAAGCAGGATACCATGAAATGCACTCTACAACCACAAATGCATTCCAGAGTGTTATTGCTAGTAAATATGTGTCCTGGCCTTGTCTTGTGGGCAAGTCAGAGAGTGTGATAAATCCATCTTCTAAGGATGGACATTAGATGTGAGCTCAGTGAACACACATAGGCATGCAAGCCTGCACACACACACACACACACACACATACACAGACACAGTATCACACACATATAAAAGTAAATATTTATTAAATGGATGTCTCAGTGTCAGCCCTGCTCTGTGTGCTGACATGATCCAAGTCTAGAAGCCACAGCTCAAAACAAAACAACCTGTGAATACTTGACCTGGAAACAGTGAGAAATTCTTCTCCAATTCTCTGATCTTGTAACATTTAACCCTTACCAGTTCCAGTTCTGGCTTCTGCATGAGTGTTTGAGACAGAGCTTAAGTGGCAGAAAGGGATATATGATATAATTATATATCTCCAATAGACTAACTACCTTAGGAAAGTGGGGCCAGATGAAGCAGGATGTGTTTTGAACAAGTGGAGAAAAAGCTCACACAGCACATGTTGCTCCCAGAAGGGAAAAAAAGAAGGAAAACCTTTGAAACAGCAAAGATTCTTACATTCAAATTACTCCTTTCCAAGTCTGTAATTTCTCAGCTAGGTCAAAACAGAAAATGAGTGATTACTGTTACAACTGGCATACACTCTGCACTTTGGCTGCATTTAAGATACACAACATTTTCCAGAGAATCATGTTGGATAATTTGTCTTGTGTATTTTAAGCCTTTTTCACATGTCCTGAAAGACATAAGCAATAAAATACCTTAAGGAGTGCAGTGGCTGAAGAGGGGAGGAGGCATGGGCCCAGTGTCAGGGCACCCGGGTGCTTTCCTGACTGTGTTCCCATCTATCATACAACTCCAGATGGGTTGTTGACACCAACACTCCCCAACTTGGCTGCCTAAAGTTCAAAATCTCTCTGGCAAGAGTAATTTCTTGTGTCAATAGTACTGTTTATCTTCACACAGAAGAAAAAGCAACTGCATCTAGACACCTAAGTCCAGATTGATGGGCAGAAATAAGCACTGTGATTTGCAGAACTCAGCTCCCACGGGGTCAGTGCATGGTGCTGTACCTCTTTGCACATCTGTGTTGCCTAACGTGCATGGTTTTAGAGGGTTGGTGTAAGGAGAAAGGGTCCTTGAAGGAGTTTCACAGCAGGAAATGCAGTTCAGTTCTTGGAGGATCCCATCTTCCCAGTGCCCTAATCAGCCAGGCTGCTCTCTTCTGTAATGGGCTCTCACTTCTTGTCTAGCCTACTTTCTTATGGAAAACAGATCATGAGAAGGAAGCACTGAGGATTAAGGGGGGTTCTCACCCTGTATTCAATAAGGGTGATCACACACATACAGCAAATCTAATGGCACTACTGAGTTGCCCAGAGCAGAAACAAACTTGGCTTCTCTAAGGGGTATCCTGTCTCTTTCTACTGCCTCCATACACAGGTTAGGGACACTGGGCTTCCACCTTTGTCATTTAGCCAGTATTTCCTTACCCCAAATTATGTGGTATATTCTTCAGACTTCTTTGAGCAGCATTCCCCTCAATTTCTTCTCTTATATTAAAAAAACACCAAAATTCTTTTGGATAACTTCTAGCTTAACTCGTGTGATTACACTTAGAGAAGCAACCATGTGAAAATATTATGACATTCAGCCTTTCTAGAAGAACAGTTTTATGTACTTGTTAAACTTGAAACGTATGCCCTGGCCTTATTAAGTTCAACATCCTTCCACTTTGTCATAAATCCAGTACTATTCTCAGAGAATTTCTCTTTAAATTCAATGCCACAGGTATATCATTGCTTGGGTCAAATTTATTTACTGCTATTAACATGGAAAATGAAAGAAAATTTTAATTTTGCTTTGTGAAATAGAATTGCTAAAGTGTGGTTCTAGTCAGAAGAATGAGTGTAAAAGCAGAATTCTGTGTTTCACTATCATTGTTCTCCTCGTGAACTCTGATCCACTTAATAGTAGACATCTTTTTATCTATTGCTAATATGGAAAATTCAGGTCAGAGCTGAAAATCAGTTTCCCTGTTCATGAATATTTTTGGTCAGAAAGGACTTCCTGATAGAGGTGGCTGAGGAACTAAAGAAAGGAGATGCTCTATTGGACCTGTTACTTAAAAACAAGGAAGTATAAGTCATGGATGTGAAATCTGGGTGTGTCTTTGTCTGCAGTGACCAGGAAGTTCAGCAGACTTTGGCATATTCAGGGATCTGTTTGGAAGAAGACCCCAGGGGATGGTCCTTAAGAGAGGAGGAGTGCAGAAGAGCTATTTGATTTTTGAGGATCACCTCCTCCAAACTCAAGAATGATCCATCCCAAAAAGTCACAAATCAAGCAAAAGCAGCAGGAGATGTACAGATGAACAAGAAGCTCCTGACTAAACACCAGTAAGAAAAAGCAAGTTTAAAAGAGATGGATGAGGGGGCAGGTAATACAACCCATGAAGAACACAGAGACAGAACACAGTTTTAGTGTGCAGAAGTGGGCTTAGAAAAGACAAAACGCATCTGGAGTTGAATGTGGCGAGAGACATGAAGGGCAACAGAGCTTCTACAAGTATATGAGTGGCAAAAAGAAAGATGTTGGGAAATGTGGGCCTGCTGCTGAGCAGGTTAGGGAATGTGGTGATAAAAGATATGGAAAAGGCCAAGGCACTGAGTGCCTTCTTTGCCTCTGCCTTTACCAGTATGGCTGGTCTTCAGCAATCCCAGATCCCCAGGAGTGATGGGAAAGTCTTGAGTAGGGAAAACTTATCCCCAGTGGAGGAGAATCCAGTTGGGCAAAGTTTAAGTAAATGGGATCCACACAAGTCTATGGGCTCTGATGAGTTGCATCCATAAGTGCCGAGAGGTCTGACAGATATTTTTGTGAGGCAACTTGATAACCTTTGAAAGGTCATGGCAACTGGGGAAATTCTTCAGGACTGGATAAAACTAAGTGTCACTGTCTTCAAGAGAAGCAAGAAGGATGATTTGGGGAACTACTGGCTAGTCAGCCTCACCTTGATCCCTGTGAACATGATGAAGCAAAATATCCTGGAAATAATTTTCTGACACATTAAAAACTGGAAGGTGATTGAGAGTATTAATTGTGGATTTATGAAGGGGAAATCATGCCTGACTGACCTGATGGCCTTCTACAAGAAAGTGGCTAGGTGGATGGATGAGGGGAGAACAGAATTCTTTTTTATCGTGGCTTTAAGCAAGGCTTTTGGCACTGCCTCCTGTAACATCCCCACTGACAAACTGATGAAGTATGGGCTAGATAAGTAGATGAAGAGGTGGAGTGAAAACTTGTTGAACTGCCAGGCTCAAAGGTTTTGTAATTAGCAGCACAAAGTCCACCTGGAGTCCAGTGACTAGTGGTGTGCCTCAGGGGTAAATTCTGGGTCCAATGCTGTTAATTATCTTCATTAATAACCTTGATGATAAGTGGCAGAGTACACCCTCAGCAAATCTGGGTGTTGATGCCTTTCAGAGGGACCTCAACATGCTGGATAAATAGGCCAACATGAGCATCACGATGTTCAATAAAGCTAGGTGCAAAGTCCTGCATGTGGAGAGGAATAACCTGATGCACCAGTACAGCTGGAGGCTGGTCAGATGGATACCAGCTTTGCATAAAATGATCCAGGGGATTCTGGTGGTCTCACTCTTGCCCATGACCCAGCCATGAACCCACAAGGCAAAAAAAAGTCAACAGCATCCTTCATTGAACTAGGAAAAGCCTTACTGGCAGGTTAAGGGATATGATCCTTCTCTATTCAGCACTAGAGTGCTGAGTCTGGATCTGGGCTCCCCAATACCAGGGACACATGGACATATTGGGTAGGTTCATCAGTGGGCCACAAAAATGGTGAAGGGACTGAACTCTCATATGAGGAGAAGCTGAGAGAGTTGTGACTGTACATTCTATAGTAAAGAAGGCTCAGAGGAATCTCATGAATCTGTATAACTTCATGAAAGGAGGGAAGATGGAACCAGACCCTTCTCAGTGTTGCCCAGTGACAGGGCAAGAGAAAATCAGCAGAAACAGAAATACAGGAAATTCCATGTAAACACAAGAACCAATTTTTTTTCTTCCTACTGTGAAGGTAGTCAGACACTGGCACAGGCTGTCCAGAGAAGTAGCAGAGTCTCCATCCTTGGAGATACTCAAAACCCAATGGGATGCCTCCCTGAGAAATTTTCTGTAGCTGACACTGCTTTGAATTAGATGGCCTCCAGAGCTGCCTTCCTACTTCAGCTGTTCTGTGATCCTGTGACCCCTGTGACCATTTTGTCTAATCTCTTGCCATACACAGGCCACAGAATTTCATTCTTGACTTCCTCATACACACAAGTCAGACATGCTAACTGAACAGAGTATCACTTTTAGGCAGGCATCTGCAATGAGGTGTAAGATTTTAACTGATGGTGAATCCACTATGCCCTTCATGAAGTTTTATCTCCTGTAATTACCCTTGCTATTAAGAAAGCACCCTTTACATTATCTAATCATCATCTTCTACCATTAGTCTTTAACAGCCAGTAACTGGACATTTCCATCAACCAAGTAAGACCTTCATTTCTGCTTGTTCAATACTGCATTCACTGAGTTCCATCCCATTACAGCTGACTCAAACTTTCCAGACACCTGGGAGGGTGACACATGACCAGTTGGGGCTAGCTAGCTCTTTCAGATTGGGATGAGTTGAGAATAGGACAATGGACTGCCAATCTGAAGAGAGAAATGGATCGGCTGCATAAAAAGGCAATATTTTTAGGATGCTTTTTGAAGTCAAATGATCCCCTCATTAGTAAAATTAGCTAGCAAAGGTTGCCTATTTGATATGCACCTCGAGTGGCTGACTGAAACCCCTCCCTTCAGTTTCCTCTGAAAACCCTTTTTCCCTCTCCTTAATGCCACCAAAAACTTCCTCCACTTAGTTATTGCAGACCCAGACCCTCTTGAAGAGAGTGAAATGCCAGTGCTCTAACAATATCCTTGAAGATTAGAAAATAACCATATAGATTGTGTAATACTGAATCCATTTTACCTGCCTTGAGAACTATGTTGTTTCCCACTCATCAGAAAGGAGGGTACCTCTGTTAATTCGGAGCATGATGTTTCAATGTGAAAGGCACACGTAATCCACTACTGAAATCACTACAACAGCAGCTCATATTTTCACTTTTAATAGTTCACTTTAAAACCTATTTCTAGCACTCTGCCATCTCGGTTTGGCTGGTCTCTAATCCCTACCACAATACTTATTTTAGCTAATCATCATCGTTTTTCTTTAAATAAACCCACACTAACCAAAGTGGTGAGGGAATGAAGTACATTACTTCTTTTGTAGCCCAACATCTCCATCTTATGGTCATAGCATGTATAAGTATTGAGCTTCTCAGAATTCATTTTACCATGACTTGTAGTGAAGACTGTACAGTAGGTAAAACACAGTTTACTATTTTATCTGAAAGAGATGGGACATTTTTTAAGAAAACTTTTAGGATTTTGAACTGGATGCTACTGCTAAATTGTTTTTTTTTTGGAAAGGGGTAGTACAAATTACTGATTATTGATACAATCCCAGCCTATGTTTTCTACATTAGTGCTGCACCTTGTAAGAAGACAGAAGCTATATGGGCAATACCTATCCATCTATAGGATGCCAGCAAAACATGAATTGTCACCACTGTGTATTTCTTCCACAGAATTCCCAAAGAACAATTCAGCCATGCAATATTTGCAGTATATTTTCATTAATGTTTGGAATCAAGGTCATAGGGGACCAGGCAAAAATTAGAAACAGATATATTTCTGAACTCTGTTTAGTGAATGGTTTACTACTGTCCCAGGTTGGCTGCTCATGATCTGCACAGCCTGGAAAGACCCAGCTGAGCAGACAACAGTGGAGACCTGGAGGCAATGAGTTTGGCAGGAAACAGCTGCTGGTAGAGAGATGTGATAGACAACAGCACTGATTGCTCTCTGAGAAATGCACTCCAGATGGTGATACAGCACTCTGTGGTTCACTGAGAACAACTTTGTTTGTATGGGGCTTGAATAACAGCTCCTGCATTCACTGAAGAGTATGAATATGCTGAGGCCTCAAGATCAGATGGAAATAATGAAATCAGACTAGCATACTATCAAGGCTGTGTCCCGGGAGATATGTACTGTACATCAAGCATACCTCTGTTAATGATGCAATTGATAGTACATCTCTTCTGTAACAAGATATCTTTGCTCTGGCTCTGAATGGCAGCACCATTTGATTTTCTGCAGAGGAGGACAAAAACCAGAGTGATACTGAGCTAGCGAGCCTCAAAACATGAACAGTTTTACTTGCTTATCTGTGCCAGTCTTGGCACAGAACAGGTCAGAGCTGCCTCAGAAGTCTCTTCTAATCAGAGAGCCAGGCAAGCAGCAAACACTCTTTTGCTTACCTTGTCCACTTTGGACTGCTGCCTCTTCACATAATTCTGAACAGCAAAATCAGCACACAGCATCTTTTCCCAAGACCAAACATTTCCTCACACACTAGTGAAATTAAGACAAAAGTCTGTATTTTTCAATAACACCTGGCAAAATCTGCAACAACAGCACATTTGGTGTGGAAAAAATTACTAATTTTGAGATACGTGTTAGGCACTTTTTGTCAGTTTTAGTGAAGTCTAATGATAATGACAAGTAAACAATAGCCCATGTAGCTTCTCTACCCACAGCAGCTTCTCCATTTGGTCAAGTAAGAGTCTGCCACCAAATATATTGCCAGTACAGCTCCTAATAATTTAGGATGGGTGTGATGCTCCCATACTACTCAGCAGTTGTGTTTTGAAAGAAAGTCTAAATTTTTTCCAAAGTTAAATTTAATCCAAATGCTGTTGAAAAAGAAGCACTGAGGGAAATTGCATCATAAGGAAGCACAGTGACTGTATGGGCTCAGGAATAGGAAAGACTCTGTAAGAGGGATGTAAGACATGCTTGTTTATTTGAAATAACACTCAACTACTGAAAATCTATGCAGTGTGAATCACATTGAATTGAAACATGCCCAATCCCACGTAAGCAGGAGAGACTCCAGAATGACTGGGTTCCTTTAGGCATACTATGGACTGAGGGAACACATCCCAAAGATGCAAGGGGCATATACCTGTTATCAACAATGCAGTTTTTCCTTGAAAATGAGACATCTCTACCTAGGCTATATAAACAGAATTATGGCAAAATGAAGGAATGTGAAGTCATTATTTTATGGTTTGCCTTATGCTGTATTTTTTTCAAGTAAAATTGAATCCCAACAGTCTTTATTTAATCCAATATTTACAAAAAAACCCTGCTTTGAATTTTCCCTTGAACAAACTCCTGGCCATTCCAGAATTTGCAGCTTTCCCTGCTCTCTGCACAGCAGCTTGGGTTCCCACTGCTCTGAATGCCAGTGCAGGACCATGCAGGCAGGGCAGCATGACAGCCCAGATGGGACCTTCTCACTCAATTCTCTATTCATCATGCATCTGTGGCCAACAAACAATTTAAATGCTCCATGAGTTATTTCTGGTTGTGGGACATAGAGGGGTTTACACTGTGTCTAAATTTGCACAGCAGAACAACTGCAAGACTCATTCATGAATGAAAACAAAACAAGAGACTCAAATAACATCAACTGTAATAGAAATAAAGAAAAGGGGATCTGAAAAAGATATAAGAGAGGGACAGTTGCCATTACAGGTGTTCCTCAATTGCAACACTGTAAGTAATAATATGCTGCTAAGTTCCAAAATCAGCTCAACTCCTTGTGTAATCTACACATGCACCACAATCACAAAACAAATCATAGATGCTACACCAGCAAAATTAAGCATTTTTTTCTAGTGTATAATTTATTAAAAGTAGTCAGTGGCCATTTACTACTGGCAGAAAAGCTGAAACATTAACTCTCTTGCCAAAGGCACACACTCTGAACTAAGACACCAACCACCTTTCTCTGATTGCATCAGTAAAAACAGCTGAACTTCCAAATAGACAGAATCTATCCTCAACCCTCTCCCAGTTTAAATCTGCTTTTCTATATGCTATACAGAAGTCTCACATGGATCCCAAAACACACAGTCTGGCATTCTCCCTGAGAGGTCAGGAAAGATTTTGCAGAGTTTGCAAATGTTGGGTAATACAGGCACACTGCTCCACAAGACAAAGCCCAGGAGAGTGAGTTTTAAGCCTGCAGCAAGATAATGTCTGCCTTTAATACTGCACTTCCTTCTGAACCAAGAAAAGCTGTTTCTGATCTGAATTGAAGGGCCCTTAAATAAAGATATCTTCCAATTTCTTGTGGTTTGTTATTCTTGGTCTGACTATAATAGTCCCACAAAAATGCTCATGAGTGTTGGCTTCACAACATAAAGGAGATTAAGAATGTTGTTTCTTGGGAACAGCAAGCTACAAAATATCGCTGTGGAGACAACAAAACTGTGTAACTAGTACTTGAAGTGTCATAGCTGAGTCCTTTCCCACTTCATCAACAGATAAATCTGCAGCCTGTGAGTCCTTATTACACTTTCTGTTATCTGTTTACAATACTCTCTTGGCAGATATATCCACCACAGTGAAATTGGGTGTGCAATCAGCTATTTATCCATAGGATATTACAGTGAAGCTATCTTAGGAACTAAAACTAAAAAAAAAGAAAGATACATATACTTTCATACAGAATAAACATCCCTGCACCTGCTCCAGCATTGGTGGCTGCAGGATTTTGAGAGATGTTGCTTTCCTCAGAATAGTCCAAATGTTTTCAAATGTTGTTTATGAGTTCAAAAACTTTTAACCTCACATAACACTGAACTTTCTGGACATTTCATTGGTGATACTGAACTTTGTCTTGCAATGCCAAAAATAAAGTAACTAAATAATATAGAAAAGGTCTGTTTTAAAGTAGTTTTGTAAAAGGATTCCAAATACTCACAAACTCTTGCTATGATAGAGGATATAATTTCAGTTCTACTGAATAAATAAGGGATCTAGGGAAAGTGCTGTAGATTTATTGAGATGTCTTTCTTTGTAGAGGTCTTACAGACCCAGTAAAACATATTCATGGAATGTAATAAAAACTGCTCCATCAGCTCACAGCACATTTTAGAGAATACTATGTGTGCATCATACCTAGAGAAAATGTGAAGGATACAAAACACAAGTAAATCTAAGGATCTAATCCATGTGCAAGGAGCGATCTCTATCACACCAGTGAAAGTGAGAAAGCATTGCTTTCACGACAGATGAAGCAACATTTAGAATAAAAAGCCTTTCCCCAAGGAAATGCAACACCACCAGGTAACTCTCAAGGGCAGGGGCTGACCACACACTGAATCACCAGAGGCATGCAGTTTAGCATACACAGGTTTCTCAGCCACCTTCATTTACAAAGGACTTGCCTTCCAAAGGGAGGGGGTTTTGAGTGTTGTTGTGTACCTGGGGCTGAATATGCTCAGCTTTTCACATGGCAATTGCTTCTGAAAGCTCAGTACTGCACTAGTCCCAGGGCAGAGGGGACCTGTGGTCATTCCAGGCATTGCTGAGGCCAGACTCCCAAGCAGTGACCAGGCTGCCTGTGCAGGCACAGCACTTACACATCCACAAGGCACTGGGTCCAGTGAGGAGCTGCCTTTCTGATGGGGCCTTGGGAGCAACAGGAAGAAGGCACTGAAGAACTGGTTCCATAAGTCCTTGTCTTTCTTTCACACATAGCAGTGAAATGGGCTGCTTTGCCCTTCCACTTGTGTAAATCCCCTTGTGTTCCCTTGGCTGAGTCAGCTGGCAGTGACTGTCAGCGAGGAGCAGTCTCTTATTTTTGCTCCCACTCTCTCCATCCCCAGGGTCACCTCCCCACAGGCTGTAGAGTGGACAAAAAATCAGAGTGCTTGACACTGTGATACTTAAAGCAAGCAAGCAGTAAAGAACCACAAATAACTCAGGAGGTATACAAAGGATTTTTCAGGAATACCGTTAAATGTAGATTTTGAGGTTCTTTAATGGAACCTAAAGCAACTGGCACCCATTTCCATGTACCTTGTGTGTGTTTTGCATACAGCATTAATCATGATCCTTGAATATTTAAACACAGAAATTCATGTGTTTTCTGACACGTGCTGATGCCAGATTTATAGTTAGGATATTCTAAAGATTAAGTGCTCCCCTTAGTGTTAGCAATTTAAAAGGCACATAGCTATTTCCTTTCATCTAAATATGTGATGATGCAACAGCCAAAATAAATACCTCCAAACACAGTCAGGTTGAAGTGCCCATAATATTAACGGAACACAGCTCTAATATAAGCAAAATAGTGCTTATAAGAGTTTGGCTGGATTAGGGAGAAGAAAAAAATGTGAGAGTACATCCAATATACACTCATAAACCATTTCATATGAAAAGAGATAATTACAATTTAATTTGAAGAATTTTGCAAAGAGATGTCTTTAAATAAGAATTGTTAAATAGAAGCAACATATTTATACTCATAAAATAAATTAATTTAAAAAAGCATTACTATTATTGAGTTATTAGAGCTAAAGATATTTATAAAGCATTGAAATTTTGCCTGCTGCCCATGTAGAAACACGATATTAAGTAAAAATCAGAAGTGATGCCTTGGCCCAAAGACATGGTCCCCAGCTTGGACCATCTGCGTCTTCCTCCATGTGAGGGAAATGTCTGCTTGGTGCAAGGCCTCCCTCTGCAGTGGGAAGAGTTCACACCCTTTAAACTTTTCTGCTACAGAGCATGACTGGCATATTTGGAAGAGAAGGGGGGACCATGGGAAGAAATTCTGGTATCTGGGGTGATAACCCATAAGGTGCAAAGCCTCAGTGAACCAGCTGCAGCCACTCTTCCCCATGCAAGCCCAGGAAACTAGGGAATGCAGAAGCCATCAAGACATTTTTTCCTCCCTTGCTTCTCAATGTTTTAAGGGATGTCTATGGCAAAGGTGAAAATCAGCACCCCAGAGCTTGGTAGTTCAAAGCAGAAATGGTAACAGTGGTTATACCAAGTGTGAAAGCAATGGTTGCACTAGTTTTGTTCTGGCTTCACGCCATCAAATAAGGTGGAATTGCTCCTCAACAGCCCCAAAGAGCACCTTTCAAATTCTATATTTGCATTTTATGGAATAGGAGGGCTTTCAAGAAGTGATCTGGAGAAGGAAATGGAGGGCACTGACACACATTAATCAGAAGGCAGCATGGAAAGAGGCCCTGAGGCAGGACTGGGGAAAGCAGAACAAAAGGAACAGTCACAGCAGATCACCAAGGGCAGGAAAGAATGCTGCAGAAATAAAAGCACTATTTTCAGGAAGGTATGAAATGCAAAGGGCTTAAGGAATTCAAATACCTCTGGAGGGAGAAGAAGAGATGAAGACAGCATAGAGACGCATAGCCAAGGAGACAGGGAATGAACAGTATGAGGCAGTGAGCTTCCCGGAGGGATTTGGAACAGACCAAGGGACCATGAGCAAAATGGGCTCAGCTCAGAGATTTGGATGTGATAACTGGAGTAAGAAATTACCAGAGAAAATATTGAGGTGTTGGCAGAGGGGCCAGTAGGAGACCATTCCTGTTGGAGCACTAGGGAGGGAAAGCAAACACCTTTTAAAGCAGTCAAGGTGGAAGTGGAAAGAAAGCTCCAACTGAATGATGCCACTCAGCCTTTAAAGGAAAAGAAAACTAAGCAAACATGAACGTCAGGGTAAGAAAAATTCAAATCAAGTGCAGAAAGGGTATAAGCGCAGAGAAGATACATATATATATATGAAAAAGACTTAGCAAAGGGAAAGGCCAGAATTGCAGCCCACTCCTGAAGCTGCCTGGGCATGGGGTGAGTGAGTGGCTGCACATACACGTGTCTGTTCCCGCTCCACTGTCTGTATGTGGAGTCTGCACCCAACTCTACTTCTGAGCTGACCTGTGGCAAAGTCTGTGTGTCCTAAATGCCCATTAAGGTTACCCAAGAAAGCTGCTAAGCACTGGGAAAACAAAGTACAACAACACTGATTCCAGCACAGCCACTCAGTTGGCTGGAAACTCTAGATCATGTCTTCAGCTCGTATAAGCTGATGTAGCTCCGCAGACATCACTGGAAACACTTTGAGTTACAGCAGTGGTGAGTAGCTGGCCCTGTTTTCCCATCCTTTGCAGGAAAGAGTGGGCATAGTTCTTTTCTGTGAACAGATTCCGAGTCTAGACCCTTCACCAAGAAGCAAACTGAGCACTGTATTAACAAAAGAAACTTCCCACCAGAAATTCAGTAGTATAAAATTCCATATATTTTCTTTTTAAGTCTTTAAAGTAACTACTGGATGCAAGACTCTTCAAACCCTGCTTTATCTCCCTCCATCCACATTTTGTATTCTCCCTCCCAGCCAGTGATGAGGTCTTAACAGTCACAGAACTTCATTTTTAATTTTCTGCTTTCTGATTTCAAGCCTTACTGCTTATTTTAGAAGTAACTTTTTTGGCACCCTCCTATAGTCAGGTTTAATTGCCTGTTTACATTTTCATTTAAAACATTTCCTTATTTTAAATGAGCAAGACAAATAGCTCTGTTGTACAATGACTTTCATTTTACAGTGGGTTTTGTGTCACTTTATATCAGTGGAAATGCAGATGTGGTTTTTCTTCAGGAGTTTGAAACTAAATAGCTGGTGCACATCTGTTTAAATTTAATTTGAACCTGTATGTTCCAAACTGAAAGTAAAATGGGAGGAAAAAATATGAGTGTTTTTTAAAGCAAGTAGAATAGCAAAATTATCTTCTATTACTTATTCCCTTATGTAACTATTAATTCCCCCAGACTTTCATGAAAGTCCTTCTGAAATCTGTTACTTTCGTTCCACTATTTCAATTTCTTTTATCTTTTTCTCTATGGCTGCTTAGAGCCCTCTTACACCATATATTCTCCCACTGTGTATTGCATTAATCCCCTCATCCAATGAACACCTGTAAAATGTAATTCCCCTCCTCTCAAAAAAAAAAAAAAATAGAAAAAAGCATTGAATTTTAAAAGTAAAAATCCAGCCTAGTAAACAACAAAGCTGATTCTCCAAAGTGGTGACTCAGAGGCAGCCCAATAACATCAGTTAGTGTCTGCAGCCCCAGCAGTGACTGGGAGCTCCGCTGAGTTTGTAAGCAATGGGAGACAAGAATCTCACCCAAGCCCTTGCAAAAGCCACCTACGTGAACAGAAGGAGCACAGTTGCAAACACAGGCCCTGGAGACAAAGTGTGAGAAAGAGGTGCAGAGCTGAAGCCTGAATTTGCATCCCTCACCAGGTCTGCTGAGAAAAGACCAGGCATGGAGCAAGGCATTTTCTTCCACTGGGAACAGCAGTGGGTCAAAAGCCTAGAATGCTTTACTGTCAGCAGACATTTCCCCCTACTCCTACCTCACTAAGTCAGGAAAAATGAGCAATCTGAAACGTGATTAGGAACACTAATCAGCAACCAAAAGTATTCCTTGTTTCAGCAGCTGACTTCTGAGCTGAAACAACCACAGGCCCTTCCTGGTACAGGACCTTCCAGCTGATTTGCCAAGTTGAGGCTCTCCAGCTTAGTGTGAGTAAGAACAACCAAGTCTCAGAGAGCCTTAATATCGTCCTATAGAAACGAACACCCTACTCCCCTACAGGGACAGACTGAACAAAGCTTTCATGACCCCTTTCTAACAAAACCAGCCTCTGAGTCAGTTTTTGGCAGAAGACAGAGAAAGGAGGGATCCTTCTCAGTGGGAGGGCTTCTGCAACAGAACATCAGAAGGACCCACCAGATGGACACTTGGACTACATCTAAAGCGTTCTCACATTTCTTTTCCTTCCTCCCCACCCTCCTTTCCCCCAACCCCCCCACACACTCAGTTTACCTCTTCCCTACTCATCTACAAAGTGCCTGTTCAAAGCGCCGGGGACAGTGATGGATGCCCAGACGTGCACACAGGAGCACAGTGGCTGACACGCTGCACGTGCTGCCTGCTGCAGGAAAGGTACCTTTGAGACTGCTGGGCACAGCAGGCAGCAGAGATGTCTTTCTCCTACAGCACGGGTCCACTCTGCCTGTTAAACCCTTTGGACCAGGCTTGCCTGGGTCTCCTGCAGCCAGGCCTTCTCCAAAGCCTTTCCAGGCACAGCCTGGGTGGAATGTAACCTTGCAGAAAAGTGCTCCTACCAACAGGCAAGACATCACATGGGCAAGATGTGGTGCATGCTGCTCCTACAGACCTGCCCAATGCCACCATTTTAATGGGGTGAAAGTGGTGGAGGGGAAGGAGAAAGATTGGGGGGGAAGGGGGGACTAGAAGAATAGGTCTGTACTGATTGCAGTGGGATTTGGAGCTGATTTAATTAGTAAAATTATTCCCAGCTCTTAAACTGCTATGGTTTCCTCTTCAACTGAATGTTGGTATTCCTTTAAGCTTCTAAAGGAACAAATATGATTACAATATGCATTTGATAAGGGAGTATTTCTGGTTCTTTTCCATGCAATTTATCTTGTTAATCTTTATTCTCTCTCAAAACAAGTAATAGTTTGACTCTTCCTCATATCGAGGGCATTAGTTTGCTAACAGGCTGAAAAATATCAGTTCACCATTCTGAGCAGACCTATTTTCTTCAAGTTCTTGGCAAGAAAAACCCCCTTGCTTTAAAAGACAGCAAAGTGTCCTGTCTTGTCTTGTTATTCCACTGGGAACAAATCATTCTTTTATGTATGCTTTGATGTTGAAATAAAAGGGGTTTTAAATACCATTTCACTGTACTGGTTATAAAAATGCTGTAATTTCCTTGCTATTTGTCTTATTGGAAGTAAGTCAGCGACAAAAGCACAAACACCATATACACAGAAACTTCCTAAATACCCCTTTCATCCACAGTGTTGTGTTTAATTGAAAGGCTCCAAACCCATTGTCTGTGAATGAAACTCCATAGTTATTGTCTACATGTTGTTATGCTCACTCGAAGTCTGAGTACAGCTATACACATCAACCTGGTCACTATGCAATAAATCACACCCTCTCTCAGGCACTAATTTAAGAGGAGAGGTTGGATGTGGTGTGGAACACATATTTCCAGTCATGTGTTGTACAAGTGGCTGTTCAAGGCTTCTGTATTTGGCCTTGCCAACACTAATAGTCTTAGACAGCACCTTGGTTTAGAGATACTAATGTCTTGTTTGTGACTCCAGTGGCACTTACACAGCAGAGGTCAGTGTACACATGTGTGAACACTTGCAAGTTATGCATTAAATCCCACTTGGATGAAACCAACACATAGCATAAATTCAGCCCACCACATGTCTTGAGTCATGAATGCAACTCATGCCAAGAAAACCGAACGCTGTTAAAAACACCTTTTATGCAAAATTATAAACATCAAGTCTTATGATTAACTTGCACTCATATAACTGCATTGACTCCTACAGGGCTCCTTCCCCTCAGTCCAGCAGAAGCAAGAAAAGGATTAGACCTTTGTATTTAATCTTCATTGCAGAGTTTTACAGAGATGTGTACAGACCTGTGTTCAGACCCTGTGCCATAGAAAGCATGTTGTTCAGTTACCTCTATGACACCATTATTAGAATGTGTTAGCACTTCCACTGCCAAAAGTCTGCATGACTCCCCACTGAGCCATAAAGTGCCTGACATTATGTGAAGAAAGGCAATCAGAATGCTAATTCTTAAATAGGTCTTAATGAAAGGCAACAAAAAGTCAGTGTCAGGAAGAACAATAGTTACCAAAGGAAGAGGAAGGTACACCTTTTATTAACTTTTGCTCACAACCACAAAGAGTTTCTCTTCTATAATCTGCTGCTATTCATAGCAAATGGGGTAATTCCTCAGACATTCATTAAACACCACAATACAATTGTACTGTTGACAGTACAAGTCAGTAAATCTTGGACAAGATGTATGGTGAAATCTCAAATTAATTGTGGTTAAGGATGTATATTGGTCATGGACATAAAACAGTCATTGAGAAACAGTGACTACCTTAAAACATGGAAACACGCCTGCACATGCTACTGCAAGACCAAACTGTGAGAAATTCAAACAGTTACTTTACTGTGTTTTACAGTTAAGCTTGTGTCTGAATCATCATAAAAGTAACCGAAATAATCAATCTCACATTAAGCTCCGCAAAGGGGACAGAAAGGTGCAGCTGTAAGAATCTACGGAGGAGGAGGAGTACAGAAAGTAGTGTGACAGATTAAAAATATCTCAGAATGCTTTGCTTTACCTTTGGAAACCACATGCTGAAAAGGAAACCTATAGGCAATTATACAGTCCGGGCTATAGGGGGCTGTCAAGAAACATACAGAATCAGCTAGCGTGGACAGTTTTAATCAAATCTGCATTTGTGATCAGTAGACACAAGATCAGTATATCAAGGAGGAAAGACATTTTATTTCTGGCTTTTCAAATACTTCTGGATGAAAGACTAAATAATAAAGGCTTAGCTATATAACAAGTAACTCTGTATTTTACAGGTCTTTAAAAAACACTTCATAATGTTTAACTAGTAACGTAAGCCTGGTTTGGGTATTAAGAGTACAACTTTTGCACAGCCAATTTTAAACACAAGAACCTGGAATACAGAAGACGTCCAACAAATTTAAAATTGAGAACAATGTTTCATTGTCAGGGACCAGATTTAATAGGTGTCTTTGGTATTCAGTATCCCAACATCTACATGTGCCTTGGCTTCTCTGAGAGGTTGGGCTGCATCTGAGGTATACAGAGACTTCCAAGTTTGTGGTAGAGCAGAAAATTCTAGATTTCCAGGTGCTTTAGCTCACTGAACAATACTGCCTCTTCTAGCTTATACAGTTCTCTCCCTTGGGAGGGATCTTCTAATCTGAGAGCAGAAACTATTTGCCTGGTGTCTACCAGTCTGGGTAGACTTTCCCTCAGTCTTGCCCTCTGCTTTCTTCATTTCTCACCTACAAAAGAGAATACCAGACTCTCAGAGGCAGCTACCATCATCCCACTCAAAAGGTACAAATTTGAGCATGGTAACGTGATGCTTGCTAAGTTGCAGTACAGGATGGAGCTGGGTCAGCTTGTCTGCAGTATGGTCCTTTCTCTTTTGCTGATTTTTATCTCAATTGGCTGACTCTTGGGGGACCCACAAGAGAGCCAGAGAGGGACTTTTTACAAAAGCGTGCAGTGACATGACATGACAAGAGACAATGGTTTTAAACAGAGAATGGTTTTTACAGTATGTAATGGGAAGAAAATCTTTGCTGTGAAGGTGATGAGACACTGGAACAGGTTTGTCCAGAGAAGTTGCAGATACCTCTATCCCTGGAAGAGTTCAAGACCTGGCTGAATGGGATTTTGAACAAGCTGGGCTAGTGGAAGATGTCTCCACCCATGGCAGGGTGATCGGAACCGATGATCTTTAAGGTCCTTTAACCCTAACCATTCTATGATCTTTTATATATCATAAATGCCTTAGAGTTATCTTACACATAGCATTAATACATAAATTAATGATTCCTTGGAGTGATTGAGTATCTTCTGATACCTCTGCAGGCACTGCTAACTTCTTCCAGAACTTGTACAGGCTTCAGGTTGAGAACAGCAGGACAAGATCTGAAGGAGGCATGAACCGATGTAGCTTCCAGTAAAGAGAGGATCAGGCCCAGGAAAGCAATGCATTTCCTCTGGAAAGGATCAGGCCCAGGAAAGCAATGCATTTCCTCTGGAAAGGAAAGCCACCCACCTCTTTGCTATAAATATACCAGACTTGTGTGCTTTGTTTTGAGCCCAGTTTCCTAAGGAAACAAGGTCTATGCAGTCATGCTGTGTCTGTCTGTTTCTGTTCCCCACTCCTAACTCTCGTTGTCTTGACCAGATTTGACAGTGAGGGCCACAGTCTTCAGTACTTTGAGACTTTCTTGCACCTTGGTGACCAAGAGGAGAAAAACATTTGTTGTTCTTTATGTCTCCCTAAGAGAAAAATTTTATCATATGCTTTTTCTGTCTGAGACAGAATCCAGAGGGGAAGAGACCTTGTGAGACAGGTTATCAGGAAACCAGGTTGTGTTAGTTCCTCTGAGCCAGGAACTACTTGTTTAGCTTACAATCTCCATAGGAAGTATCCAGCATGACATATACCATTCAGGCAGTGCCCCCATAGTACCTTTTTGAAGGAGGACATTTCAGTTTTCAGAAGTTACAGATCTTTTTAGAGATCTGAGAGGGTACTGTGTTAGCCTTTGAAGGCTGAATAAAGTCTGATGTTTCTCTGTCAACCCTCTCTTTTGTCTTTGTGATGTCTTTACCTTCTTGGGGCAAGAAGACTTCAGGGTGCACTGGAGGACATCCCTTTCCCAGGTCCCACCTCACCAGCACAAACCAGGCCTTGCAGATCATGCAGTCATTTATTTTTCTGCAAATTCAGTGAACAGCAGGGGTCCAGTCATGGTAGTGATTTGTATTCACCTGCTCCTGTGAATTTAGCACAAATCAGAGGAAAATGGAACCTTAAGGATCCAATAAGGGAAGCATTTTATAGCCACTCTGCACAGCAGTGAAAAATGCACATAGTATGAGGCAGAAAGTCTGCCCTCTGGAGTGTCTTATTTGTGTTATAGCCCTCTATTAATCATAGCAATAGTATTCTCCTGGCATGTATATGCATAAAATCATCACTTTTTTTTTTTCTTTTTTTTTTTTTTTTTTGGTATAATGATGCTGTTTTATCTACTGCCTCTGCAGCTACATATAACAAGCACATAATCTGTGCTTAAGGAATGAAACATATTAACCAGAAGAAAAACAAACAAAAACCTACTTGTAATTCAGAATTGCATGACAGGTTCCATACAGGATCTTATTTCCTCTTCTTTACCAAACAAACATATCACGTAGACGTATCTATCTTAAGGCAAACATAATTATTCATTGCAAAAACTACAGCTATTTTTATGTAAAGCAGAAACTAATGAAGTAAGAAAATGTATTGAGAGATTTTTGGCTACAAACTTTTGGATTGTGAGCTTGGTGTTCACATAGTAGTTGCTTTGCTGGATACTGCCTCACTGATGGCTTGTGGCATTGATTTATTGACATTCCTGAACTAGAAATTAAGGCAGCCTCCAGGGAGGATATCAACTGACCTGTAAATTGGAACATGTGTTTTGGGTTTTTTTGTTGTGCCTTTTTTTCTTCTTTTTTTTTTTTTTTTAACAAGACTTCTGCCACTGACTTCAACTTTTTCCATTTAAGACAAAAAAAAAATTCTCCCTCATCTCAGATTTAGACTATAACAATTAATGAGGACAATAGACTCATGTTGACTTCTGTCAGTGGAAGATCTAGCTCCTGTGGTTGAATTATTTTTTCCTATACAGCATTAGAAAGAAGAGCTATCTTCTCTTTCTCAACACCTTTTTTCAAGGTCAAGATTAATCTAGAATAACGAAATATGAGGTCAGGGAATACTGAATTCTAGCCAGGATATTAGCAAGCTGGCGAAAGAACATTCTCACAGAGCTGTCTGCCACGTCTGCTGATGTTCCACAACAAACAAGACTCCCCAAAGTCCCTGTCTTGAGTTACCCCTACACCAGGTTTCTACCAGTCAGTCACATTTTATCTGAGTCATTTACCCGCCCACTCCGACGGGAGCGTGGGAGCAGTGAACGAAAGGCAGGCATCCACCAGGAACCTGGCCAGGGCGAAGACTGACAGACCACACCGAGCCCAGATGATAAGATACTATGTTTTCGTAACCAAATTGTGAGGCAAGGGTGCTGCTTGTCTCTACACTGGCAGAATTTGTCCCATGACAGGGCCTGATACGGCAGGGAAAGAAAATTATGATGATAATTCCATCATCCAGGCTACTTACAAAGCATCTGCTAGGAAATTTTGAGGCAGAAATGGTGTAGCAGAAACCCTAAGCTAGCAGAAAGCTCAGGGGGATGGTTCACATTTAGAAGTACAGTTTCCAGTTGGTGTCAGTGCCTGGCCACCAGAATCCAGCCACCCTTTGGCCACTGCCCAGTGGGAGATAGCACAAGTGCTTCACTGTGTGACCAACCTTGCTCCCAGCAGGCTCTCTGTGGCTCCCTCCCAGACTGCACACCTCCTACATGGTCAGATGTTAGTGATGGTGACTGATAATGCCCTTGCACCACCACACCTGTGCCCACACTGAAACTTTTGGCTTGTGTGCAGCGCCAGCAGCTCATCAACAACACAGTGCCTGGCACAAGGCACCTGGGGTCTACCTGAGAAGGACACACACTCAGTGGCAAAACACAGTATCACATAAGACAGCGTCCCAGGGAAGCACTCCACAATCCCTGCACTGCAGTTTTTATCCTTGCCTCTGGCCTCATCAGCTGTGTGCTCATGCCCACAGGACAACACAGGAGAAAACTCCTTTTCAGTTTCAATTTCCTTTCTAATGAAAAGGCAAGACAAATCCTAACCACCATGTTTTCCTTACAATTTTTGCATTAAATTATTTGCACACATTATGATGATGCCTGGCTACTCTCAATTGCCTTAATCTGATTTTCCATCTCTGTAACACATGGCTGTATTAACAAGCGTTATTTTACAGAAAGGGCAAGTTCCAGGGTCAGTTTACTATTTCAGTGCTGGCAGATGTGCTACTTATTCCTCATCCCTACCAAGTCCTGCAAGATCTGAAGCAAAGTGCTCTCCCTTTTGAGATTCACTGCCTTGCACTAGTCACAATGCAACACAGGGGGAACGTGAATTGCTCTGAGCAACTCCTTTGACATGTTGTGAAGTCTTCTTGGTAAATACCTCTCTGGCCTGAAGTTTCTCTTCCCACTTGAGATTTCCCATGTATATTTAACAAGGAAATTTGAAGAGCTTTAATGTGCAAAACCATATTCAGTGAATTAAAGAGTTTCTTCTTCTTGCTCTGGTTTTATGGATGCCTACAGCTGTACCTTTACCAGGTACTTTTTGCTTCTACTGGTGTGCATTGTTCTGAAAAGCATGCATTTGAACAAGCACTGGAAACCAAAGATTCTTGTTTACTCAGTAAGCTCTGAATGCATTTGGACTGAAACCGGAGTGAAAGGAAAATAAGAGCCTCTCACCACCAAGACCAGAAGGTGGAGGAAATCCACAACCTGTCCCTGGCTCTCCACCTCCAACATCAGACAGAAGAAAACAATTGCCTTCCTTGGAGACCTCACAGAGAATAGAGATGTAAGTAAATAGAATTTTTGTGCCAGCAACTTTGGGAATTACTCTGTTATTGTTTCAGCAAAATCTTAATTGATACTGAAGGACTTTCATGCAAATGGAAAAGGGTTTGGAAAAGAAGCTGAGACGACAGGAGGACATAATTCCTACATGTTGATTCTGTTGCCACAGGTCCAGGGCCTGGTGGTTCAGCCAATGCTTTCTCCAGCCTGATGGCACTAGCCTTTCCTTGCTGTCTGCTCTTGATTTTCACAAGTGACTGCAATTCAGAGCCCCCAGGGGTGAGCATGGCACAAACACTGGTAACAGTGCTTGTGACTGAGTGGGCACAGGACATCAGGGTCAGAAGAAAAACTCATGGTAGGAAGCACATATCAGCAGTTATACAGTCATTACACAGCACTAAAAAGCAAAGAAAAAGTTGATTTTGCAACCATTCAGATCTTATTATTTTAATAGCAGTATTTTTACTCAAATTATGGTTGTACTCAGACAAAAGGCACAGCTCTAAATTTGGCCTCCAAATGCAGACCTTCTAAATGCCCAGAATAAGCCTTGGATGTCCACACTTTCCAGTTCTCAAAACCAGTCACCAGGGCCCCTTGCAAATACCTGTACCTTCTCCAGATATGGTTCAAGCCATCCAGGTTTTGCCAGCTCCAACCTAAACTGCCCTGAGCTTGCAAGGGTACTGCCTACCTCTCCTGAATGGTGTGTGAATGGATCCAGACTGCATCACGGGAAGAGCATGAGGGAAGCAATTGTAACTTCCTCCTTATAAAAAAGAGCCTAGAGAGATTTATTATAAGCTGATGTAAACAGAAGTACTGGTATCCCAGTGATGATCATGCTGCCGAGATGGAAGGCAAAACGCACTAAAGGGGGGCAAGTAGGAACACTCTAATTAAAATACTTATAATTTGTAGGTCAACAATAAAGGCATTTTACTAGTTTAGAGCATCATCAGGAGTCAAGAGACTGAAGCAGTACCCATGATTTGCTATGTAACTTACAAATGTTTGCCTTCTCCAATACTCAGTCTTCATAATTAGAAAGAAAAAAAGGAATTAAGAGCAGTAAGGGACACAATACACTAATGCTTGTAAAGTTCCTTCAGATACTGGCTCTACAGTAAATTAAAATACAAGTTTTATTGATCTCTTACTTATTGAGAGTGAGATAGATGGAAGCAAGGCCTCTGGGTAACCTTAAGGTATTGCTTTCATTGCATACTAACAATTTATTAACATCCTTTCATTTTCATTTCCCAAATCCATTTTAATTAATTCTTAAATGTTTCTGACTATGCTCAGTCATTCGTTCAAAGAAAGGTGTCCACTCCCCAGCAGGCCCAGAAATGCTGGCCCGTGATTAGAGGGATAGGTTTTTAACAATTTATAAAACAATTTTCCTACAGTTTTTAAGAGATTTCTCAGGCACCTCTACTTCGAAACTTCTCCCCGCTTCAGTAGCGGAAGGTGCCTGGCTGCACCTCCCGGCACAAGCCTGGCAGGCGTGTGTTTATGTGCTTAGCCCTCGCTGCCGAGCAGAGACTGCCAATTGTGCTGTGCTGTACTTCATTAAGCAGCAGTTTTACGAGGTGGACTGCAGCACACAGGGGACAGGCACGAGACCACCAGATTTATGGCACTTCAGCGCCGAGCTGACAGCGTGGCAGTATTCACACAACGAAAACCATATTACAAGAATGTTGAAGTCGCAAGAGAGCCCCACCAAAAAAACACCCAACAACCCAGTGAGGTAGGAAGTTTGGGGTTAGGCATTAAAACTCCAGTACCCAACATGGCAACATTAAGATGGCACATTTCCCCCTCTGCCTGTCTGCCTGTCTTTAATCCTCAACTATGGGTTAAAAAGTCTGGCGTTTAGGGCAGCTTTTAAGTGCCAGGCTCCCCCACCCATGGGCCAGAGGCAGGTACTCATCCTACCTATACCAGCTCCTCACCATCATCTCTGTACCAGCCTTACTGACTTCTCAGTGCAACAGCCCTGAGAGATTATGATTCATTTAGTATCCACATGGACATCTATCAAATGGGAAAAGAAATGCAGAATGTCCTCAAACCTGTTTTTAAAATATGCTTCTCTCTCTTGCCTGTATCTCTTGCCAGTGAAGGGGTTCTTGTTTGTCTAAGCGAGAACTACAATTTCAGAGATATTTTCTAGAAAAAGCACAACATTATTGCAAAAAGTAGAAATGAAATGTCTACCATAGATGGGAACAGATAACTGCGTTTTTATGTAGAGTTAAACTTTAAAAGATCTGGATCACAAGGAAAGTCAGTCAACACCCCCCCCCCCCCCCCATACACATATTTAGACCCATTACAGGGAGTGTTCTCTTACTTTAGCCCGACAGGAAATTCACCCTGGCAATTACAGGGTTAGTGGTGTCAGCTCCATGTATTCGTAATTGATTCTTAGTCCCACAGAGGATGGGAGAGCAGGAATTGATATCTCAAGGGCATTTCACTACAGGACCTTGTTCAGGAAGAATTGCTCAGGAATCCCCTTGAAGACTGGATTACAATAACTAGAACAAGGATCTCTGACCCAAAATCAAATGCACAGAGAACACATGTTGCAGTTTAGCCTAACACCTTTGCATTTATCTGTAATGCAGATGCGCTAAAATCCTGATGGACATCAAGGGTTGCATTGCTCAGTCCAGCCTCTGTGCATCCTCCTAGGCCAGAGGTATGCACATATAATTGCATCCTGGCTGCCAGGGCAGTCTTCATACGTAAAAAACCCTGCCTGTTGCCCAGACCATACTACCAGAAAGGGTTTCCTGAGACCAAAAGACACCTAATCCCTGGCTTCCTGGGGAACCCTTTACTATAAACCCTTTTTCATAGCAATGTCCTCTGCATCATACCAGAAAGGGACATCAATAAACCCTCAAAGTAGGCACCTCTACAGGGCAAAGAGTTTTTGCTTCTTTGACTTGGCCTGAAGTTGCTCTATGCAACCACAGGGGACTGAAGCCACCAAAACAGGGCTTAGCTACGGTTCCAAACTGCAATAATGCTGTGCTTCAGATGGCAGGTACCTTTGCTTCAGCAGCCTCAGTTTGATTATCTCATCCAAGAACTGCATAAGCCTGTTGTAATCTGACAAGGAAACACTTTGCATTGATATTGTGACTTGATTTTGTTTGCTCTAATCACACAACTTTGTGCCAAAGCATTCTGGAAGAATTCAGATTTATGCACCAGCACTTGGTTTCTGCAAACCAAATCCAGGACTCTGAATATTACCATTCTGGCACAATCTGCTAAAGAAAAGTAGCCCCACTGCCAGTCTTGCACATCACTTTATACCTGGTTTTTGACTTCCTCTCCCGACCTGGGATCTCTACAAGGCATGACAAGGAGCTCACACCTGTCACAGATATCTACAACATACCCAGCCCCCTCACAGGCTCTTCTCAGTGTGGTTCAGTGATAGGACCAGGGGGAACGGGCCCAAACTGAAGCACATGATATTCCCTCTGAACACTGGGAAACACTTTCCTACAGTGTGGTTGCGGAACACAGGAATAATGAGTTTGTGGTGTCTTTATCCTTGGAGGTATTCAAAACCCATCTGCATATGACCCTGGGCAACTGGCTCTAGGTGGTCCTACATGAACAGATGGGTTGGACCAGATGATGTCCAGAGGTTCCTTCCCATCTCAACACCCCTGATTCTGTGAAGAGCTATAACTTGAAAAATAAAATTAATCTGAGACGTGGAGTAGAGCAGAACTAACTAGTCACACAATGCAAATATTCAAAATAAAACCAAATCAACCCAAGACATACAAATCACTGCATAGACACAATCACCGGCAAAGTAACATCTGCACACCTCAGGCTGTGAATCCACAGAGGGAAAAACAGCAGCACCAGGAATGCAAATGAAAACTGAGGATTATTGGTATTCAGAGGTTTGACCTCTACCACCCCTCTTGCCCCACCTCCAGGTTCTGCTGCCCCAAAGTGTGCAGACACAGCTCAAAAAATCACCTCCTCCCTGACAGGCAACTTTGGAGCTGGGTGGCTGCAGCCAGAGAGCACAGCACTAGAGGGCACCAGCAGGATGCGGCCGCTCCCCAGCCGCTGCACCTAACCAACCTGCCTCACTGGGGATTAAGCACTTCTCTTTTTGCCTCTTTCATTTTAAAAAAATAAAGATATTTAACTCAGTCCCAGAAACCAACACACACCTCTCTTCTGCACAGTCACGAGGATCCTTCTGTTAAGGAGAAAAGTTGGGTGCTAAGATCTTAACAGAGATTTTGCAAGTCCTCACTGCTCTGCAGAGTGGTGTGAAAAACCCTCTGTGCCACAGAGCATGAGGGGGACTTCAGTCTGGGCAGCACGGCTTCCTGCCAAAGAAAGAAAATTGGTTATTTAGCAAAATTTTAATGTTTTAATATTCACTACTTGAGGGAGGGAAAGGCAACCAAGGAAACAAAAGAAGATAGAAGATGGAACTCTGTTAGCCAGTGTCCCTGTTTTCCCAGCTCTGCTCCTGAAGGATGCTTTGGCATCTGCAGCAGGTGCTGCTCTGACACCCTTGGGACCCAGGTCCACTGCTCTGCTTTAGGGAGGTGATAGCATTGGACATCCCACCACACCCACACTCAGGTAGTGGGGCTGATGACCTCAGAAAGTCCTGTGCCAGCACTCCTCAGCTCTCTGCAGGGACCTCTGAACTGTTGTCTGCCTGAGGTGACTGCTTACCACTCTGGGTTCATCTCAGGGGGTCTCCCCAACCAGCACGAAGCATCCCCCATTTGTCATTACCAGCCAACATACAACCCCAGCCAAGTCACCTTCACCAGGCTGCTGCCACTTCTCTGCAGGCATCACCTGCTCTGTCAAGTCTCTTCTTCTCTTTCTTTAAATGTATACACTCCCAAGGTGTATCAGCACCAGAAATACCATCTCCCCATCCCCACAGGAAGGCAGGAGAGCTGCACTGGCAGCCAGAGCCATCCCCCACTTCCCCATCACCTCCAGCCTCCACCTTCAGGGACTGGGAGCAGGTTTATATGCTCAGTGCTAGGCCTGGGCTGAGCAGAGACTGCCAATTGTACTGCACTGTACTTAATTATGTAGTAGTTTTATGAGGTGGACTGCAGCACAGGGGACCAATGTGAGACCACCAGATTTATTGCACTTTAACTTTAAGCTGACAGTATAACAGGCTCTAAGAGGTAAGTACTCAGTGCTTTATTCACTGATCTTTTGCCCTCTCCCTACATTTTCATACATTTTGGAGCCTGTCTGGGACAATTGGAAAGATCTGGAATAGTGAATAAGAGCATGAAAAGTAGGTGAACAGACAAACAAAGAGACCCAAAGAAGAGGAGAGGGATGAAAATGGAGAAGATGCAGCTTCTTCTACATGCTCACAACCAGGTGCTGCAAACTGCATGACCCTGGGTTTTCATGTCATTTTCTTTGTCAAGAAATGACAAGCTGGCCTTGTCAGCAGAAGCAATTCCCCTGGAGATGCTAATGGCTGCAACCCTGTGGGATTCCTAGCTCAGGATTCATTTCTTAACAGCAATGCTCGTATTTTAACAAAATAACAACATCTTAGTGGGTTTCAACTGGGAACAGCCAGCTGTCATTCCCATCCCTTCTCAACTGAAGGAGTTACTTCAACAGGATGTTCTCACTGACATCCTTTGACGACATGGACTGGATTTAGCCACATTTGCTCAGGGTTTGAAAAGAAATACTGCTTGGTTTTGGAATGTGGTTGGCTATATGCACCAGGAGAATGGAAAAACCATCACACTCTTTCTTTTTCTTTTCTTTTCTTTTTTTTTTTTTTTTTAATCTGCACTTGTTCAATATTTAAAATATTGCTTTGAATCTACACAGATTTTCAGTTATTGGACCACTTGGATTTTTAAATCTCACTGACTCTCAGCCAGACTGCCTCCGTCTGCATTGAAAGGAGCCATTCTTCTTCTTCTTCTTTTTTTTTTTTTTTTAAATTTTTTTTCCCCTTCAGTGAAACTGGAGCCTTTCCCTTCCCGTAACTTTCAGCTGGCTGAGCCATTCCTAGATCTCTGCATTTTTCACTTTTCAGCCTGACCCCCAGGACTTTGGGAGACCTGTAAGAGAAGTTATGTGACACATTGGCTGCAGCGAAAAGCTGTGCAGTTGAAGTGAAAATGCTACAGATGTCAAAATAAAATAAAGTAAAATAAAATAAAATAAAATTTTACATCTACAAGGAAAACATAGGGTGAAAACATTCTGTGAGGAATGATATTAGCTACAAACTAGAGGAATAGCACCAAAATAGAGCAAAGTTGTACAGTGTAAGAAATGAAGTGCATGAACCATTTTTCATTATATTTTCTTTTTCTAGAAGACCACTAGGAACAGTGTTCTAGCTGTTTCAAATCTTCTTTCAAATACAATTATAAAGAAATAATCACATTATTAGAAAATAATCTAATTGGCCTAAAAGTGTAATTTTAAACTAGTTCAGATTAACACACATAAATTGTTACAGACACTTTATAGGCAACAGCGCATTTCAGTTGGAAAAGTAAATATATAGCATTATTGGAATGGGATTAAAATTATTAGACTTCTTAGAAGGTTTAAAAACAGTCCCAGAGCATGCTATCAAATAGGAGGTCACACCATCCATTAAATTTTTCATGAGATTTGATGTTTGAGAAAGTTTAGTAAAAGCCCCAGGATGTCTTATGATTTTTAGTACTGATTCATTGCAAAAATACTGTCAAAAAGAGAGCTCTTAGTTTACAAGTTGCCATGCATAAAAGATTCACAAAATTAATTTCCCAACCAAACACAGTGCAGCGCAAATGTGCAAACTCACATTTTTCTTTATACTTTTCAAAGAGCAAATGCTCTAGATGTTGTTCCATCTAGAAGAAAGATAAATCTCTCCATTGTACAGACTTAGTAAAAGATAGATAGAGTACTGGGATTCTCTTTAAGTGTTTTGAAATGCTTCTCCAGTAAAGCACCAGTTCACTGATTCAGCAATTTTATGTCTGGAATTATCTGGGGAAGGACCATCGCTGAACTTGCCATGAGAGACAAAGATGAGGTGTTTTCAGGTTACAGACAACTGTTGGGCAACTATTACCAAGATATTTATACTGTAATGTGTTTGGGCCTAGAGCTGCCTCTCACTATGTATTTATATAATTTGTAGCACAAAAGAACACTGATATGTGTGGGGCACCTGGCTGGTATAGGAATATGAATGATGAATAGTAAAAATAAACTAAATGCCTTGACAGGTGATTCTATGTCACTGTAAAAGTTTATGGCAAAGCTGCATATTGAATATTGCACTACCCCATCTGAAATTATAGTTTGCCTTTTTTCTTTTCTTTTTCCCCCATAGATATGTTAATATTGAAATTTAAGATGGAAAAAAAAAAGAAGAAAAAAGCTAAATCTTTTAAGTATGTCAAGATAGCCATAAAAATTAATCAGAAAAAAATGTTTTTAAGCAAAGATCATTAACAGGATCTTACTTAATTTATCAGTATGCAACAGATGAGATGGAAAATCTTATAAATGGTGGTGAAAAAAAAGATTTAAAACTTCCATTTAGCACCCTCACATGTGAAAAAGTTTGCACTGCACCTTGCTGCTAGACCCTTCTGTCATTAATGCACATTAACGTTGCTGAAGCACAGAGAAGTCCTGTTGTATCAGCTCTGCATACCAACCTATGTACGTAGGGCTTCATACCATCATGACTGGAAGATTTTACCTATCCATCAGTAGCTAGGAAATGTAAGATAAGCGGACAAAGGAAAATGCCAAAGCACGATTAGGTAATCTCTGTCCTTTACAAAATGGTTTCTCATAGTGGGAAGATGAATGGGACTGCGAAAAGCACGTGCCCTCTCCTGTCGGTAGCAAAACATTTTTTTTTTCCGAAAGCAGGCATCCCACAGCTCCCAAATTCCTGGGCACAGAGGACGCGCTTCCTGCTGAGAGGATCAGGCTGATAGCCATCCCCATCATCCCACAGCTACTTTGTGCCCCTCCTACGCTCGTCTGCTACAGTGACATGTTGTTTCTCATCTTCCACTTGTCCTGTTGCACTCACCAGGGCATTTGTGAACTATTTGGATCTGCATCTCAATGGTATCTTTCAGCACCACCTATAAAATTTAAATGGATGAATCATGCACACAGGCTGTGTCTAAGGCATGGGCGCCTGTGTTTCCCTAGTAATTTTACAACCTGTTTTCCAATGTCAACCAAGTTTGACAGAGGGAAAAAACACCTTAGACACTAAGTTCCCACAAAATTCTGGAAAACAGGCACCCAAATAGAAGGAATTGGCAATATAACTGTAGGAAAGGCAGCAGGACCAGCTCTGCTGTCACGAGATCATAGTACACCCTACAGACACAAACCCAGAGGAAACCAGGTTTCACTGGGATTGCAGCTTGTGGAAATACTGGATTCAAGGACAAAATGTGTCCGTGCATGAGTGGTGAGGGATATACATTGTGCTTTCCTTCCTATGGGTGTGTGAACAGTAGGGTCAGGTTCTCATTTTCCATTCACAGAGCTAACTGTACTCCTTTCAGTGCTGGAAAATATGAAAATGCAAACGGGAGCCAATACTTGTCTGATGGTGTCATTTAGAGGAACCTCAAGGTGAAACTGAGACATCCATTCACCCCTCTTCCCACCTGCATGTAACCTGACTTGCACTACTGCCCAGCTTAGCTCACCAGGACTGCAAGTTTAGGTTGTTCCCCCCTAAATACCACTCTCTCTGCATCATAACCAGACCCCGAAACTTCATCTTAACACAAAGCCATTTTAAATGGGCTTAGAAATGGAAAATGCTCCTGTGAATGTCTGTTACATCTAGATTCTTCTCCAGGAATCAGGAGACATCTCCAGTAGGAGAAAAACAGAGCAGACACCCAACAGACAATGTTCTCCCAAAGGGGGATACACAGCTCTGTGCAAGCACCACATGGGCCAGGCACCAATGCACAAGTCTCTCGGTGACATCCTGTAATTCTGCATGCACACCAACACAGCTAAAAGTCTTCTATATGGGAAAATAAACACCACTCACAAATTCAGCCTGTTTGAGGTTAGACATTTGTGCAGAGGCTCTTCATCCCCACTTTTCTCAGGACTATTTTAAACACACATCACTTTCTAGAATGCTGTTTCTTTTGCCCATGCTCCTGAGGAGCTCTCTCCTGTTTTTCTGCCAGAGAAATGCAGTTCTTCACAAAGCATCCACTAGCAAAACTCCTCCTCACATGGAAGCCAACTTATCCCTTTATTTCAGACAGTACCTGTTTTGAAGGCGGGGATGGCTATTTTTCCAGCTAGTTCCTTTTGTAATGGAGTCCAACTTATTTGGGTTTTCCCTGTTTTAAACAGCTGTGGAGAAGTGATTATGCCTGAACGACAAGACCACATTGTGCATTTGCTTTGTAAATACCCAGCTTCACAGCTGTCTAGCTAATTGTATGTGAAGACTAAGATGCTTTTGTATACAGCCACAGTGAGAAATAGATAATCAGGTACAAAATTATTACAATTTTTTTCTTCTCCAAAACTGCCCAGAGTTTTTCTGCCTCCATGCCCATGATTCTGTGGTTGCACAGAAGACAGGTATATGTAATAAAACAGAATTCATGTGCTGTGTAAATCTCTGTGACTACAGGTATCACTTCACCTATGTCTCAAGAAGAATAGAACTCTGGGTATTCATCTTCAAACTCACAAATTTTCCATCTCTTACCTAAAAAGGAATCTCCACTGATGGTGTCAGTTGTGTGGCTAAGTCAGTGACCAGAGAGAGACTCAGATGGGAATAGGTCCGACATTCCACCAAGCAGGAGGCAGCAGTGACCTATATACCCTTGTCAATACGTTTCAAAAGAAACTGCAAGTCGCTTCAGCAAAATATGACTCCTTTGATACTTTCCTGTTTAATTTAATACAGGCTTTTAGTATCCAAAGAACCCCACTGCTTTGAAATGAGGAAACGCGGTCAAAGACTTCGGCAGTCAGCCCGCAGCTGGCAAGCACAGTTCAGGGGCCTAAAACACAACTGCTCACTAGGCTTGCCCTCACAGACAATGGAGCTTTTAAAATTAAGGCTTGTATACACAGGCAAATTTATCAGCCTGATTACACTAGCATAATTAGGCTGATAAATTTCCCTGTGTAGACAAGTCCTGAGACTTTCAAACTCCTAACTAGGAAGGTCTTTCAGAGAGACAGAGTGAGAGAGAGGGAGGGAGGAGAAAAAAAATAAAGGGGAAATTAGCAACTCCTGAAACATCCAAGCAAGCATTTTTTCTCCTCAGTGTCTCAGGGGTTTTTAAGTGTTTTTTTTTTTTTTTCTCTACTAGTGAAAGGTGTATTTCATTTCCAAATTGAGATTTGGATGAGACATTGATAGTCTTGTTTTTAGACAAATTAGAAATAACAATCACTAACATCCCCTTGACAGAGAAGAGTCTATCTTCAATATCAGATATGACATTGGCAGAGCCCCACCAGGCAGGCCATTCTCAGGATTATAGTTTAGAGCACAGACTGAAGTGAGTGGGTGGCTCATTTTTAGGACCGTGCATCTGAGATGAGACTCTCAGACACCCCTGCCCCTCCACAAGCATCAGGAGAAGCCCATGCTGGTGAGAACAGCAGTCTGGACACACCAGGAGCAGCTCCATTGTTAACTTTCTTCCCTTCCAGTGCTCCCTCACAAGAGTATCACATAAAGCCCTTTTGAAGTTGCCAATTCCACACTGACATAGATCAAGTCTAAACTGGAAGCAACCCAAGACACCCAACCAGGACAAGGCCCCTCTGGTCTCTTTGTGAATGGGAAGAGTCTCTTGTCCCAGGCACCTTCTGCACTTCACTCTGCCTCACTGTCCTGGTTCCCTGGAGCACTGCTCCTGTGACAATAAGGGTCACATCAAGGGGAAGAGTCATGACAGGACAATCAAACTGAACACAGTTCCAGGACCCTTCCTAATGGAGAGTGCTGCCTGAAGTCTCCTGGCTTCCCACAGTGTGTGATCCCACCCTTGTTACAGCTAATATTAAATGACAAGGGTTTCATGAGAATTCTGCCAACACAGCTATTACCAATATTCATTCGCAAGTGCTGACTTCAGATTCTCATAATCTCCCTCAAAATAAACCCTCAATAAATTCAGGAGACCCAGCCTTCAACTTTGGTTACTTCCCCATCCCAAATCTTTTGTCTTCTCCCTCTCTTCAACTTCCATCTTCTTCCATAACTCTCCTTATTAGAGACAGAGGTTTCTGCCTTGCCAGTGGCAAAGACTCTCTTGACAACCCAGCATTCTCCCCAGTCTCTCCCTCCCCTTTACACACTGGTATTGACATAACACCTAGCAGCTTGAAGAAGAATTGGGGCCCCCATTATGCCAGGCACTGCATATGCACGTACTAGAAGAGAGACTTGTCTTCTTGATCTTACAACCTAAACAAATAAGGCCAAAAGAAATGTTATTCCCATCTTACAGATGGGAAACCAGGACCAAAGATATTAAATGTCTAGCCCTAGGAAGCCTGCAGCCAAGGCAGGAACTGACCCCCTGTTTCCTGAGAGCCAGCATTCGGTGTCTAATCGCACATGATCAGTCTTTCCTCTCTACCTCCCTGTAGGCACGAGGAATTTGTGCTCTACATCTCCACATGTTTATCTTGTGCTCTATTGCACACAGCCATACACACCTAGACGGGACTCCTTAATAAATAATCTCATATGGATTCCTGCACTTCTCTTTTACTTGTCAACTCGTGCCTCCCTTATAGCACAGGAATTAGACTTTCCTTCCTGTATTCCCAGAGTAATTATCAAACAAACTTTCCTCTGGCATAGTCTTCCCACACCAAGGACACTTTAAATCTCACACATAAATCTCTTTCACTTCACCAGGTCTCTCTCCTAAAGAATGGCATTTAATGGTGATCTTTTTTTAATCAGGTTCAGTCCCCTGTTTCCCACCCCCATCTGGAGGAAAGTGACTTTCCACTTAGAGAGGAAGTCAGTCTTTGATTTCATAAATGATTATAAGAAGATTTAACATCCTCAGGAGCACAACTATTTTGATTAGAATATATTTGCTCCAATTTCTTTTCCAGCTGTCCTGCTTCTTGACACAAACCCCAAGATAAAGAAATCCTTCTGAATTCACCCGCAGACACTCCAGTGCAGAGTCAAGCCGCTCACCCTCTCGTCCTTTGGACTCTGACTCCATGTAGTGCAGCAGAATCAAGTAGGGAATTGTCAGCACACCGACTGTCTGCTGGTCTCTACCTCCAGCCCTGGCAGGAGGGTGGATGTGTGCGGGCTTGTTTGCTTTAGCTCACTGACCTCTGCTCTGTTACTGCAGCCCTGCAGCCTGCTGAGACTGCCACCATGAAGAGCAGCTTGAATGACAACGCAGGGGAGCTGGACAGCTGAAGGCTTTCATAGGAGGTGCATCCACTGTCACTGGTGCAGGCAGGCTGGCATGAGTGTAATTTTACAGGAGAGTATAATTTTACAGGCAATGCCCATTTGTGCACACTCTGTCCCTCTTCACACTGTGTTCAGCTGAAGGAAAACATCAAATGCTGTTTGCACAGTGCCATAGTGGACTGGAGTTTTCTGGCTTCAAAGGCAGATTTGATCTGTAAGATAAAATTTTTCTGAAGCTTTGCTTTCAAAGGCTTTGTACCATTTTTTCTTTCAAATATTACCCCTCTGAGGATATGTGTATATGTAAAATGAGATGGTAATATAAGGGCCACAGTTCCAAGTCACCTTCCCATCTTCTCAAAGGCTGACAGAAGCTCAAAGGGTTCTCCTTAGAAAACAGTAAATGAGATTCTGGCTTGAAAAGACAAGCTATGCAGAAAATTGCAGCCTAGGTCTCTACAGGAGTGTTTCTGACTCCACTACCAGCTCCAAAGGGGTGGGACCCAAATGTGAAATTGTTTTTTGATCAAAGTCTTCAACATCCCATCCTGCCTGTCAGCAGCTGTGCAGCTTCATTTCAGCAGCACCAGCTTTGTGAAACAGAGCACAAACTGTGTGAAGTTAACATCACTTCTGAGGACTTCTCTCCTTTTTTTAACTATCTCCCAGGCTAAGCCTGTTCTCCAAGTACCAAAGACTCCCTTTTGAGATCTTGATAACCCAGCTCTAGTTTTCAGGTGGCACGCCCACCCAGGAATACATTGATTAAATGCAGTCTGTCTACATTTCAACACCAAATTCAGCACAGTCCCTCTCAGATCTGCTTGGCCTATTTGGATTTGAGCTGGTGTGCCTGGAGACTCAAACTCTTACAAGTCTTTCCTTTCCATAATATCAACAGCAGCCATGTCAGTGCCTGTTGTTCTAGGATGCAGAAATAAACTTCCCCATCCTACACAACTGCTTGGATCTTGAGGCCAGAGGGACTTACTGAGATCATTTTGTCTGGCATTTAGAGCAACATGGACTATAAGATTATGCTAAATAATTCTTATTTGAAGTTCCATAGCTGTGGTTGAACAACAACCGCAATAAACATGCAATCATGGAAAATCTACCACAATCCCTACTAAGCTGTTCCAATGGTAAATTACCCTCACTGTTAAAAATGTGGACCTGGGTTTCAGTCTGAAGGTGCTTAGCTTCAAATCCTGGCCAACACCATATTGTTCTTACACATCTACTGAATTGCAGAACCCACCTTATTTCATCACAGATTCTACTGAGGTATCTTTAGCCTGTGACAAGAGACAGTTTAGAAGCTATTTAAGTAGAACTCCTCTCACATCTTTTGCTGACATGAGTAGGGGGTTTTTTTGCTTTGTTTCTTTTCACTTCGTTGCATTTGTAATTTTCCTCTCTACCTTCTCATTTTAATATCCCCCTTGAAACCAGTTGTGGAGCTTGCTGAAATGTAAGTGGTTCCCTCAGCATTCACAGAGCTAAACTACCTCCTTAGGCTTTGTTCCAAAAATTTCCAAGTGCATTCATGAGATCCTTCCAGGCTGTATTTTGTCCAGCCCTGAAAGTTACAACAGCATTTCCAAATCTTAAAGACCAAAGTCATATTAAGTGACATTAAGATGAAGCAACAGGCCCTTGAACCCCCACATTAAAAAATTTAGAAAGAAGCAGTCTCACAGCAGGACCAGTGACTGAGCAGAATGATTTGTCAGCTGCTCCCATTTCTTTTTGTGGGCAAGGGCCTTCACAGCAACTGCTCATTTAAGCTGATGCATGCAAGCTCACTGGGGTTTTGCTGTTGTTGGTTCAGAGTTTTAGCCCATTTCTTTCTGTCTGCCACTCAAAGGGCCTGAGGAAATACAACATGTTCCAGACCGGCTTTCCTTTTTAATCAAAAAGCAAGCAGGTCTGCATACACATAGGTTTTTCATGCCCAAAACACTGACCCAGCCAAGTAGAGTCAGCAGAAAAAGCCACTACATTTGCAGCTGCAATACCCTTGGAGTGACACATTAAAGAAAGGCCAGCACTTTTCTACAAACATGGATCTCAAACCTGTTTCCCACTGGAAACAGACAATCTTGTCTGTTTATTTTGTGGCAGAGCTTGTTGACTTACAACTAACACTATAACCCATCCTTCTGCTTTGAATGTCATGATTGTGATCCAGAATTTAAGAGTTTTTCCTCTCTTTCCCCCTGTTCCTGTGTTATAGCAGCACTCCCACCTAATTCAGTCAATCTCTACAAGAAACTTCATAGCCTGCAATGGTGCAACTAAAATCCTGACATGGTTGCCATCCTGGTTTGGCTGTATGGGACATCTTTGCTTAAGGAAGAAAGAGAAGAAGATCACCACCACACCCCAAACCCAGTCTTTCCCCATACACAGTGCCACTGCTCTCTGTGTATTAATAAAGCAGGTGTTGAAAGCAAGGCTCAGCCTGAGGCACGCTCAGTACTACACTTGTCGCTTGACCCACCTCCTCATCCTACAGATTAATTAGGCCTGGCCCCTCCCTGCTAAATTGCCTCTCAGGCACATTGCTCAGCCTTCCTTCTCTTGCCTCTGGCATATTCACTCACTAACTTTTTATTTCAATATTCATGTTTTCCAGTTTGTAAGGCCCTCTCCTCATTTTCAGTAGGCTGCCCCACTCCAGTAACGGGACGTGGGAGAGGAAGGATATCTGGAACAAGGGAGGATGAGTACAACTGGGTAGGGTTGGCGAGCTGGAATTTCCAATCTGATCTCTCTTTGCCCTCCAAGTCTCGCCCATGATGAAATGCACTAGCTGGACTGAGAGACAACATCACTTCTCAACTCCTGAAGGTGCCCTCTCACCCCTGAGTGCTCATTGGAGAGGTGCAGCTTCAGAGGTTCTCAAGCAGTAGTAGGGCACGCAGCCACCTGTCCCCTAGCCTTGGCTGGAGATGATATCTAGGGACATAGTTGTGATATTTGGCTGCAGAAAAGGCTCTAGGCTCTAAATCCTGCCTGGGGAGAGAGGACAGCCTGAGAAATAAACCTTCTCCACATTTTACCAACTAGCTGGCACTGTGCTTAGTATGGCAGCTGCTGCCCATCCTTGCCTTAAATGCCTTATTCTTTCTATGCATCACCTGTAGAGCTCAGGTACCTCACTCAGAGCTCAGGATCACACTTTCAGCTCAGCACACCCTTAGATAAGTTTAAATTTTTGCTCCTTTCTCCATCCCTGTTCATTTATGCTATCTGGAAAGTCTGGAAGCTGTTTGGGCCAATGCCCAGCTTTTGCTACATGTGTACAGCAAGAAGCTCAGCTAAACCTTAGTTGAGATCTCTGGATGCTGTTGCAATACAAAAAAATAAATATTAATTAGTAGGATCAGCAGATTCAGTACCAGACATATTACAAATCACACCCCCACTATATTTATACGCACTGATATGTGAATGTGCCTGCAATGGTTAATACCCCTATATATTTGACTTGTCTGCACACAGTGCTTTTCATGTAATATCCTTTCCTTTCATAGTCATGTGTCACTTAATATCCTGATTAAGACAGAACATTCTGTAACACAGTAGCACGTGTTGGGACAGAATAGTTAAATTATCATTAAATGTAGCACAGATGGAAAGATCAGATCATGAGTCTTCTTTCCATTTCTCTAACTTTCTACTGTGGCTACCTGAGGTTTAATATTCTAAACCATCAACAAGTCTTTTCTTCGTGCTTGCGATGAACTAAGTCACGCTCACAGCTATCTGATTCTTGTGTGAGGGTTGCACATTCCAAAGAAAATCCATAATGGAAAACATAATTGCAGTAACAAGCACCCTACAGGGATGCAAAATTCCTCCAGAGATTCATCAGGGGTTAATTGGGCTCTTCTTTGCACAGTTTCACAGAGCCATTCCTATTCATATCGACTGAGCACTAGAGGGAAAGCAATAAAATTACCAGCTAAAGCCCAGATTCCTGTCTATTCAGTATACCAGGCTAACTTCTAAAGACAGAGCTCTGATTGTACAGCTGAGCCAAACAGGATGGCTGTTTTTAACACTGTTCTAACTTATGGTAACCATTAACTACAACCTGACTTCCCATTACAACATACCACTGTGAACACCTATTAGCAGCTAATTGAATCATCTAAAAATGGTCATAATTCAAACTCATGTTTGTGTTTTTGTAATGGTTCTTACAGCCTTTGCTGCAGTACAGCAGAATATGCAAATAGAGGCTCTGTTTTAAAGCTCATGGTAAGATGGAAGTTTAAGTGGAAATCTAATGGAGTGACAAAGGGGAATAAAGCCATATTGTATTTTTGATGTTACCCATGAGACATGATAGGAGTAACTAATAACAGGCTAACAAGGCTCCCTATCTCTAAACGTTTTCCAGCTGTGAGCCACTGAAGAGCCAAAAAACCTCTCTGAGTCAACATCAACAAATGCATATACTCACATTGTAATTTTCTGCAAGTCCTATTCACAATTTCAAGCTGTATGACATTTTTCATTCTCCCTTTTATTTAAAGAAATAAAAGTATTTCCTCTCGGAGGCATCATGGCTTGTTATTCAATTCAGTATATCCTGAAGCCTTCAATTTTGTTGTAGTTCTTTAAACATGAGCAATGTTTTTATTGTATTATGAAAGGCAACAAAGTGCTTGTTTGCACAGCATTATTGACAGGTTTGTGCATATTTGGTGCTGGGCGTTTTTAATTTTACTTACTGTGTGATTTTAAAAAGAGTTTTTGTTAAACCTATGGAAAAGTTGTTAGGTGTCATTTTGTGTAGAAATATGGGCAATCCAGATTAGCATAAATTAGCTTAAATAAGCAAATCAGTTAAAACCATCTATTCAAATTGAAAGAAGAATATATTTCACCAATTGCTAGAGAACTGTCAAGAGCAAATAAAAAAGGTACCACACCTCAGGTGGAGGTTGTCATCTCTCCAGGGAAAAGGTCCACTTTCTCTTGCTGAGTTACAGAATCATGGTTCTTCCAGGCCATTGCAATACAAAATAAGGTGCAATCTCTTAAAGCTCATTCAAGGTGTCATTGAGGTTTGCATCAGTTAAATAAATCCAAACTCTGCAGGAGGGACAGGGAGTGGGGGATTTAGGCAAAACTTTGGCAGCTCCCTCCTACAATGAAGCAAGAACCCAACCACCATCAAGCCTGTCTAACTAACTATTTGCACAAGAAGGTGTGAATTTCCTCAATATATAGGTGAAGCACTAAACCTGTCCCACTGCACCCCTTTTCCACATTATCCACATTATTCAGCCTAGAAAAGGGCTGTTTAGATTTGCAGACTTGGCTTCATTTTAGGACACAATGTCTGTCTGCTGAGGCTGGCATCAGGTGTGACCCATTGCTGGCTCGCACATCACGTCCTTTTCATATTTATTAGATGGGTCAGATGCTTACCTCCTGCATCAGCATCTAATGCAGACTGCTGCCTGGTTGGAATAGCCATCAGTTTTCAACCAAAGAAGTTTTAAATCACCTGTCATTCATCAGACTGTTTCCCACCGCTTACCACAAAACATTTTGATGGATAGGGGATGGTGGATTGTCTCTCTAGCAAACGTATAATAAGAATTATGTGTTTTACATGGGAGATGGGAATTCTTTCCTGCAGATACACATGTGTGGCCCTGCTGGTTTTCTTGGAAGCTGCATACATACTTTTGAACAAACAACCACCACATTACTTCTCTCATGCTCGGAGGTTGTGCTAGCTTACTCCAGCAGGCTTAATACCCTGCCAGAAATAAGCAACTGAACCCTTATTTAGGCTATTCAAACAATATTTTTAATGTCCAGCTCTCAGACCTTTGTTTCAATCCTCACTTCAAACATTATAAAATCTGCGTTTGTTAAAAGCACCAGAATTTTCTGGAGCAAGCAGCACAGGGAAGGCAATGGCTGGGACATATGTGGCAATTGCCCTCTGGCTGCCAGATGGGCTCGCAACACGTGTGTGTCTCTCCCTGGTTTTGGGAAGCCCCTACTGCTCTTGATGCCACCAGAGCTCTAAGAGTTCCTTCCACTGACCAGGCTGTGGGGTTTTAAAGCAGAAGAGCTCATGCAGTTGCCCTTCTTGTGCCAGAACAGCACAGTTAGTTACCAAGGCACCTGAGCAGCACAGCAAAGACATGGTAGAATTGCCAGCACTGAGCTATGGAGGGGCATGGCAGCAACCTAGAGGCATGTTTCAAGGAGCAACCTGTTTGCCTTATAAAGACTGTTGTCATTGAGAAAAAATGTCCTCATCTCATTTCCTGAACTCTAATGAGCTGCCACCTTTCGCATTTTTCATTTTAGCATAGATGGCAAAAAAAACCCTCCTGAAAACAGGAAAATTGAGGGCAGCAAGCAGACTGTATGACAGCTGTGCTTTCTTTCAGTCCCCATCCCATGGAAGAAAGGAAATTAATTTTTTATTTTTTTTTTTAAATTCTCCACTCTGACCTACTAAGCTTGTGGGTCACGACCCCCATTTGGGAAAAGTTGCACTTTCTCCTCTTCCTCCTCCCTGTCTCTCTCTCTCTCTCTCTCACAGACACACACACACACACACACACACACAAACATGCATATGTGCTCTTGAGCACCATGAAAACTTTACCCTATAGTCCACTGACAAAACAATGCCTGAAGAAACGTGTCAAATATAAGCACCTAAATAATAGTGCCTGCAAAACATGTCAGCCTCTTAATTTCAATTTCAAACATAGATTAATATGAAAAAAGTTCTCCAAAGCTGTACATTTTTACTAGACAGGCAATTCAGCATTATGTAAATTGACTGAAAATGACTGAAAATGAAATAAAATGACAGCACCCAAGAGTAACCATTAATTCTGGGTTCTTTGCTTTCCAGGTCTTCATCCATTTTTCTTCCCCTTGACTTAATACTGGTACTTTTCCCCCTCTTTTTTTAGATACAATCTTTGGCTATTTCTTTACCTCTCCTTTTCATATTTGCTTGACTTTCTGCTCTTTTTCTGTGGAGCCTAACTCTGGGTTCCCCATGGAGCTCATTCACAGTCAAATGCTTCTTAGTCAGTGAAACCTTCCACATCATCATGTTTTTCAGTGCAGTTCCTCCAGCTTTCATTATACCCTTGGGCTAAGGACCATGTGAGCCCCCGGTCTGGGGAAAGGAAGTTCACTCTTCCTGCCGTCCATGACAGCTGCCTTCAAGCATCCCAGCTGGGTTTCTTGAACCCAGAATGGGAAAACTCCAGTTTAGGTTTAGTCCATGAGCAAATTTCTTTCTACTCTTAGATATGCCATGTGTTCAAAATTTCTGTCCTGGATCTATTACTGAGGAGGCCCCATTTATCATTTATCCCCAAGTTATCATTTGCAGAGAGGTTCTCTTTACTGGGAGACAGCAACAAATAGAGATGTGCCTTGCTCAGCCCTAGTACACCCAGACACACCAAAAGTCTGATGACCTGGTGATCCTTCCAGGCAATGTGTTTCACCCTTCTCTTTCTGCATTTGTATGTAGCTGCACCTCCTCCTTTGAAAAGGAGCAAAATGTTAGATGACATCCCTGAAGAGTAATTCAAATTCCTGAGATGCACTTGAGAAAAAATGTTTCTGCTTACCATGTTCCTGATCCACACAAATTCTCAATAATTAGTTCACTAATACTGATTTCATAATATTTACTGTTGATCATATTCAGCTCTTGTTGCTTTCCATCACTGCTGATGGTATAGAAGTAGTATTTTTCTAGCATGCCATCTGACTTTAGCATGCTGTGTTCTCTATCTTCTTTTGGAATGCTTTTTATATTTAATGAAATTCAGGCTGTTTACCACCCCCACTGCTCAAGAAACATGGAGTTTCCTAGCCTAGAAAATATTCACTGGCCCACGAAAAGCCATGACCACACAGCATCACACATGCTAGGAATGTATTCATGCCAGTCCAGTCCCAGCAGGGGCTCATGTGCAGGTGCAAGTTAAATGCTTGTTTTGGTCCTTTCCACCATAAAGCATTAAATCTCTGGATCCCTTAATACTCCCACCCAGCCTCACAGCAGGCATGTCTGAAGAGACATTAGTGTAAGCATCTTGTAATGCTGGTGAGGTACTTAGTTAAGCGTTCCCCTTTTGGGCCTCACTTTTGCTACTATGCACAATAACGCTCAAGGCTATGCAGCTGCACTCCAGTTCATGCAGGATCAGGTTCCCCTGCCCTCTTTCTCCAGGCTTAGCAATTCTTTCTTTTTTTTTTTTTCCATTTTTTTACTCTATACTCATACATGAACACTTCAGAACACAGAGCACTATTAAGCTCAAAGACAACATGCATGAGCACTTCATAGCTCTCTGCATGGCCTTTTTGCCAGCTTTTCCCTTCAAAGAGGCTGCTCCAAGAGTTGACTGGAGCCAGTGAAAGTCTCCCCATTGGCCTTGGATCAGGCCCAAAGCAAGGGACACAATTAGACGGGAACGGAGGCAATAACGAAAGGCAGCTTGCCTGCCAGCAGGCAAAACACAGGGAGATCTACACAGAGAAAAGGAGTATTGGAGGGTCAAACTTGCAGTCCTTTGAGAGATGAGGCTCTGTGCGGTGGACACCCCGCCAAGCAATCTGTGCTCTTCGTGACTTCCATTCGAGCAGCGTGTCAAGGCACTCAGCAGTGGCTTTGAACTGTGAGGTGAAGACAGACTATGGGCACTGCCTCACTTTTTCTAATCCAGCAGATTTATTTGTTTAATAAATTTTTGCTGTCGTATTTATTCTCTTTATAAATCTTACTATTACAAAGCATGATTTTTAAATGGCAGTGGAAAATATGTCAATTAAATATATTTGGGAGAGTAAAAAAATGTCCCCAAATAAAAGCCTGTATTCAAATTTTGTGAGGGGGCAAATGGGTGTTGTTCTTCTCATTCCCATTTTTTTTGTGGACGTACCACAGAAGGAGACATCTCAGAGCAATTCTTTCTATCCCTTTACCAATAAAAAGGGCAATACAAGTCTTCACATTTCAGCAGTTCTTGCTGCCTGTTACTCAACAACTTGCAAACACGCATAGTGTTAGCACCTCCCAGTTCAAAATAAAGTTCACACTCAATGAAGATTGAGTCCGTGACTCTTCATTTTTCATACTGCTCTTTCTTCAAAATGGTTTTATTGGAACAGTTTATCCATCTATTTTAGATCTCAGTGCTTTCTACTCACATTAACAAGCAATGAATACAAATGAAATACCTCATCCAAAAGAAAATCCAACAGATCCTCTCATCAGAGTTGTAAGATAATGTTTTTGGATGAACTGTTTAGCAGGGTTCTGCTGGAGCTCTGGTTTGTTTAACATTTTCAGGAGTTATCTGAAAGCTTAAGTAGAAAAAAACATTAATTATATTAGCAGTTGACACCTGGACTGGTGGAGATGAAGGAAGACAGTAAGTTTATAGGGAAAAATAGAAATCAATTTACAAGGATTTGAGAATTAGACAAGCATTATTCAAATTATGCAAATTTATAATTACGATATGTCAACAGGCAGACTGGTTTCTTATAACATCTGGATAACCTAATACCACCTTGGAAGATACTTTGCACAGAAGGAGAATGGTGATATCTTGCATCCAGAAAATGGGTTGCCCATTCTCTATACAGTATTTTAAATGCTGTAGAAATTCATAGAGAAGTAGAAATCACAGCAGGGGGAAAGTGCCTTCAACTGAACAGAAAAGAAACACAAATTATGGAAATACTTAAACCACTATTGTATGTGCATTAATGAGAGGAATTGAATCCAATGTTTAATGACCACAAATCATCTGCAATGCTCTGTGCTGGTTTATTGTGCACATAAATTATGGTTTACTGCACTGCTCATAAAGTACAATTCACTGGAACACAGATTTACTTACATGTATAAAAGAAGAGGAGATAGCTAGGCAAAGGTATCTGTCATGTACAAAATAGCTCAGGAGCATCAATCCATGGTGAAATCCATGTGTGTGTTACAGGTGGGGCTGTGTAGGTATTGGATGCAGAATTAAGGCTCCATGATGGAAAAGCTTTTGTCAGCACTGTGAGCTCTTGCTCTAGGAGCCATTGCAAGGTCCCAGAAACCTTGAGACACTGGGTGAGAGGCAGTGACTGTTGTGAACCACTGCCTTGCTGGAGAGAACCCAGAATATCACAGCTGGTGTGCACAGGAAATGGACCCTGTCCCATACCCAGCTTGAAGGCCACCAGACAGACATCAAGTGAATGTCTGAGCCATAAATTGCCCATGAAACTTCCTTCCTCTGGCTGCACCCTGCTATTTGTCTCTGGCTCACCATCACCCTCTCAGAGTTGCGTGTCTCCCCAGTCCTCTTTTTCCAGTGTCAATAGTGCTTCTGTCCTACACTCACTCCCTTTGCCTCTTTCAGCCTCACAGGCTCCCTGCCTCTAACACAAACCCTTGGCACATCCTGGTCTTTCCCTTTCTGCTCTCTGAGTCTGCAGGACAAAAGTAAAAGTAATTACAGTGTCTCCTTTTCTCCAAAATACTCTCAGATCCCAGTGCCAGACATTCATTTCACCATCAACCAGGTTTTTCTGGAAACAACACACCTCTGAATACTACAGTGGTTTTTATCTTTCAGTCCCAGATATACTCTGTACAGTAAATATATCAGTACAACTCTGGAGACATTGAGATGATGAAAGTACAAAGATCACGTCAAAACCTCAGAATGTAGTGATGAGGTTCAAGGCATGATTCAATTGCCACAGCACATTTTGGACAGAAGTGTAGAGCTTAGCCTCATTAGGTGCATATTCTCAAGAAGCTGTCCCAAGTTGATGGAACAGAGGTGGCAGAATCAAGCCTCCAACTTGGTGTCATGGGCAAAGAATCCCATCTCTGCCAGTACCTGTAGGAAAACCTCTAGGAAAGAGATAGTACAATAGAAAACTCACTCTCTTTGTGATTATTCCTTCTCATAATTCTATGATTGCAGGTAGGATTTGTACTCATTTGAAAGGATCTTAGGTTGGCAAGGACCAGCTGAACACACCGGGGCTTTGGGCACCTCTAGGCTTGCCCTGTTAGTGTGTTCCCAAGACCCACCCTGGCAAATTTGCCCCCATTGTCCCATCTCTCCTTTCTCCAAGGTAACAAAGTTTGAACGTTCAGCAGCTTTGCTATCTGCACAGGCCACTGAAGAGCTAACGTGCTCCATGCTGAATTCCAGTATGGCACACTTACGCTCCCAGGCTGGGTTATAGTCAGGCTGTATCCATATCAGGAGACTGGACCATCATGGCACTAGGACCAAAACTTCAGGCCAGTTGGAGATAGGCAAAAAACCCCCATTGTGCTAGTGAATGACCCTTCTAAATTACGTGGCAGCAAGCAAACTACCTACTGAGTACGGTCCCTGGCACACTCCAGTTGCCAGCCAGACCCAAAAATTGTTCAGACAGTTGCAATGGGCCATGTTTGTGCCAGAGAATGGGCTAGCAGTGTGCTAGAGGTGTACTAGCATAGAAAATCATCTTCCAGGGCCAAGGAAGACTGCCAGGCATGCTTGGGTTTACTAGCATAGACTCCTCAGCATCTGACTTTTCTGCATTTGCATAACGATACAACAGCATCCCAGAATGTCGCAACCACAGAGCTAGAAAAGGTTCAGTTTGCATCCTTAGTGTGGGAAGGTGTATAGGTACATACTATTTTCTTCCCAACTGATCTCCCCAAGGTGAGGTGAAATCCATCAGCACTTTTTCCTTTATCAATTGTGTTTGAGAGAGGTAAGAAAATATTCTTGTTTACCTTCTTCAGTTGAATTCCTTTGGTCATAACTTTGCTCAGATTCTTCAAAACTGCTTCACCCATGTATCTTTCTTAGTGCAAATATGTTTTTATGAACACGCTTTGGAAAATGACATTCAGAATTTCCTTCCCAAACCACACTGAAGTTTAGAAACAATTGAATGCAGCTTTGAATATGTACTTTTTAGGGACAAAAAGCTTTTCTCTCAGGCCTGCAGAATCACACACGAAACAAAATATATGGCAGATAGAATTTACTGCCCTTATCCTCCTCTCTTCATTGTAATTCAGAATTGATTCTCTCAACATTAGGGCGGTCTGCCAGCATAAGACTAGTATCACAAGAGGAGCAATAGACCCATAACTGAGCCTGACTTTACAGCCATTCTGGCCAAATGTCCTCTTCCAGCCCCAAGTACACCTTCCACTACAGGTGTGATCTCCAGTCACCTTGCCTACATGTTAATGTCACCAGTAAGTGATCTTTCAGCTCAAGAAGTCCTCAGCCATCCTTAGAATATTGCACCCAAGTAGCTCAAATTATTTAAATTACAGCATTTGGCTGAACCAGCACATTTTGACTGAAATGGTTCAAGAAGCTTTAACTTAGGCAAATCTTCCAGAAGATTGAGAAGAACCTTCAGAAGGCAGATAGGAATCTACAGCTGAAAATTGAAACATCACCCATAGATGCAGTTCTTTGCTGAGCATCCTAGTTACAAACACAGAGTAATAGCTTTGGAACAGATGTATGTGCCTTGTGCCAAATGTAGACATTAAAAGCCAAAGCTGATTGAAATAGGTGCATTCCCTTCAGCTATAGCTGTACTGTTACTTTCCAGCTCCAAATACAGACTCTGATTTAACCTCAGTACTTGATGTTTGCAGTCAAAAATTAAGTGGAAAAGTGGAAAAGTCACAGAACAACTTCAGCTGGAAGTGATCTATGGAGAACTCTAGTCCAAGTCAATGTTGAAGGCAGAGGTGACTTCAAAATCAGCTCCAGGTGCTCAGAGTCTTGTCCAGTTCTGAATATCTCCAGGCAAATGTTCTCTCACTAAGTCCTACTCAGTCCAGCCTTAAGGATCTGCCCTCCCTAGCTGGAAAACATCTTTCCTGGGGCACCACATCTTGCACCTTCCCACCACCTGTGGGTGGACGTTGCAAGGAGAGGAGGTGCAGGGCAGGCAGCCATGGCTGAACCCTGTTACTCTCACACATCCCCTTTGCCACTTTTCAGAGCCTCTTCTGGCTTTTAAGTGATGCTGCTTACCTTACCTCCCACTAATTGAGCCTTCTTTGGCCGCTGCAGGTGCATCCAAAGGGAGCTGAGGCTGTGAGGGATGTGGGAAGGACAAGAGCCAATCCCAGAAAAACAGGGCTCAGCTTTTCCCTTCTTCCCACCTCCTGCCCCAGGACTGGTAGCACTTGGCAGCACAAATAACATAGTCATGGCCTGCTCATTTGCCCAGAGGGAGTAGTGGCTCAGGTGGTGGCAATGGCTGAAGAAAAGGCTATAAGACAGGTAGGGGAGATGGGAAATGTACCTAGGATCTGACTCTCTACCTACCACCTCAGACTTTCCTCAGGTTGCTCACAGCAACCCTGATATCTGCTCAGCCTGGCAGGAAAACTGAGTCACGTGGAGGTGGTCGCAATGGGGCCAAGGGACAAAACCCAATGAAAGGGCAAAGAGGAAGATGAGCAAGCCTGAGACCTCAAGGCAGCACCTTACACATCTGTCTTCTCCAACATTTATTTCCAAGCATTTTCTTTGAACTGAGCTCACCCCTCAGAGAGGGAAGTGGCTCAGGTAAGTGTGAATTGAAGCACCCATGTTACAAGTAAGGCTCTGCACTTCTCTCCCCCTGAAGTATATCTACTCAGTCACTGCTATGCCATTTACTGCTGTTGTATCATTTACAGTTCAGGGTATCTTCATCACTCACCTGGATTATAAACTCAGGAAAGCAGTAACTTTGGTGAAAAGACACAATTTTCCTACCTTTCTCCAGCACTACTTCCAATACATCCAGTATAAATGAATAAAGGGAAAACCCATGGTACTCCTAGTCACTGAAATCCTCCATTCCTGTTGAAGATCAATGTACATCTTCAGGTTCTGGAAGACAACTCAGAAACACGGTCATATTCATCTGTATTTCAGACTAACATGACATCAGTGAAATCATAGCCCAGACGGAAAGGTTTGGATTTGTCTGCTTGCTGCTGGCAACAGGATCAGTGAGTAGTTACCTCACTATGGGCCAAACGCTGCATTGCTGACTCAGGCACAGAATGGGATTTTAAAATGCTTGAAGAACTTGCATCCCAGGTGAAAACAGCACTTGTACCCACAGTCTCATTCAGGATTTTCTTTGGCTTCAATAGCAGGTAAGGACAGAAGGTCTGAGTCCTCTGACCCACATCTCTGTCCTGTCCAACAGAGACTTAACTGAAGGAAAAAGTCACCCAGAGCCCTAAGATGCAATCAAAAGCAGGCAATACTTTATAACTACAGACAAGTCATGCTGTCTTCTGAGCAGATCAAAAATGTGACAATATTTTGTCTTTATAGTGGGCTCAACAGATAGGCAGGTATTATCAAAAGGTGGGTCCCTGGAGCACAGATGAACACCTAATGTATGAGGTTATCAGATCCCAACCCACAGAGGGGTTTATGGGTCAAAAGCAGGAAAAAAAAAAAAAGGAGGGGAAGCCACTGGGTCAACAGGGACAAGTGAGCACAGCTCAATTAACTATTCACTAGCTACCTTATATGTAGACTTGACCCAGTTTGAAAATTACCTATAAGCTATGAATTTTAAAAAAATATCTTACACCATCAGTTTTAACAAATGAAACTGAAAATACTTTCCTCTTTTTCTTTAACTTGTAGTATTTTTTAACTCAAGCTTGATGTATACTTTGAACTATCAGTCAATCAGTGAATTCAAAGATGACAAGAGACAGACCAAAATCCAAAGAGGTTCAGCCATGAAATCAAGTCCTATGGGATTACTGAAAAGGACTAGACAGTCAGCTGATGCAAAGTGACTTTGGTCCTTTGAAGCCATTGAATTCTACCTTCTGAGGCAGTTCTTGTTCAAGCCCCTCATCAATTGTTTGGAACCTACTGCCAGGAGCACAGAAAGTTCCTGGGCCTGACTGGAACTCAAATGTGGCACTGAAAAAGCAAACAAAAGGTAGAGAAAACCTTCCCCATCCTATGAAATACAGAGAAGCCAGAGAAAGATGGAGTAAGAAACAGGGTTTTTTTCACCACCAACAAAGAAGTTGAGAAGAGACCGCCACTCCTGTGACAGCTGAAGACTCTGTGAGATGTAAAATGGCTTGTGGCAACAGCCTGAAATTGTCTTGCAATATTGGTGTCCTCATATTGCCTGGACAGATGATGAATGTGCATTGCATTAGCTCCATGGCTCAGTCCGGGCATTGTGCTGCAGCTCCACAGGCTGTCATCACGTGGGGTACTGACTCCTGCCTATGCTGCCTACATCTTCAGGGCAGAGTATCGTGGATAGTCAAGGGCCAAACTTCCAGCTGGTGTAAATTGGCAAAGCCCCACCAGCTTCCTTGAGACTTCACTGATTTACAGCATCTGAAACTGTGGCCCCTGCTATGCTTAAAATCTGAGACAGGCTTTCATTGGACACAAAAGAATACACTTTGGGACACTTTGAAACCTGTGCTGTGTGCAAGCAAGGAGCTAAACGATTCCCAAGATTTTCTGTGAGACATGTACAAGCACACATTGTGCAGTGAGTGCGAGCAGGCTTCACCGGACACACAGACACAGAATACACTCCCTGGGATGTGCCAGGGTGAAGAAGAGTTTTCTAAGTCACTTCATTTTTACTGGAAACTCTGCACCAGTTCTCCCACATAAAACACACTGTGCACTCCTCGCAACCAGCATTGTCTGAACTTGTGGTATTTTAATAAATGCTCCTGCCAAGCCAAAGATGCCCTAAGACACATCACCTTTGTCAAGAGGAGGATCGTCAACTGCAATGGAGTCCAGAGAGCGTGACCTCTGCTACAAATCGACACATAGGTATGTTGAATGAGTTCCTATTAAAAATAACTGCTCTCCATACTGCCTGGAGTAGAAGGGGGCACAGGCTGTTTAGGTGGTGCACAAAGGTGACAGATAGCAACAAAAATCCTTTTGCTGTGCATAGAGGAAAATGAGGCCGTACAAATGAATGCCTCTTTTTTATTTCCTAGGCACAGGTTGGCTAAAGCAGATTATTGGGTTTGGGCTGCAAGGAAAAGAAGAATATTCTTATTTTTCTGGAATCCTGATTCATCTTCATTATTCAGTCACTCAAGCTTCCTTGGAAACAGAATGCCACTGAGTTATTATGGCAGTCATAGATGAATTCAGCAGAAAAATATACGTATAATAACTAAAGAAAGTAAAACTCTCTCCTTGTGCAGCCCTACCGAGAGACAGCCAGACAAAAGCATGAAAAAATTGACTGTCTGGCCAAGAATGAAATTGCTGGCAAGTCTGGTTTCAACCCTGCTATTAGCTTTCTTGCAGCTGCTTCAACTACCCAAGCAGTACTGAGATAAGTGCATGCTCTGAAGTTATTTTTTTTTTTTTTAATTGGTGGTAGTATATTTATTTGCATATTAACCTATTTCTGATTAATAACTTAGCTGAAAGAACTTAGGAGCTAGCAGTCAGCCACCTTAAACTCAATAAAACAAACAAACAAACAAAAACCCCCCAAAACCAACCAAACAAGAAAAAAAAAAAAAATCAAGGGTTTTGATTCAGAACAAGGCACTCAGAAAGGTTCCTGCGTTTCAGGATGAACGTCGTGCTTCCTCTGCGGGCAGATCCCTCTCCAGCTGCATCACACATGGGGCAATTCTGCTGTGCCAAAGGGGCAGGACGCAAGCAGCTGCACAGGGAGGTGGCTGGGGAAGGCAATGTGCTCTTGCTCTTTTCACTTGTGCAACAGGTGGATGGGCAGCAAAGAGTGGTTGATGTGGATCTGCATCCCCAACGCTCCTGTGCTGACACCACAGCCACCTCAATGGCAAAAGGAGCTGTGAGAGCCAAACTTATGTATTTCTGGAGGAAAGGGAAAGCATGGAGTAAAGGTTTGCATCTTGCCCCTCTGCCAGGAAGATTGCTACTGAGTGCTGATGGATCGGGTCAAGGGAGGTCACACTCGGGGTCTGGACCTCAGGAACATATTTCAGACCTGCTGTAATGATAAGGCGTGACACTGTGTTAGCCTTCAGGCTTGCTCAGCTCACAGGCACGCCGGTAAGGTTTCCTCTCTTCAGAGGTGTAAAGCACTTCTGTTGCAAGCCCAGTAAAAGAAGGTACTGTCTAAGGGTGGAACAGAAAAGGTTATGGAAGATTTGCCAAGAAAGTGCCTGTGCTCTTCTCGTTCCAAAACACGGCAGGGCTTAAAAAAAAAAAAAAAAAAAAGTTGAAAGGTTTCAAAAGGCATCCAGCGATTGTTTTTTAGGAAACAAAAGAAGTACTTATGGGTTAGGTTTTCCAAGTTACTGCACCAGGAGATACACTAAACAGACAGCTTGATCCGGATGAGTCACACAGCAGAAGAGGAACAATGACCTATGTGTTTCTCCAGTAGAAATTATTCATTTTTCACTGTCAATAAAGACCTTTTTTAATATAATTGCATTTGGGCAGCCAATCAGGAGGGTGTGGCTATCAGAAGATCACCCCATCCCCCAGGGAGTAAAGTATTTGGCAGGGTGTCAGAATTTCAGGATACCCTAAGGCAAGCCACAGCACCTTAAAATAACTTCAACACACCTCGTACCATGCCTGGATGTTGAATCAGCCCAGAGATGTCAATCACATGCTGCATTCATGGCAAAATCACCTCAGTTGCTCTGATCTTCACTTTTGAACTTACAACTTCCCTTCACAGGAATCCTTCAGAGAAGGTGTGGGTATATGCATGTGTGCGTGTATGTGCCTGTGTGTGTGTGTGTGTGTGCCTGTGTGTGTGTGTGTGTAATCCCCCAGTCTTCACAATAACAATTGCACCCTTTGAGCCTTCTTGTTGGGAAACAACCCTTGCAGAACAGCAAGTTCCTCTTTCACAACAGCTGCTGAAAGGAGGCAGCACAGCTTGGCAATGGCAGTAAGAGGCAGCAAATCTGAGCTTTGCCCTTAGAGGTTTATAGGGCTTTTGTTACCAACGGGTCTGCCGCTGTGATTTAACCCCACCTAGTTATCCTCAGCTTGGCCTCTCTAACTTGTTCAGAACTATCTGTTCATGAGATGAGCAGGTCTCAATTCTCTGAGAGCTCGGCTTGAGACACCAGGTCTGGTTTTCAGAGGGTCTTGGGTTCCTCTGGGATTATATTATACTGTATTGTGGTTGTTGCTGTAGTGGTTATTTATCTGCACTGGCACAGAGTCCTGCAGATCAAGATGCTACCATGCTGCATCCATACATGCTCTAAATTCTTGCTGACTTTAGTCCACTGTTCAGCTTCCCTGGGGAACAGTATCTATATGCAGCACCCAAAAACAAGGATTCAAAACAACTTCTATTTCTTACAGTATCTGCCATACTCCCTCATACCTTGTTTTCTCCAGCTGCAAGCCAAGGGTGAACACAGATCTGTAAAACACTGTGTGATGTGTAGTTGGGTGCCAAGTACTTTGTAAGCATAGCACAGCGTTTCTTTAGATTGGTCTTCAGTTTAGGAACACAACATCATCTCTGCTTCACCTTGCTGTCATAGCACCCCTGAAGCTGTGATCTAACAAATCACATCTATTTCTGCAAAACTGAGTCCAAAAGATTACTTTGAAATACAAATAAACCCCGGTTATTGTGTTACTCTTTCTGAAATGTGTATATTCCCTTGCTTCATATTAGGGCAAGATACACGGTTTCAGAGATGAACTTCATGCTTTTGTTGTGGACTTGGAACTCCCGAGTTTAAGGCACTTGCCTTAATTTTTGAAGACCACTAGGTGGAAGTGCTGCTCCATCTCAGCCTTGACATCCCCAAGCCCTCTGGAAGTGGCAGCCAGATGCTGGACTAACCTTTGACAAAACCTTTTTCATAGGGAAGTGAAAGATGAGGAACCAAAAGCCCCGGTCCTCCTTTTTTCCAAAGCAGAGACTTGTTCCCAGCGCACACAAGTGTCGCAGGAAACATATATCAAAATCAATATATAATGAAATCATAACAACAAGGCTTGTGACACTGAGGCATAAAACCTGGAATGTGCCTTCAGAAGGAGAGACAGATTAATTTGTCAAGCGTGCCATAACACAAGCCATTTATGAATTATTAGTAATTTATAATGCACTTTTTGAGAAGTAGGGAGAATCTGGGGAAATTAATGGGCTTTCCTGACTTTTCTCTAAAATGACAAATGTCTTCTCTATTCCATTTGCTCCCTTCAAATTCCCAACATCTAGCCTCTCCCTATAAGTCTGCTTAGCATGAGGTAACACTATACCTTCTTGTGCTGCTCTTCCCAAAATGAATTATCTCTTATAGCAGCCAGCCAGGGCAACGCCTGCCAGAAGGCAAGTTCCCGAGGTAAAGTCCTCTCCTAAGTTTGTCTGTCCAAAGCCATTTGCCCTGCTGACCTAGTAAAACCAGACAAACAACTCACAGCCATCTCCCTCCTCCCTGCTGCCTTCTTCCCCTCCCCTCTATCTGCCCTCTGTGCTCTTGCTCTCACCTCAGCAATTTCATTTTGCTCACTCTGAAATCCTGGGACCACCAGGCACTTCATATGTCCTTTATAGACCAAAGGCAGAAGAGGGTAATCCTGAAAGAAAAGACAAGAAAAATGGCAACACAGGAGGGTTAAAGGCAGGCTGAGCCTAGCAAGCATCGTCTAGACTTTCAGTCTCATGATTCAATGTGTCTGATGTAAAAGTATTTAAATAAGAGTTATGTAAATAACATGGCAGACAGATAGATTATTTAATATAATCAAAGTGAGATAAGGCCCCAGCCCCAATCCTTCCCTGAAGTAAGGTTGCTTTGTGCCATCTTCACAATGCAAACAGCCTTGAGGCTAGAAGACCCAGCCAAGGGAGGATCACCCCCGTGCAAGGAGATAGTCTCCTGGCTTGCCACCAGCACAGAAGCTCCTTTATCACTTATCCATCCCTAAAGCCAAGCAAAGGGGCATTCATGAGAAATATCTGCATCCAGCTTGTCCCCACTGCCATATTTGCAGTGACAGTGAGGCACTGGAATCACTGTCATTTGGGGTCATTTGGAACAGCCTTCCTCTGAGCTACACTAGAGGCTTTCGCCTGCAACTGAGCCAGCTGGAGACTGTGACCAGTGATAATAAAATGAAGAACCTTATTCCTGACCTCTTCACCTTCCATCTGGGTTAGCCTTAAAAACAGAGTTGAAAGTGACCCATCAGACAGAATAGAACTTCCTTCTCATTACCCTGTTACCACCTTTAGCATATTCATCTGAGTTTTACCTACTTTTAAATGTTCCAGGGCATGTCTTCACCACAGCAGTTGCATGCAGGATGGGCCCAGCTCAGCTAGCTTCAAATCACATTAGTGGGGGACTGATGGCAGTGTAAACACAGAAGCACAGAGTTATTATGGTCTGCAGAACCTGCTGGAGAAGCCAGCCCTGTGCACAAGCAGGCAGTGCCCACAGCATCACGTGCAAGTGCAAGGCTCACCTGAGTTTGCTGGCAGGAGCAGGAGCTGCTGCAGTGCAAATGTGTCCTTGTGTAATGTATATGCCCACCAGCTCCCCCAAGGACACACGGCTCCCCACTAACTTGGTTTGTTTTAATTTCACAGTAAGGTAACACCATTTTTCTGATGTTTTTCCTCTTTTCTTTCAAACATATAGGCCTGACTTGACAGTCCCTATGCTAAAGTCAATACGCAGACAAGTTTAAGTAAGGACTGTGTTGCTGGCACTTTCCACAGTACCACACCTTCTTACTTCTTCTTCCCATTCAGGTCACTCCTAACTCTCCTTACTACACCTATATATTTTTTTTTTCCCCTTAAGTTACTTGGTATCTGCTCCATCTAATCTTCCCATCCACTTTGAATGAGACCAACCAGTTAGGCTTCCAGACACAGCCTGACCCACAGATAATCCTTGCAGTCCCATGACCATGTCAGTGTCAATTAAGGACAGTTTGTTTGTTTTTTTAAGACAGGAGCATGAAACCTAGCAGGGACAGGTGTATTCAGGTATAAATATGTTTTGTACAGGTACACCATAGTCTCCCTCCCACACAGCCGTGCAGGGGTGTTGAAGCAATGTAATGGAAGAGAACAATGGGTTTTTTCACATAAGCACATCAAGCATGCATGGCTTTTGCACACACACAAAACCAAGGTTAGCACATGTAGGATCTGTCCCTCTCTGTCACAGTCACTCACTGGTGGGCAACAATTTAATGCACCTTCTTTCAGCCTGCAGACAACGCTAACCATGTAAAGGCAGCTTGAACGAGGAACAGATTTGCTCAGACTTCCTCCACTCCTACCTTCTACCCAAATTAATGTTGGAGTAGATAAGGCTGGAGAGCATTTCCCCTCCCTTTTAAAACCTTTCCTTAGTTTAAACGGTCTGACTCATCAGCAACGCAAAGATGACAAAATGTCTATTCTCCCTCCCTGCCCCCCCCCTCAAATATTTTGGCATGATTTTGCTATCAAATTAGGGTGCTCAATCCATGCCAGTTGGAAAAAAAAAAATGTGGGCTCCCAGCACACTCATTGTATATGATTAGGATTTGGGGAGGGTGCGGAGCATAACATCATCATAGGCAGAAAGTGAAAACAGCCAAAGGAAACGCCTACACTCTTCCTTTACAAAAGCTGCTTGTTGTGTCTGTCTGAACAATTGTTAAAAAACCTGGAGGGGAATTAGAGGGAAAAAGATAACCAACTTTATTAAGAGCAAAAGATTGATTGAGCAATTGATTGCACATAATTGGAATGGTGTGAGCAAGGGAGAGGATTTCAGAGTTGTGTTGTTGGTTTTCTTTCCTGGTCTCGTAGAAAGTCCTGCCACAGAACTATACAGGCAACAGACTGAGTTACTGAGCTGAGAGCTTAGCTTTGCTCCTTCTCCCAGGGCATTGCTTGCCTGGAAGCAGCTGGCTTTGAGAGCTACCCCTTCCACAGCACTGCCAATTGCAATATTTGAGGCCCCAAAAAGGAGGAGGAACTTAAGAGTCACAAGGTTAAACTACAGAGGTTGGTTTGTTCATGTGTTTCTTCCCAGAGCTTTTTTCTCTTGCTTCTAGAGGTGTGCTCACACTCATAGGATGCTTTCCTCTCTAACAACATGGTCTAGGATCTTTTTTTAAGAGAATGGCAAGATTCTCATCTCATCAATCCATTTCAGGAGTGGAGTTCTCAAAAGAAAAAGTGTTATCCCATTCATAATAATAAAAAGTGTAAGAATTACATTACTAAGACCTCACTAATCAGAGGGACAGAGACAACACTGTTATGGGACATATTTTCATGAAGTAGAGACTTCATTTTCTAGAGTTATGCACATAATAATGAAGCTGCAGCACAAGAGAGAACTAGCTCAGAGTTTCATAATCTTTCTCCCCAAAACAATCCTCAAGGCGAAAATGATAATGTGCATGAACAGTTAAAATTAAAGCAAACCCTGAGCTAACCCCTTTGAGTGAACCAATTCCTGTTGTTGTAGTGTTATTACCTTACTATATATTACCTTAATTTTCCTCTTAAGCAGCAGGAAGGACAGACATTTATAGTGCACAGATAAGAGTGTGATTTCCAGTGAAAACAAAGGTTCCAGCAGTTACATTTGTATTTGCTTTGTTTAAAATCAAATTACAAGGTACGTGGGCCCCAAACTTATCTAAACAGTACATTCAGTACACAGACTTGTGGAGTCATTGAGGTTGGAAGGGACCGGATCAACACTGCCTTGTTTTGCCAGAGTGATCACTTCACATTAATGAATATAAAGCCTTCTTGCCTGTGAAGGCAGGGAGTTGAACTGGATGGTCAGGATGCCCTGTGTATGGCTATGCTCTAACTTCTCAGATACTGGCAGCTGGTACCCTGTAGAGCTGCATGCTCCCATGATGCATTTCACATCCACTAATCTCATTTGCCTACTCTAAGCAACAACAGAGGCATTACCCAAGTACTTATGGATGAGCAATCCTAGTAAGAAAGCAAAACAAGAGAGAACATAGGAGCAACACTGCAAGAGAAAATGGCCAGGTTTGCAGACTGAGGCAATAACGGATGGCCATAAAAATGGTAGGACTAAACAGCTGTCTTGTGACCTTCCTCTTCACAAGAAGACCTAGGAGCTGTCTTTTGTCCTTCTGTTCCACAACAAACAAACAACAAAGAAACCAAACAAACAAGAAACCCAAAACTGAAACAAACCAAACCAAACAAGCAAACAAAAACATTTAAAGCAGCACAAATTTCTCCACTACCCCTTCTGGTTTTCCATTGTGAGCCAAGATCCACAAGTATACAGCAAGAAGAAACGGGAAACAAATACCTTTTACAGTGACATTTTCCTTATCAAATTCCTTAGAACTGAGAGACAGACCAAAGGAGGAGGAACCAGCATGGGCTCGCCTCTCTTTGTCAGATACATGCCTTCTGTGCCAGCTGTCACTGTTGCCAGCCTCCTACAAGCCTCTTCAGAGTCACCTTTTCTGCCCATCTGCCAGGAGTTACCATTTTCCCAGGTCTGCCAGGTGAGCTGCTCATTCAAGCACTCCCTTGTTCATTACAGTGAAAACAAGCCAGGTCAGTTAACATGGTTTACCATATAGGTCTTTCCTAACCAAGTTCATTGGGACAGAGATGGGTTGGTAAACCATAAGGAGAGTGATTCCACCAACAGACATGAGAAGTCAGTGACCTCTGGCAGGAGGGCAATGATCAGTGACAGGAAAAATCAACCCTGACAGCCGATAGAGTCCACATAGTTGAGCCTTTACAATCCTATTTGCTCTGTGCCCACGCTGCACAGGACCACTGGAGCAGTCATGCACAAAATTCTTCTCTTTTTTTGCAAATGGCCACATCACTCTGCAGCTACAATTACCTGTACCTAGTGCTCGTTAAGTGCTTTGAAGATTAAAAGCACAGATACAAGTGTTAAATATTGTAATTATTCTTACTACGTAACATTGCTGCACTGAAAGTAGGGAGGGGTTGTTTTTTTGTGTTTGTATGTGGGAATACCATGACAGCTGCTCCTTTCTGTAAGTGAATTGCTGCCAAGGATCTTGATAAGGGATTGTGCTTGAAGGAAAAGAACTGAGTCTGTGAGTTTTCTTGGAGTGCTGCATACCACAGTGAAATTAAACTGTGCTCTTACCAGGCTTCCACTGTCAGAGCTCATTCCCATACGTGCTGATTACCTTGAGCTGCCTCTGGCTCCGGGAGGAGAAGAGGTGACTCTCTCCAGCACAGCAGGGCTTGATCCTACAAGCAGCACACAGGAGGAAACACACTCACCTCAGACAAACAACTTAGGAGCAGCCCTGCAAGCATCAAATCCTGAAGTCCATGTTTCTGATTTATTCAGTTCACACCTGGGGCTTTAGGAAAGAGCTGACCCCGAATAAGACCAGGGCACCTTCTGACCTTCTGGCACAGCAAAAAGAGGCCTGAGTCTGAACACGGTTTCCCCATACACTGCATTATTCTCCTGCCCTGTCTTCCTGGCATTGACTCACCAAGCCCACATGCCCAAGGGAAATAGCCAGGGTAAAACCCCCTGGGTTTACTCCATTGCTCTTTATTGCCAGAAACAGGTAGGAGGATGAGGCTGTGAGAGCAGCACGTAGTTCATTACCACCTTGTAACTGCTCCAAATTACGCCAGGAGCTGGGCTGACACCTAGCTGGCTTTCTGTAGCCAAATACAAACAAAGCTGCTCTGAATTTGGGTCATATCTAAAGACAAAGCCAAGAGTGACTGCTTGAGTCTGTGGTATGGAGTTAAGTATATTTCTGTGTGCTTCTGGTCTCTGTGACACAGCACATACAGCCAAGGGCTGTAACATTTAATCAGGTAGTGCTTCTCTACGTGTACTGGGAGCTTATTTGAGCTAAGACTCAAAAGAAATCCTATGAACTGCTGTTTATATGTCTCATACCCTCCCTTCCCTGTTCTGCAACAGCCCTGACCAGATTTGAACCTGTGCTGGAAGAAGCAAGTAGATCCCATGGTGCAAGAACAAATGATGCTATGACCCATCTCCTTCACACTGTCAGGCAGCTTTTGGAAACAGAAGGAAACTAAGAAAGTCTGAGGAAAAAGAACCCACTTTGCCTCCCCTTTCTGCACTCTCTCACACACAGTCAGTCCTGAACAGGCAAAGATACAAAAGGGTGGGCTGTTCCCACTGGAATACAAAATACTGGTGTGAAGTAAGCACGTGAAAACTTACCCTCTCAGAGAGAATGAGCATAAGTTCAGGCAAGTGTTGATGGTGTATGGAGGAGGTGTGGGCAGGCACCAAACCGATAAGACCCAGTTTAAGAGGCGTTCAAGTACCCACAGCTTCCTCTGACTCCCATGGGGCTTGAAGGTGCTCTGGGAACCTATAGTGTAAATCCACAGTCATGTCTCAGCCCCAGAGAAGCCCTTGTTTTAATCTGAAATGCACTGGCAGCAACAGCACTGGGTTTGGGATCAGAGAGGTCATTTGTGAAAGAAGGCATGTTCTTGTACCTTCAGTATTTTATACAGAAAGTAGATTTTTCTGTCTTTCAAAAGGGGTGAGGAGGACAAAAAAACTTTATTAAAAATATATATTCACTTTAAAACACTTTTAAGCTCACATGGTAGCATGGGAGAAGGCAGGAAGGTAGCAGAGGATGAAGAACTAGAAAAAAAGAAGCCTGGGTGTGTCATAGGGGAAGGGAAAGGTTGTAGGAGGAAGTGTGGGAGGCAATGCAGACAAGCTCACTAAATTGCAAGGTAAAACGTGGATTTTGTCCCCAAGCAAAACACCTCTGTACTGCTGTCAGGTCAAGCTAATAAAGACAGCTCTTCAGAGACTCCACCATCTGTCTGTATTTCCTCTCTCACTAAGAGGAAAAATAATTAATAAGCACCTTCTGTCTGGCAATCAGCAACTATTTGCATCATCATATATGGAGATGGAAGCCTTCTTGATCACAAAGCACAGCTTCTCTTTAGCAGTGGAGCCTCTGTTCATTCAGCTCTGTAGGTAGCTTCTATCTACAATGCTGCACCTGACTTGGAAGAAGTCCCTTTCAGAAGGGGTTGAAGGTGGGAAACACCCACTGTATGGGCTATAAAGTAAAACTCACTAAGGTTTCCAAGTTCTCAGGAGGCTGTCTGCAGGCATGAAATCCAAGCTCCAGTATTGGCAGAGTCTTTACAGCACAGGATTTGCAATAAAAGAGAAGTATTGCTAGTGAGATGCAAAATTCACAGTGAATTCAGTAACCAATAGCACAACTTCCTTTGTTTACTATGCAGAGGAGACAAGAAAATTAAACTAATCTGGTGCTTGTCCAAGTCACTGCTAAAAACATTTTTGACAAAAGCTGACCTCTTTGCTCCTGAATAAATATTAGCAATTTGTTTGAGCATTGTTCAGCCAGTTTGGTAGACAGACAAGGAAAAATGAGCAAAGAACTTATTCAGTCATTTCCCCCCCACCACCAATTGTCAAATAAATTATTCACAAATACAAGCTTCCATCATTCATCTAGCACTAGACTAAACACTTTCTACTAAACTTAGTTTTCAGCATCGTGTTTCAGTTTATAGTTACATTTTTCCCTGGGCAAAGTGAGCCAGTCATTAGACAGCTCTCATTGGTTTCTACTAAACATGCTTGATTAAGTCTTTTAAGAAGGAGTAGGTGTAGGAAATTGTGCTTTAAAGTCAATGGGAACATTTCCATTCACTTCAATGGGAAATGCGCTGGAAGAGATAACATTATTTTGAAGAGTTAACAAGCTTAAGTCCGGTTTAAAAAAAAAAAAAAAAATTATCCCTTACACAGTGCACTTTGTGAGGAACAGTTTTCAAACAGAGTAAGAAACAAACCTCAATGCTTGAACTGCCTAAACCAGCAGTTTTTCTTAACACCACCCCATGGTCCTACCTGGCACATAACACACATATATGAAATCTAGCAGCATCATCCAAGTCTTGCTCACTCTCCAGTGGCTTAACTTCTGCAAGAGTATTCACCATGGTGGTGCTGAGCTGGCACAGGTGCTTGTCTTTAATTTCTCCAAGCCAGAGCCACAACTGATGCAATTCAGTCTAATGGCTTGAGGATCTGGCCTCATTTGAAAGGGAAAGCAGAATATGAAAAAAAAATAAAATAAAATAAATTTAAACATTAGTTTCAAACATGAATTTCTGGACTGATTTACTGCAATGCCACACAGCCGTGCAAGGTCAGGATGACACACATGCAAGAGACCTCTGAGACAAAATTACATGAAACTACTACATTTGGAATTTCTATGGGTAGGCAAATTGAAAAACAGGCACACATCAGAAGCACACCTTTGCTGCAGGTCAGCAAGAAAATTCTGTGTCATCATTTTCTTCAAAGAGGTTTAGACGGCTGCTGCCATTCCTCTAAATGCAGGAGAAAGAGGGACATGATGTACTATTCTGTCTATGCAAATCCATGATGAACACTACTGAGTGCAACACCTGTGTTCACCTCTGCAGAAAGTGACCATTTTAATTGAGCAGTTACCATAAGCCTTTCTCTTCCAAAGGAAACAGTGCATTTTATACTCAGTCCAATCAGTTCCAGATGAATTCTTGAAGAGTATCCCCCAAGAAAATTTAGCTTATTCATTATTAGCACATCAGCTCAAGATCGCAGGCACACTTGGGAGCTAGACAGTTTACAAATGTAGAACAGAAGGCAGTCCCTACCCTGCTGAGATTGCAATCTCAAAAGTCATAGGGGAAAAAAAAAAAAAAAAAAAAAAAAAAAAAAACCAAAAACAAATCAAAACCAAAATAGACAAACAGACTCAGCAAATGTTGAAAGCTAGAGGTGTGGTGGAGGGCTCACATTCCTTCCCTTATTCAATGTGTAGATGCAAGACATGCCCAGCCTCTGGAGGGAAACAAATGCATGGAGAGACACGAAGCTCTTCCCATGGCCCAGGCTGGCCATCTCTGTCATTGCAACCTTTTTTTATGGAGCTCTCTCTTAACCAGAACAGTTGTTTCAGTTGTAGCTATGCCCATGGTGAATATTAAGCACAAGACATCTAGATGTAAGCTTTATACCTCTCTCTCCTTCTTCACTCAGCACACTTGGCAGCTCAGAGCTTTCTAAAAGAGCAGTGTTTGGAAGTCTTGCTGTCTGCATTTTTTTTCTCCAGAACCTGTGCCTTAAACCTTCAAGCTTAAGGTCTGAGTAACAAGGAGAGAGGCAATAGCATAAAAAGCTATTTGACTACTGCCAAAATGTGTCACTTCAAGTCACTTCATCCAAAAACCATGAAGATCTGGCCAGAGTTGAGACCTTCAGAACACAGAGATATGTGGCGCAGAGCTGATAAGAACTTCCCCTTCAAATTTATCCCAAAGCCCAAGACGTTATCTACTGGATCAGACCCTGTGGGTACTTAGACGCCACTCTGCCTACTTTTTGGATCCCACTGGGATTTAGGCTGTAAACAGGTGCCAAGATGCTCTGACTCAGGCAGTTGCAGGCATGCCCAGAAGCAGAGCTACCAGTGCCCAGGGAACACGCAGGTAAAAGACAGAGGCACAGACCAAGGCTGGATGCCTTCAAGGTTAGATGGTTGCTTGGTGTGGCACAAAGGGGCATTGCTGTGATTTTGGGCTCTATGGCCTGAACTCCATTTATGCCCTGTTGCAAGTGACAAAGTTCGCCTCTGAAGCTGGCCCTTATAAAAGCCATGCAGGTTTCCTCCACACTGTTCTCTCCACTTAATTTAAGTGTGCCTAATCAGGAAATCTACTTAATTGGAATATCTCCCTTAAAAATCAGGGGTGCTTACTAACAATGACTGCATCTTGATCAGGATGGTAATATCACTTAATTGGGATGCCTTCAGGTATCTTAGTGGTTTGGGTTTTTTATGTCTCAAGCTCAAGCTAGTTTTGTCTGTCTGCTCCTCATAAAACAGCTTTCAGTTCCTCCTTAGTAATGATACAGGCAAACGATGATGTAAGTTACTTTAACATTTTTGCTTCTGGCTGTTGGTTGGTGTGGGAGGGGCAAATTACCTGTTTCTGTGGGTGTTCTTGCCACAGGGACGGTTATGGTAGCTGCAGTCTCCATCCCATGCAAACACTCATTCTGCCTCTGTCAGCCTCCCTGTCACACAGGGAGTGCACTGCAGCTTTCCAGAAGGCTTCAGTGAATAGTGAAATGCTGTTTTTCTGCTGCCTGGCAAGCTCACCTAAACTGGAGGAAAGATACCAACCAGAGTGTCCTATCACAAGTGTTCTGTTTGTAACTTACTGTTTCAATGTTTGCAGTGTTCACAACTCTTGAGAACAAAAATTATGTACTAAAGGAAAACAAAATATCTGCCTCTCTACTAAATCAACCACACCACAGTTATATATGGGCAATTATTTTTAAATGTAAGCCTTGTCTAAGAATCTCTGGCTCTATTTTGTAGGTTATCATGTTAGATAGAAATCTTCATTTAAATGACCCATTTAGAGTCCTTTTCTTCATTCTACATGATCTTAAAATACCAATATTTGTATTTATCAAGTGTAGCACCTCCAAATCAATCATCTATCACTGAATTTAGGCTGGCAATCTCTTCTGCTCTGCAAAATAGGGGAACTGACCTAGTCTGGCTTGTCTGGTACCATCTTCACACACAAATAGTAGTCATGTTGCCATCACTGTTGGCCAGCCGGTCTCACTGGGGCAGGAACTGGGGCATGAGCTGAGCAGTTTAATAGGTGGTATGTCAGAGCATATCACAACACGCAGGGGCCAAATGAAGGTGGCTAAGGCCATCTGAATAAAATGCAAAGACTGAAAGCTTTGCTTTTATTTGGTCTTTGAGAACAAAGAAGGGACACTTTGGGGACACTCTGAAATGCATCCTGACAAAGCCCTTTTCTGCTTCAGTGCAACTTTTCTGTTCAGGTAATGTCTACCAGCCTTGTGGAGACAGAGGAGGGGGAGAAAGAATCAGAAACTGCAGATGTAACGCACTCAGAATGATGGCTTCTTTTCCCTTTAAATGATGTGCTACTTCATTCTGAGGGCAGAGATCTACTAGAAAGAGGGGCTTGCCTGGGCTCACAACCCGTGGGACTCCTGCAGCTGTGTCTTTCATGTGTTTGTTACACAGGGTGCCTTTAAAAACTCATCTCTTTTGTGTATTCCCTGTGGTTTATGGAAAATAATAGCTACATCTTTAGAGCTCTACTTTTTAAACCATTCTCTCACCTCTTTTTACTGTACTTCACTTTTTGCAGAGTGAGACATTGTTTTCTGTATGTAAACAAGCATGGGTTACTTCCAGCAGTGCACAAATAACTGCAAAGAGAGCATTTGTGGCTTCTTAAGAGTGCATATGCAGATATATAAGTTTTATTACTTGTATTACCATAGCTCCTAGGAGCCTTAAAGGAGAGTAGTTCTTTGGTGTCATTGTTCTTAATAACACTAAATGCCCCATAAAACCCCAAACACCATGCGTGCATGTAGCTGTGCATGTGTGTGTATATATTTGTGTATATTTACACATCTCTGTAACAACTGTGCAAAGGCATCTGCCTCTGGGTTTACCAGGCAGTTTTATGAAGCTGTTCTTTGGAGGCTGAACACATCAGTAATTGGACAGCAAGGGGGAAGTTAAAAAACAGAAGCACTTTTCCTGGAAACCAACACTTTTTCACTCGCGAGTTTTATTGGCAAACCTGGCAGCCAATAAAGACATTCCTTGGCAGAGGGAGGATTATAATGGCCTGGACAGAGCACGCATCGCTCTAGCACCCATGTCCGACAGCGACCTGAGCCCCGCTACACCCACCTTGCTCCGCCGCCCCTCCAGCAGCCCGACGGCGGCGGGAAGGGCTTGCCAAGGGTTTTTAAGGCATCGCTTTCCCGCTGTGGCCGGTGCGCGGGGCAGCCCGCCGTGTGCGGGCGGGGTGCGGGCAGGTGCCCGTCGGGGCGGGCGGCAGCGGCTCGGCCGGCCCGGGAGGGGGAGCCCGCGGCCCGCGCAGCGCCCCAGATCCGCGCCAGGTGCCCGCGGGCGCGGTGCGGGGATGCGCGGTGCGGGCTGATGCGGTGCGGTGCCATGCGGTGCCGGGCGCTACGCTGCGGTGCGCGGCGGCATCGCCGCTCCCACCCCGGGGGTAAGCGGATTTGTGGCTTCCCTTTGCTCGGCCGCCTTCCCAGCCGGGCACCGACGGCTTGAGGGCCGGCCTGCCCTCCCTGCGCGGCTCTTCGCCGCGGGCAGGGGTCTTTGGACTCCCCCCCGTCGAGGGTCGCCCTAACCCTGGCCGCGGCTCTCAGCAGTGCTGAGGGCCCTCATTGCTACCACCCCGGACTCCGCATCCCCACCTTTCTGCCGCACACCCTCGCGAAAAAGCTCCCAGCCCTCAAAAACGAGTATGGGAAAGGCAGGCAATTATGTATCCAGGGGCTGATCTCTATCTGCTACTTAATGACTTGCCAAGTACTTATCACTTCCCAGACTAGGAACTGTCGCTTCATTCTAATGTAAATAAACCCTTTATACAAATAATTCTCTCTCCTCTCGTCTGCTAAAGCAATAGGTGGAGATGAAGCAGGATGGGGCTGCGAAGGTTCATACTTCCAGCTTCGTTGCTCCCTGTGTGTTTTCATTTATATGAATCCAGAGAATCCAATGGATTCAGCCCCCCTCCACCCTCGCTGCCCCTCCCAGAGAAAGGAAGGAAATAAGGGAGGAAAAGGAACACAAAAGGGACAAGGGACCTTGGAAAGTAAAAGAAAAAAAAAATCCGCGTCTGGCTATCTTCTTGTCAGTTTAGGAGTGAGTTTTTAACACCCCCAACCCCTCAGATGTCAGCGTTTTACCATGGGATGCCACAAAACTAGGGAACCTACCAAATTAAAGGTTTCTTACGTACTTGCGGGTTTTAGTCTGTGTGTATATGTGTTCGATAGTACTTTACAGAAATTATTGTACAGTAGAAACAACACAAGTAGTTTCCCACAGCCTGGTTTTTGTTCTTATTCCTAGTGCCGCAATTTCTTTGGGACACAACCTGTGTCACAGAGGCGAATTATATGTAAGACTGCGATAATTATCGTGGGAAGATAAAATGCGCGGGCTCTGACCTCTTTATGGTCTCGGTTCTTCCTTGTAAATTAGATGCGAAATTCGCTTTTAGATACAGAATTAAGGTATTTCTCTCGTGAATTGCACGAAGCCATTGACTGCTGCCTCATTTACTGCAAAGGATAATTTATTTCACAGTCAAGAACGAGAGGCTAAAGGTGCCACAGGGAATGGAGTACTCATTTTCGTATTAAGTTGTGTTATTTATGTCTCAAGATAAAAGACGCCCTGGATTGGAAAACTACCTCAGCTTATTTACAGAATTGTTAACTCACGCTAATAAAATAACAATCACGCCTGTTTGCTTAACTAAGTGCCACGCAAAACAGACCTTGCATTTAGAGCTCGGCTTAATTGCACAGGCTTGAGGTGGCAGAGGTGCTGGTGCAAGGACGGGAGGGATTGCTGTCACCCATATCCAGTGACTGTAAACAGAGAGGGGACTTTAGGCACAATAGATTTTTTTACTGGTGAAGCACAGATTTGATGCGATCACTTCCCTCTCTGCCACTCGAAAGGATGTCAGCGGTTTTCTCCTGCGGTGTCGCCCGCTGTTTAAAGAACGTGGAAAGCTGCATCCTGAGATGCAAAGAGCCTGACTGGGTGGCTGGTTTCGGAGTTACAAGGATACTGCTATGATGTTGAAGCCAAAAGAAAGGGAGAGAAGCGAAGCTCTGACTACGTCTAAACATAAACAGCCCGAGGCTGCAAAGCAGTTCACCTCCAGGTCTTCGAGAGGAGCGAGGACAACGCACAGCGAATTGTTTGTGTCCACCTGGGCTTTACCCAGGTCAAATGGTAGTCCCTTCGCCTACCGCTCCGATGTCATCTTTCTTTCTGACATCTTCCTAAATAAGGTTACAAGTGACCACACACGCGAAGCCTCCCCCGGCCTGGGGCTGCCCGTCGGGGGTCCCGTCCCTCCGCCGGCGCCCCTCGCCCGGCTTCGGGGAGGAGGCGGCAGAGGCCGTGTCTGCAGCCCGGGGGCCTGCGGGAGAGGGGGGTCCACGGAGGCCGAGGCTGCTGCCGTCCTGCTCCGTTCCTGCGGCAGACCCAGGCGGGGCACCTCAAAGGCGGCTGTCCCGCCCGGAGGCCAGGCTGGATAAGGCGGCAGAGGTAGGGAAGAGGGAACAGTGCCGTGCGATCGGGTGGGTGAAGCCCAAGCGCCAAAGACTCTTTCTGGGTGGTATCCAAAAGCAGCAGGGGGAAAACTGATCTTTCAGCGTCCCTAAAACCTCTGCTTCCCCACAACACGCACACATACAACCCCGAAATCCTTCTATGAACCTTCACAATGGTGACTTTTGTGCCTCGAGTAGTGAAACCAAAGTCCTGCTGGGTTGAGGTCTGTAACTTAACACACGTTAGTTGCGTCAGTTCGCGATTATAGCATCGGAGTGGCTATTGCAAAATATATTAAATACAAAATACGTCGGATTAATGGCCCCCTCATTCCCTGTGCTGAAACTTCTCGGTGTTACTCTAACCTCTGCCTGTGAAACATCTTCACTACCGTCAACATTGTCCAGATAAAATAAAAAAGTCATTGAAGGCTCCGGGTCTCGAAGTCGCAAGTTATGGACACTCAAGGGAGCGAGAGGGAAGCCCATGGAAATTGTTTTTAACGGCAGGTAATACCGTGGGAAAACCGGATGACCTGGGCTGCATGGAAACGTGCTAAAATGCCCTTTTTCTTTCTCTCTCTCTCTCTTTTTTTTTTTCTTTCCCCTCAGCAAAACAAGAAAGAGGATTTGAAAATATAAAGTGTTGGAATTGACATCTAGTCCAGTGCTTGCACATTTATTAATTCTGCCGTGGTGGGAGGAAAAGGAAAAAAGTGTAATTAGGCAGGAGCAGGTGAAAGATTCCAGACGATGAAATACAACAGGCTAAACAGGATAATGTATTCACCATTAAAGGACTGACATTTATTACCAAAAGGAGACCCGTTACGTTTGAATATGAAAAGGAGAAGATATTAAGCTACATAAATTACCTTCTTCACATGACTTGAATCTCACTTAAAATACTTATTTATTTTTTTAATAACCAACTGATCGGTGTTTCAGAAGAAAAGCCATATCTACTAAAATACCAGCAGGCATATGATACACCTTTAACACGCTCCAAAGACACGATCCCCAAAGCAATCGATCACAGTAAAAAGTGCGGAAAGGGGGCTTCAAATTAGTGAAGCCAAAAGGGTCTTTTAACGTATTTGTAGTGTCACAAGATCAGGATGGGTAATTCATCTCACAAACACACCACACACACGTCTTTCCCGTTCAAATTCCACCCCTTAAAATAGACTTCAGCTTGATCCTTTTAGCTGATCTATTATTAACGCTAATAAAGTTTCAGAGGTATGAGCTAACAAAGGGAATGAAGAGTACTGAATTGTATTTCGAATATCGTAATTATTGGTAAAATAGACTACTGTGCAACAATGTATGCAAATTTCCCCACGTTTGAAGCACGAGAAGAAAGCCTTCTTTCTCAAACTATAAGACAAAATTGAAAGTAGAATTTAAAAAATAAATTACCAAGCCCTCACTCTTTGCTCCCTTTGAGCTCCCGTTAAAGTCTTTTTCTGATTAGAGCCCAAATATTATTTCAGATACTTAGACAAAGGCAAAGGAAACCAAATCTTCACAGCAGAACTGGCCAAGCAGTTTGATGAACATTCACTTTATTGTGCTTCTTTTTCTCTCTATTTTTTTTTTCTTTCGACACACCTGACAAAGCACGGAATCCACTCTGAAGCAGACTAGGAACCAAATTATGCCCTCTCCGTCTCAAGTGAATAAAGAAATAAAGTAAGGATTCGCTCTCCATATCACATCCCATAAGGTCTGTAAAGATTACCTGAAGGGGCGAGTTACAGACCCCATTCAAAGAAATGCACCCGTGTTTATAAACTGCAGAGGCAGCGGGCGCTTCATTTGCAGACAGAAAGAGGCTGATTAACAAAAAGGAACTTTGGAGGACTCGTCAAAACCTTGTCAGCCAAGGAATGCAGTCTCTTCAGAAGCGTTTGGTCAGGCAGGCAGCTGATTGCAGGCAGGGTGGTGCTGCTGTGACAGGGGCATCCCACCGCATAAACACACACACACACACACACACACACACACACACACACACACTTTCCTCTCCGTCCCCGCGGGCGTGGAGGGTGGAAGGCAGCCGGGGTGAGCTCCTGGTCGGGGAGGGCAGGGAGCGGGCCGGCACACCGGCGAGGAGCTGACCCGCCGGCACGGGCGGCAGCCTGGAGGGAATGGGAGGAGGGAGCCCGGCCGGAGTGTGCGGAGAAAACAGACTAAGGAGCTTACCAAAAAAAAAAAAAAAAAAGAAAGAAAAAAGACAAGTAACATTCAGGGGAAAGACGCGTGGCAGAGCGCGGGGTGCGCGTGTGGGTGGGAAGAGCTCCGGGAGAATATATAGATAGATATATACACATAATGGTGCGGGCATACACGTCGTGCGTGTGCCCGGGATGCGTGTGCGAGGACGACCGCGCGTGTAAGGATGGCGAGCGGGGTACGGGGCAGCAGGGATCGGGCGGGTCGCCGCGCAAAATGCGCGGGTGCGGGGGGATCCCCGCGGGTGCGCAGGGGCCCGTGTGAGCCCCGGGCTCCGCGGCGCTCAAGGCGCCCGCGTGTGCCGGCGAGCGTGTGTGGCCGGTCCCCGAGCGCTACAACTCCCGGGGCTGCTCCTGCAGGGTTTCTTTCTTTTTTCTTTTTTTTTTTTTTTTCCCCTCCCTCGCTCGCTCCTTTTTTTTATTTTTTTCCCTCCTCATTCAGAGTCCCGGGTGTCTCCCAGCCCTCATTGGCCGCCTCGGCTCTGCGGGGCGGAGCTGGGCCGCCTGCAAAAGGAGGAAAAGAAAAAAAAAAAGAGAGGAAAAAAAAAAAAAGGAGACTGAGAGAGGAGAGGGAGGGAAAAAAAAAAGGAGAAAACTGTAAGTGCGTAAAAAAGTTCTCGCCGTGGTGACGGATGCTCAAAAGTTCAGGAGTTTTTCCGATGCTTCCCAAAGCAGCCTGCGACTGAAAAAGAGACTGAAAAAAGCGAGAGGGAGAGAGAGAGGGAGACTTTGCACTGGGAGATCGGGAAGGTGGATTTTTTTTCTTCTTCTGCTCGCTTAAAAAAAGCCAACAAAACACATCCCTCTACTTTTGTCCCTCCTTTGCAGACAACTTGTTGCAGATCCCCGTGGAACAAGGAACTGGGAGCGTGGGAGCCTCTTTGCAAAGGTTTTATTTTTTTAATACTCTTTCTACGTTTGGAAGTTGCTTTCTCCGCTGCGATTACTTTTTTTTTTCCCTCCGCCGTTTTCTTTTTAAATCATTTTCCCCCGTTTTTTGCACCCCTCCTTTTTCCCCCCCTTTTTTGAATTTTTTTTTCCCCCTCCGCGTGGAGCGCGGGAGCTCGCCGGTGGGCTTTCCTGGGCGAAGAAGAGGAGGCTTTCGGCACTGCCGTCGTTATTCTTCCTCCTTTTTTCCGCGCTCCGCCGGGGGGGTGGGGGGGTGGGGGTTGCCCGGCCGCCCGGTCCAGCTCGGTCCGCGGAGCGGCGGAGGGGTGGAGGGGGAAGGGACGCGCTGTTTGGTCCGGCGGGGAGGGTGGGGGAAAGCTGACGGGAGGACATGCAGGCTCGCTACTCCGTGTCCAGTCCCAACTCCCTGGGAGTGGTGCCGTACCTCGGCGGAGAGCAGAGCTACTACCGCGCCGCGGCGGCGGCGGCCGGCGGGGGCTACACGGCCATGCCGGCCCCGATGAGCATGTACTCCCACCCGGCCCACGAGCAGTACCCGGCTGGCATGGCCCGAGCCTACGGGCCCTACACTCCACCGCCGCAGCCCAAGGATATGGTGAAGCCGCCCTACAGCTACATCGCCCTCATCACCATGGCCATCCAGAACGCGCCCGATAAGAAGATCACCTTGAACGGGATCTACCAGTTCATCATGGAGCGGTTCCCTTTCTACCGGGACAACAAGCAGGGCTGGCAGAACAGCATCCGCCACAACCTCTCCCTCAACGAGTGCTTCGTCAAGGTGCCCCGAGACGACAAGAAGCCCGGCAAGGGCAGCTACTGGACCCTCGACCCCGACTCCTATAACATGTTCGAGAACGGCAGCTTTCTCCGCCGCCGCCGCCGCTTCAAGAAGAAGGACGCCGTCAAGGACAAGGAGGAGAAGGACCGCCTGCACCTCAAGGACCATGCCCCGCCGCGCCCGCCGCCGCCCGCTGCCGCCGCCGCCGAGCCCGAGGGCGGCCCCGCCGGGGGCAGCGCCGCGCCGCCGCCGCCGCCCGTCCGCATCCAGGACATCAAGACGGAGAACGGCACGGCCTCTCCGCCGCAGGCCGTGTCCCCCCACGGCGCCGCGCCGCCGCTCGGCGCCGTGCCCAAGATCGAGAGCCCCGACAGCAGCAGCAGCCTCTCCAGCGGCGGCAGCCCCCGCAGCACCCTCCCCTCCAGCCGCTCGCTCAGCCTGGAGGCTCCCGAGCCCCCGGCGCCGCCGCCCCCGCCGCCGCCCCCGCCGCCTCCCCACCACCACGGCCCGGGCTTCAGCGTGGACAACATCATGACCTCGCTGCGGGGCTCTCCGCAGGCCGAGCTGGGCGCCGGGCTCCTGGCCCCCGCCGCGGCCGCGCCGCGCACCGGCATCCCGCCCGCGCTGTCCCTCGGCGGGTACTCGCCGGGACACAGCTCCGTCTACGGCTCGCCCTGCGGACAGGCGGCCGCGGGCTCCGCCGCCGGCACCTACCACTGCAACATGCAGGCCATGAGCCTCTACGCGGCCGCGGGCGCCGCCGACCGGCCCGGCCACCTGCCCGCGGCCGCCGCCAGCCCCGCCGAGGACCCGCTGCCCGAATACGCGATGCCCTCGGGC
>JAWWEE010000074.1:66214628-66303557 GCA_035221455.1 Xenops minutus
CTACGCGGGGCCGCAGCAGGGCTTCGCCGCCGCCCCCAGGGAGGTGTTCGAGGCGCCGCGGCTGGGGCTCAGCGCCTCGCCGGGCAGCGGAGGCGGCGGCGGTGGCGGGGCAGGGGGCGGCGGAGGCGGCGGTGGTGGCGGGGCAGGGGGCGGCGGGAGCTGTCAGATGGCCTTCCCCGGCAGCCAGCCGCTCTACCGCACCTCCGGGGCCTTCGTCTACGACTGCGGCAAGTTCTGAGCGCGCCCCGTCGCGGGGGCGCCGCGGGGGACTCTGCTCCGCACCGCGCCCGCGGAGGGAAGCGAGCGAGCGCATCGCGAAAAGCTTTTGTACAGAGACAGCCCCAAAGCATGTCTTGGTTTGTTAAAGGACAGTGTTACTCCAATAACACGTAAGTTTTTTTTTTTTAATTGTTTTGAGAAATACTTTTTTCCCCCCAAGTCCCCCACCCCGCGCTCTTCCCCGTCCCTTAAGGTATTGTCATGCCCCGTGTTTAAAAGGGAGCGAAAAGTCCAGCGTAGAGTACCAGCTTCTTCCCCCTCCCCTTCCTCTTCTACAAGGACTTGTTTTAAAATGTAAATTGCGACATAGTAATTTATTTTTAATTTGTAGTTGGATGTTGCGGACCAAACGCCAGAAAGTGTTTCCCCCTTTCCTGAAAAGTGACGTTGAAATTGACTGAAACGCTGATTTTTTTTTTCTCACTATATATAAAAAGGGGAACTGTATTAATCTTATTCTATCAATATTTTTCTTTTTTTTTTTTGAAAATATTCTGAAGGTATTGCATTGTTTGTTTATTAATAAATTACCATTCAGTTGGAATGATCCTTTACACGTCTGTATATTTTAATACTTTTATTTAGAGAGAGAGAGAAAAGAGAGGGAAAAGGGATTTCATAACTTTGTCACTGGAACAGCTTGTTCCCCTCCGCACAAATTCCAAAGACCATTTAGGAACTGCCAGGTCGAAAAATCCCTTTTCAGTCTCTTCTGCAATATGTTCCACTTAGTCAGCTCGCCTTATCCGCTAGGAAAAAAATACTTTCCCATGGCAGCTCTGAGTTGGCAAATAAACAAACACGTTTTCTTAGCAATTAATGGGCAAGACCTGGAAACATTTGACCATACACAGTAGTATGACAACATTATGGTTTTTTAAATAATATGCCTATGTAAGGATATATTAAGCGATAACTCCAAGGTAGAAGTGCATGCACCAGATTCCTGCCCTTGTGTAACTGTGTATATATGGAGCTATTTATCGCTCTGTGTGTGTTTTAAATGTATTTATATCTAGGTTTTACATATGTACCTATATTTAAAGAAGGATTACGTATTTATTTATGGCTTCATATACGCATTGCGTATTTTTCTAAACTCCACAGTGTATAGCAGATGCCAAATAATCTGTAGTACGTGTATTCTTAAATATAATGAAAGCATATAAATCACTGCGTCTTAGAATTAATAGCAATGCGTGCATTCACATCTGTGAAGCCGCTTCTGCCATATATATTTTTTAAAGTACTATTTTATTTCAGGGGGGAAAAAAAGTAGTTGGATTAAAGGTTACTTGTACAGTCCACCCTGACACCGTTATAGCTCTCCATTACTCCCGTCCTTCAGGGGCTTTATTGGTCTGTATCTTCATTGTTCAGTCTGAAATTATTTTTAAAATATTTTGTGTGGGGGAATTTTTCTTTTATATTTTTCTTTTTTTTTTTTTTTTTTCTCCTTCCCCCCTCCCCCCTCCCCCCCGGAAAAAATTTATATTACTAGGGTAGCAGATGAGTGCTGCACAGACTGATGTCTTGTCAGATCAATAATATTACCTTCTGGACAATTTGCTATTAAGAACTTACTAGCCATGGGGATCACCTCCCCCTTTTGTAAGTAGCAGCCAAAATGCAATAAATTCATTAACTTAAAATAATCAGCCTTGTCAGTCAGATTTAGGAATAAGTTTATTTGATTACAGATATTTAAGGCCTAAAATTTGCTTTCAAGATAATATAGTTTCCTATCAGAATCTCTTATCTAAAGGCAACACTTAGTAGTAATTGCTGCTGCACTGTTAGGGGTTACACTGTAAATAAATACAAAGGTATTTACAGTTCAACCTTATTACCTCACTTTTGATCTGTGCTTCCCTTCCAAAGCAATAATCAGAAAACACCTTCAGCAGAACGAACAGAGAGGAGTGTGTGTCGTTTTATGACGCTGGCTTAGAATATGTTTATGTAAGTGTAGCATAGTCTTTGCTTTTTCACACTAGTACCTCTAAAAAAAATTATCGGCCTTATTTATATTTATTTGTTTGCTAAGCTGAGTAAGAGAAACTCAAATGCTCCATCGTCCGCTTATGGTAAAGCTGAAGAGAACAACGAGTAAAGCTGAGCGCCTTCGCTCCGGGGACACGTTTTAATTGCTGCTCCCCGTTTTTCATCAGTAAAGGGAAATAAAATGTTACCTATTCTCGGTCGAGCTCACTTTCTGCTCCCCACCGTCCCTCTCCCAGTACCGGGCCGGGGGCAACTTGGCTGGAGGCTCTCACCTACCCCCAGTGCTTGTGAGCAAGACTGCCGGGCCAGGGGAACGGCGGGGCTTTCACTGCCTCTCACCTCCGCTCCCCCTCCTCGGAGAGGGGAGCCTCGGCGGGGCAACATCCTCTGCTCTGGCAGATGGGTTTGCCAGCAGGGTGACAGTATAATAAGGCCATTCCTGCCCCCCGTCATGTATTTAAAATAAAGTTTAAAGAAGGTAGAGGGTAGAGGAGATTGCGTGTGCTATTTGCCTGTTATTTTTGTTGCGATCAGGCGCCGGCTTTCCTGTAGTTTGGGTTTTCTCAGCGGTCTCCAGCGGTAGGGTGTTTGCGGCGAAAATAAATGGGGAGGGAAGCTGTTGTTAGCCCGGCTTGTTTAATAACCCGTTGCATTGTCAGTGGTGCTGCTCGGTTAGGGGAGCTGAGGGGACTGTGCGTAGCTTGAACAAGTGCCGTGTGTAATTACTGCTAATGCCCGGGGCGGTCCGCGGGCCTCCGCCGCGGGGCGGCCGCGCAACTTGCGCTACCCGTGGCCCTGGCTGCAAAAGGGGAGGGTGGAGTGAGCTCGGCGAGCTGGGGGATCGGCTCGCAGCCAGGGAGGGGGGAAAGGGAAATTTCCCGCTCGGCCTCAGGTAGGTCGTGTCGGGATCCTCTGCCCCCGGAGGGGGATCCCTTTCCTGGAGTGACGTGCACAGTCGTGGCGGAGGTCACCTCCTGGTTGTCAGTGCGATGGACTGGCTTACCGCACACGCATGCTTCGGCTTGGGTTTTTAAAGTTATTTTATTTTATTTTTATTATTGCCATAATCATAATTTTTTTTTCTTCCCCTCCGCACAGAAATTGGTCACAACGAAAATAAGATTAGCAGTGCTGAGGGTCCCGCCGGTGGGCGGTGAAAAGTGCTGGCTTGGCCGTGGGAGGCGGCCCGCCGGGCACGCAAGTCGGTGCCGCGGGTCCCTGCCCGGCACCGAACGAATGGAGACCGGCAACTCCGGGCTCCCCCGGGCCGGAGCCTCCCGTATGAGGCATTGCTGCTGCTGCTGACATGGGGAAAGGCCAGGCGGTCTGGCTTAAAAACCTTCCCGGGATGGGGCAGCGCTTCTGCCCGCGGGCTGCCCTACTGTGTGTGAGGCATGAACTGTGGTCAGCGGGACCCAGCGCGGGGCATAAACCCTTGTTCCTTTTGTGTTTTCCTCCTTTTGAGAGCAGAAGGCAAACCCAGCGTCCCTTCTGACCTGTGATTGTCTCCCAGCAGAACTGGGCCTGCCCTGAACGCCAAAAGAGGTGCAGTGCGACTTTGCGCAGCGGTGGGTGCGGAACATATGCTGGGGCAGCAGCTGAGAGGTGTCCCCGTAAGGCCTCGACATCTGTGGTGGCAGATTCTTACACTCAGCCCCAGCTGTACCTACAGAGCGGTCCCTTAGGTGCCAGGTTAACACAGCACTTTTTTTGGTATTTTTAGCTCAAACTGATTTTATTCCAAACTATCTCTTTGCTTTTCCTCTATGAAGAAACAAAACAATTTTTTTTTTTCTTACTTAATTTGAGAGACCATTCTGTTCAGCTGGTAGTTCTGGTGGTTTCTTAGTTTGTATTTGTTCGTCTGTCTCTTAAATTGTGGAAAATATGGAGAAGAGAAATATTCTCTTTTCTAAGTTTTCTCCTTGGAATTTCTTCTTAAAGCAATTACCGTTCATATTATGTTCTGCAAAGGTCATAACCAAAAATAGCAGAGAACTGCATGAAAACAGTCGAAAGGACTTTGATTAAAAACCTTTCCCTACCTCCACAGTCCAGGTCAGATGGAGAGCATGGTGAGGCTGTGTTGCAGATGGAGATGTTTAAGGGAGTGTTTCCAAATTGGCATTTTACGATATCTGGGGCCCTTTCTGAAAGCCACGAAGTTCGGGAAAGGCGCTTCGAAGTTAACATGGGACTATTTTCATAGTTAGGTTCAACTTCTTAACACTGTGGGTAACTCTGGGGCTGCAGCATATTGAGCAGCGGGCTGTATGCTGCTCTGATCTCCCAAAAAGTGTGCTGCTGGAGTGGGACGAGCTTAAAGCTTTGCCCTAGCCTCTGGAGACTTGGCTTGCGCGTTGCGGGAAGTGGCACACGGTACGCGCGAAGGCCGGTGCGGGTTTTGCGGGAGGCAGCGCGGTGCTGCGCGCCTCTCCGCGCCCACGTGAAGATGGGCGTGAGGTAAGAGTTTTTATCACGTCCTTTGATTGCGTAGGCAAAAGCGTGCCGCGCCGAGGCGCGCACATGGCTCCGCTGCGCAGGTACAGGAGTGCTGCAGTGCGGCCCCTAGAAGCTCAAAATCACCCATTTCAACAGCGACGGCTAATTGAACATTAGCCTTCGATTAATTTGTCTTGTAAAGTAATTTAAACTTCTCGGCGTACTCAGTCCATTTTCCCACGTCTCCCCGTGTCGGTGCCGGGCGCTTTGGAAAAAACGTTTCCGTCATTTTAAGATGCGCTGATGTTTTGGTTTGTTCTGGGGGTTCTTTTGGACGGAAGGGGATAAGGAGCGCTGCGGTGAGCGCCGTCGAGGTGCCCGGGACTGAGTTGTCGCAGCGTGGGGTCACAGGTAGCGCGCCCAAGGGCGCAGACGGGGTAGCGCGGAGAGCGAGCTTAGATTTACGCGGCAAGCTGCGCTAAAGGATGGCGGGCCTGAAGTGTGGCATAAGGGAGCTGTTCGGTGCTCCCCGGGGACGAGCATGGGTTTCGATCCATCGCCATCTCGCCTCACGGGCTGGGAGGATGCCAGTTACCCTTCTTGTATAGCTTTTCCCGCACCTTTTTCTTTTTTTCTTTTTAATTTATTTTTTAATTTATTTTTATTTTTATTTTTCCCTTCTGACTCGCCTCCCCGGCGGCTTGTCTGTGGTGAATCCGCCCCAAAGGTGGTGCGGTGCCGCGGTGAGCGGAGCCCGCCTGGTTTAATTATGCTGGGGCTCATAAAGCCATTCGCTTCTTTCCAAAGTAATAAACAAACGTCGCGTTAGGTCAAGATTGATGGTGTCCATGCAATAAAAACGGGCCAGGTCAGGAAGGAATAAAATTCAATCAGAGCTCGCGGAATCATTTTTCAGGGGACAGAAAGACAGAAAAGGAGACGGGGGTCAAGGGAGACGATGTCGCCATTCACAACACACCAGCCGGGAGGGAGGAGGGCGAGGGTTAACGAGCGATTGTTTTTTATCAAGCGGATCCTAATTGAACGAAACAATAGCTGCATCGGCGGGGGAGGTCCAGCTCCTTGCCCGGTAGTAGTTGCGGAGCCGGGCGGCAGTCCCGCATCTCGGGCGCCACGGCGGACCCCTCGCAGCACTGCTGCGCCCCCCATATTCCCTTAAAATTATGCACACGCACCTGGGGCAACAGGCAGGTCTTGCCTTATGCCAGGGGCTGGCAGTGGAAATAGGTGTCTGGGGGGGGAGAGTGGGAGATCCCCTCGTTTAGCAACAAGGCGTCCTAAAAGGCCTGCATGGACCGCCGGAGGAGTAAACTCCAGCTCTCCCGAGGGGTAGCTCTCGCTGGTCCGGTCGGAGCAAGAGCCCCCGGGTGTCTCTTGCAATTAGCCCCTTGAGTTTAGTTCTGTGGTAACGCATCCAGCGATTTGGCAAGGGGCTGCGAGGTGGTGTGTGCCGGACACCCGACGGCCAGGGGTGTCGGCTTCGGCCAAACAGGCCCGTCGGGGGGTCGCGGTGTTCAGGGAGGAGGCAGCAGCACAGCCCCGTGGGGAAGCCCCTGCGGTCCGAGGGGCATGTTTTCGTCCCGGTCTGTTTCACCAGTTTTGTGCTGCTGTGCGGGCTAGGATGGTAGCCGGCAAAAGGCTTCCTCCCTCCGTTCAGCAAGCAGTGTCTTTGGTGGAGGGGGATTTCTCCCTCCTCCTCAAAGCCAACGCATCTGTTGCACACACCTCCGCGACCTTCTAGGCCCGTAACTTGCACCTTCCTTGGTATGCGTGTGCCACAAAATAATGGCTGTTAAAAAGCATTGGGATAGGAAGGAGGGGGGAAGGCAGTCCAGGCTACCGGTGAGAGCTCACAAGCTCTCCGGCTGAAAGGGAATTGGGTGGTCGGTAATTTTTTTGCCCCCTAAACAAACACAGCTTGAAACGACTTGGGTGGGCAGAAGGGAACAATTTGTGAGCCAGAGAGCAAGTGAGCTGGGCAAGCAGCCGGCCCGCAACTTACCTGCAGGAGACTTTCACCTGACCTTTAGGTGTCAGGGGGCTTGGTTGTGCACTGTGTTACCCCACGTTCAGGTCAGCTGCTTTAGGCTGAGTTCAGCAGAATTAAAACGACAACAATGAAACCCCCAAACTGGAATCCTCCCTCCGTTCCAGCCAACATCACCTCTGGGGAGAATCCAGGAAAACCAACACATTTAGAACCATTAACTCTTAGAATAGCTGAATTTCCTCCAGTAGAAAAAGTGCAAATTATTGTACTCAAGAGTTCAGCATATTTATATATTTTATGAATCGATTAATAAACAGGTCATATCACTATAGCCGTCATCTCTCGAAAGGCAAGTGCTCGAATAAGAAAAAACGCCGTTGCCGTTTCCCCCAAAACGTTCCTGGAATTTATTTACTTGCCAGAACATTTAAGCGGCCGAGTTTAATTTCTTTCTTTCTTTTACTTTTTTTTTTAAATAAATATTTAAAATATAGGAAAAAGAATAACGTTTTCCATTGAACGATAATGTAAAAGTACTGATAATATCGTCCGTAGCAGAAGAGAACTGTTTAAACAATGTCGGTTCTTGCAAGATTGCCCAGTGTAAATACATTTGCAGTGCCTTTTTGATGCGAGTTTCTAGTGGAACTCTTTCCCCTGTATGTGTTTTGGATATGCGTTTCCCCGGTCCGATTGTGTGAAATAGGGCTGAAGCCGATGGCTAGATGAGGGCACGTCGCTCTGCCAGCCCGGTCGTCCAGGGGTACCCGCGGCACAGGACGGGGCGCAGGCGGCGGGCCGGGGCCGGCGCTCACACACCTCGCCCCTGCCAGCGAGGAGCTGCTCGCCCTTTTCCCCAAGCGAGGATTTATGAAAGTGCTGGCGGCCAGTGCTCCTAACCTCGCCTTTCAAGGATGGGATGGTTTTAAAACCGAATAACGAATTGCAGAAAAATTACGACTTTCTCCCGACGCCATTTCCCACCCCCCAAGCGCTCCGCCGGGAGGGGGGTGGGACGGCGGTGACGCGCGGAATGCACCGGTGCGAGCTCATTAGCAAAGCAAAGGTTGCAATTAGCGTCTGCCGCTGCGAAGCGACCTCTCCCCCGCCCGCCTCTCCAAGCCCCCATCACCAAATAATTGTAAAGTATCTGTTGATGTTTTTCTTCCACCCGTCAAAACGTTGGAGCTCTGCCTGCTCCAGGACTCCGTCCTGGGTTTGTTGTGTCTGGAGACAATGCTCCGCCAGCGAACCATCAGAGGTGAAGGGGGGTCACAAGGGGAGGCAGGAGCGCGGCCCTGCGAGCCGACTGGGGGCCTCCCACCCCTGCAAACCTGCCGCCCACAGGCGGGAGGGGCGGCGACCCCCGGCCGGTGCCCCTCTCCCCGCGCTGCCCCGGGGCAGCCCCGAGCTCGCCTTCCCGGCGGGGCGAGTAGCGGGAAGAGGATGTGACCCTCATGTCCGCTCGGGGGGACGCGGCGGCTTTATGTGCAAGGGGCCGGGGGGGAGGTGGCGGCGGGCGACTCTTCCATTCCACCAATTTACACCTAGATTTTATTTTTCTAAACACACTTTACAGCAGTCCACGCGACTCCGAGCGCGACCAGAGCCGGCCGTGGAGCCACTTCCCACCACCACCCTACCCAGGGGAGTGCGTGCCCGAGGAGCGAGGCTGCCCCTCCTTCAGCCCCCCGTTTTGCTTTTACCCTTCGGGCTGGCGCTCCGAGCGTCGAGGTGTATTTTTAGATGGCGCTGGCGGTTTTGCTCCGCGACCCCGAGGAAATCCCCGTCGCTTTGTCTCGCCGGCCTTCCGCACCGGGGCCGGGGAGGGGGGCTGCGGGCGGCTCGGCTGCGTCGCTGTCGGGTCCTGGGGCAGCGCCGACCCCCTCCCCGGCCCGCTTGCAGAGGTGGCAAGGGCTTGTGCTCCTGTGGGGACACCACGCCACAGGCCGCCACCGCAGTTCTTGCTGCCTGCGAGGACTCTGCAGCCCACGAGTGGCCGGTGGCCCCGAGCGCCCCTGAAAGGCCTCAAAAGAAGGCAAAACAATAATAAAAATTTAAGACGGGGCTTTCGTGGCAGTTGTACCTTTGGCAAGGCAGGTTCCTGGGGGAGGGCAGCGGCCCGCACGGCGGAGGCGAGGGGCTGAGTTATGGCCAAGAGACGTGGGGAGGCGGCGGCGGCGGCGCTGACAGGCGGCGGGCGCGGGGGAGAGAGCCCGGCCGTCGCTGCTCGTAATTCCCGGCGCTGCTGGGCAGGGAGCCGCAGGCAGGACCGGACCGGCCTTCCCCACCGGGCCCCAGCCCTCTGCAGCCCACTGGGCAGGAGCTGGGCCCGCTCTCCTCTCATTGCCCACAGGAGCTCCCTCTTTCCGACGAGGCGCACGCCCGGGTAGCCCCCACCACCCAGCGCTGGCATTACTATCCCACTTCTCCCCCTAGCAGCGGTGCAGCGTGAACCTCTCTGCTTCCTACAGCGCAATGGGACAGTCTGTCCGGGCGGGCACTCCTGGCAGGCTCCAGGGCTCGTATTCCCGGTCCCGGACAGGGCAGAGTGTCCATAAGCTGGCCGCCACCACCAACCGGCTTTTCTCCGTCGGTGCCGCAGCGGATCCGAGACAGGCTACACCCACCTTGCCTTTTGCTTTGTTCGGTGCTGCTGCTGTGGGTGGTGGGACGCTTGTGAAAGGCGCGGGGGACTGGAGGCATGCTCGGTTCTTTACTACTGGAGCTGCCTTTTTCCATTAACGAAGCTGCAGTGTCTCCGTGTGAGCCGTGAGACGGGCAGAGGGGTGATGTATCTTCCGAATCTGCACGCACAAGGCGCTTGACACGCACACTAATCTGATGTACGGAACGCAAGTCTGTAACTGGTGTATTAGCTACATATACAGTATCCTCTCCCTAAATCGAAGCGCGTTAGTGGTTTTGCTTTTGTATTTTAAAGATATTATTTAGTTAGTTTTCAAGACGTGATCCCATGGTCAATGCAAAAAGCGCTACTTTAGGAGCAATTAAGAATCAGGCAGGAAGGTGGTGTCGAGGGAACCGAAAAGCAATTCAGACCTTTGCCAAATGGTAAAAGGCAGCCGGGCAGTGTGCGTTTTGTCCTATCACGACCAATAGATTTTTTTTTTCTTTCTTTTTTCCTTACAAAGGCAGCAAAAAGCACTCAGCACAAGGCCACTGCGGAGGGACGGCTTGGTCTAGTATAAATTTTTGCTTTCCCATCCTTTTTCCCCACTTTCTCCCCAATCTGTGAGAGAGAAAACACGAAATAAGAATGCTTCTCTTGAGCGCGCTGCGCTTAGAGATGCCAAAGAAAAAACCCTGAATTCGAAGTTCCCAGTCCTCTGCAGAGATACCTAAACTAATATTCAGATGTACCAGCAATCCTCCCAGTGAATCACTGCAAGCAAAAAAAAAAAAAATTAGTTCCCAGCCATACAAAAATGCCTTGTCATAAAAAGCGCTGTGATACTTTCTAAAATTACTATTATTCCATGCGCCACCGAAGACCCGCCACCCGCAGCCTGTGACAGCTTGTCCGGGGCGCTGCGAAGGGGGCAGCCCTCGGTGAGGTCGGGCAGGAGGAGCTCGCCCCCTCCCTTTCGCCACCCGCAGTGGCCCCAGGGCTGGCGGGGCCACCGCTGGCCACAGGGGAACCCTTCTCCCGTGGCGGGGTGTGCGGCCGCAGCCCGCAGAGCGCAGCCACAGCCGTGCGGCCACACGCGGGTGGGTGCCCACGGCACAGGGGGCGAGCCCGTACTGCCGGGGCTGTGTAGCAGATCTACGCGGTGTGAGCGCTGCGGGAGAGGACAGCTAATGCAAAGGGCATGCACCCACGGGAAGGGGGTTTATTGTTATTTTGCTCTAAAGAAAAAGGCGCAGCTGCGGAGTCGTACCCGTTAGAGGAGAAAAACACCCAGGGAAGCTTCATATACATCTATATACCCACGCGTGAAGGTGTATATTCGGGGGATGAGAGAAAATGTGTGCATGATGCTACGGGGAGCTCCAGGCCTCCCCACGGACGCTGGTTTATGCTGGGAGAGCCCCAGTGCGCCGCGGAAACTGCGCGTGGGGCTGGAAAGCCTTAGACGCGTGGGGCAATGCTTGAGGGGCGAGTGCAACAGGGACATCCTTCCCTCTCCTCTCCGCCCTACGGGTGCGCGTACTCCGTGCACTTGTGGGAAGGCTCCCAAGCAGCGCCCGGGCTCCCACGTTTTCCTCTCCCCGTTGTGCTGGCATGGCCCCGCTTTCCACGGGACAGCCCCGAAGGAAGCGAAGAGGCTGCTTCGGCTGCCCTGGTGCGCTCTGCTCCGCACACTTTCCACGGCACCTCCGCCATCCTTTCTCGGGCTGGCCGGCTCCCCCCAGGAGACTCCTGAGCCCATTCTTGTCTCCCCACACCACTTCCATCACGCTACCGCTCCCGGGCCCAGCGAGAGCCATAGCTCCGTACTCAGCCACCTCCCCCCAACCATTGCCCCACTGTTAACAGGGGAGTCCCCCATACAGAAAGTTAAAAAGCAAGAGATGAACTTTGAGAAAGTGTGTCTCCTGTGTATCTCCCGCCTGTGTGTATCACTCTTTGCTCGCTTCCAGGCATAAAGCTAAAATGATGGGAGTAATTGGTGGGTGGAAGATCCGAAAGCAACGGGAAATGTATGGGCTCAACGACCTCTGGATAACCCGGGTACGTTGGCACAAAAAGCAAGAAAATATTTACTCACCTTGAAGTTTCTATTTTTTTAAAGCTTTATTATTTAATTTGTTTTTATTTCTTTAGTCATCTTTTGAGATGGTTCAAGCTCCCGTCTGAGGTTTAATTATAGTAAGCAGGAAGAGGGTGGGAGGGGAATGGGTTGATTCTGGGGCGAAGGGGTCAGAAACCAAAACACCCTAAACCCCCCGGACTGAGAAGGTGCTGGACAAAAAGGCTTTCTGTGACTCATGCACACTCTGAAATGAAGATCTGAAAAACGCATACAAGCCCCGGCTCGACTGGTTTGAAAGTGATTCCAGCAATTAGGAATTAATTCGGCATGGTCAAAAGGCGATTTCACTGCAAGTTATATCAAGTTATCCAAACTTTTACAGAGTTCAAGTGGTGGAAATGAGCTGCTGGGGTGGAGGTAAGGCTGCAGGAAAGAAAAACAAGGAGTGTTCAGGAAAGGCAGAAGAGGGGAAGCCACGGAGCAAGGTCTGGAGGGATGGCGAGCCCATGTTAGCGTCAGAGGTTTGCTGATGTCCTTGGAGGAGCGGCAGATTGGGGGATGGAGGGCAGGGGATACTTTGTTTCTCAAATGGGAGAAAGTACTAAAAATGTGCTGGAGGTCCTAAGTAATAGAAAGATGAGTCATAATTAAAAAAATTAAATCAGCGTGTTGGCAGATCAATATTTCAGGTACAGTATGATCCTTCCCCTGTTAACGGCAGGATAAAGAGTTAGCCCAGGCAGGGCTGACCCTGGGATGCTGTGTGGGGCAAGAGGCACCGGGAGAATGTGGAGAGTGGAGGGAGGGATAAAACCAGGCCTTCACAAACAGGCAGACCAGCAATAAAACCATCACAAGGAGGAGCAGCCACCCATCCCGGTGGCTCATGGCAGTGCTGGCCATGGGTTGCATCCCTGGCATGAGTCCTGTGATGCCTGCCCAGCCCAGCCAGGGATCAGGCATTGGGGTTGTTCCTCATGAGCTCCACGTCAGCGTCTACCATCTCCCTCACCAGCTCCTGCAAAGAGGGAGAGAGATAAGATGAGGGCCCCAGTGCAGGGACAAACAGGCAGTACATCAGGAATGCTCCGGAGCATGACAAGCCCCCTGCCCCCTTGCAGCAGGACAGGGAGGGGAAGGGGCTTTGCTGGGTTCTTCCCACAGCAGCCCTGGCTCTGGTGTGTGTCAGAGCACTGCTGTGCACTGGGGTGCCCATTGCTGTCATAGTGGCTGCTGTCTTCAAAGCAAGAACCCCTGCAGGGTCAACAAGAATGGGGTTTTTCAGTGGGCCCAAGTCACCCAACCCAGAGGTCCCCCACTCCCTTCCCCCTCCCCGTGAATTGCTTTTAGAAGACATGAACATCCAGCAGGTTTAAAGCATGCCAGAAAGGTCACTCACATCAAACGTGACTCTTGGCTTCCAGTTCAGCTTTTGCCTGGCTTTGGTACAGTCCCCTTGAAGAAAATCCTGCAGAAAAGAAGAGAGACGTGCTGCAAGAACTGTTACCTTCTCCACCTTGATGGCCTCCCCATTGCTTGTTCTTCTCTGTGAGCCAAGCACAGCCAGGGCTGGACTCTTCCAAAGACAAAATATTTCTCTTTAAGATGCAATTTTATGGAAGCTCATATGCCTATTAATTCACCAGGAGGCAGCATCCTTTCACCAGCATATTTCAGACTGAAAGAGTTATTCTGTTTTATTCTGTGCACATAGGGCTTGAACTCCAGCCTTATGGCCATATAATGGTGAACATTTTATAAAATGTTGTTGTACATCTTAGTCATGGTAGTGCATGAGCTGATTCCAATTCCTTCCGCCCCCTCCCAATTGTTTAAATAATGTATATCACTGAGCAAACATGACAACTAGTCTATTTCAAATAAAAACATGATCACAGACAGAGGATGCTGAAAGACTGTAATGGATATGGGTAACCAAATGAATCAGTAGTAAACATCCAGCTTTTGAATGCCTACATTTTTTTCTATAATATTTTGAGCTTCCACATACAAATAGAAGTCTGAATATCTCTTAAATGAAATTATCTCTAGAACATTACAGAAACCAATACTTTGGTCATGTTCACCTTACTGTTCAAGTATCCTTAAAAGTGCTACCACATCAAAACAATTCCACAACCACTCATCAAAAATAAAGTAACAAAATTAAACAAAGACAAAAGCTCCTTTGACTGCATTTCTAATTGAATGCAGAAACTGACTGCATCTTCCTTTAAAATTCAAAGACTCTGTTTAAATAGTTTTTTCCAACTGTATGTGTTGATTTAATAAAAAAAAATCCTCTCTCCTCACAAGCTGTGTTTCTCTGTAGCAGTAAATACTAAAATTATATCTGTCCAGGTTTAAAGAAAACCAAATAAATCCAGCTTTCTTAGAGAACAACAGGGCTAAGGTTGAATTCCCCTCTTGCATTTGACTTTATGGTGGTAACACAGCAGGCCTTCCAGAAAAATGCCTGGTCTGCTTTCTCTTCCCTCTTCCACCCTCTGACCAGCGGTGGAGCTAAGGAGCATTTCCTGACTAGATTTTTAAACTTGCACTGCTGCACACTACATTTTTCAGATGCTCTCTTTCGTGCATGTGTAGTTCAGGTCATGCTAACTTCCAAAATCACCTCATCCTGTACAGTAAAATGTAGGAAATTCTTCTTCATAATTGTGCTCCAAAAAGCTAGACGGTTTGCTTCCAGGAGCAGAGGAAATCCACCAAAGGAAATATTGCACAGAAGAAGGGGATGTGGAACAAACACGTCTGCCGAGACTTATTCCAGGCAGCATTTTTACTAGTTCAGTCTTTAGGCTAAAAAACATTTCAACCCGCCCTCAGAAAAGAGTAAACAAATGGATCAGAACAAAATGATATGAAAATAAAAAATGCCATGATTTCCTTAAATTAGACTAAATTATTTCCTACTGCAGCCCTATAATGGGCTTTTTGAAACTGCAGCAGACATTTGAGGCCAAGTTATGCAAAACCGCATCAACTTGAGGGATCCCCTGGAGGGTCGTGTGAATATGGCTTGCAAAATCTGGTTTGAAAGGGGAAAGACGCCTACTAACTTTGATAAAATTTGGATCAGACCCTAATGTGCTCATGGAGGTATGCCTTTTATCTGGAGTTCAGTTTAATTTACATACGTGTGTATATATGTGTGTCTGGAAACAAGGATTTCCTTCTTAAAATAATAATTTCAGTACAAAAACAATTGCCTTTTATTCAGTTCTAATTGAAGCCATTAGCTAGAAGTGAAGTGTTTTAACACCACCTAGTTTTAAGTCATAAAAGCCATATTGTAAAACTTAGATTTTAATTTTTATAAATGCCTTGTAAGTAAAACTTTTACATCCACAGCCTTCATATTGAAAACATCCTTTGAAATTGAGCCTTATCTAGGATACTGGCTTCCCATTTAAATAAAAATGGACTGTGAAGCATAGAATGAATTGTCATGGCCTGCTATATGTGGCTGCATTCTGCTTTTGAACAGCTTGGGAGCAGTCTTTTAACTTTCTTGGACAAATGCTTTTTGTTAAAACAGTTTATCTAAAAAAATACTTTACCTAATTCCAGCCCTTCATTCAAAAATATAAACACTCATCTGCTGAATAGGCCAAAATAAGGTTGGGAGGAGGTTGCACATCAGTAAAAGCAAAGTTATTTGCAGTGCTGGATTATATATAGAGATCACACAACCAACTAGTGTATTAAATACATGTAGGTATAAAAAAATATAGTTTTCCTCTAAAAGTTCAGATGCTTTAAGAAGGATGCAGTAAAGGTATTAGGGCATAATCTGTGGGGGGAAAAAAAGAGAGAGAGAAAAAGAAAGATTTAATATATATGAAAATACAAATTCCCCAGCTGATTTGGGTTAAAAGATTAAAACTGGCTCTCTTGAAGAAGTTTGTGTGCTTTTGAGAAATGCTACTTTGTTAATTCACTTGAAAATAGCATAAAATGTCTACTAGACACTTTTAAATAGTTCACTTACAGAAGTTACTAGGTATAGAGAACAAATTAAATCATGATATTAACACCATATTGCACCTAAATTCAAGGTTTGATTGTATTCTTATTAGCCAAAGTTTCAACATGGAATGGAAATGATGACTGGAACAAAGCTATTCCTGATTAAAGGATTGTATTGCAGTCGTGTTTCCTGTATTTTTCTACAAGTAGCTCATAATATGAAAACAATAAGGTAATTACAATAAAATAAGAATATTAAAAAAGCTTCTCTTGGAACAGAATGACTACTTGTTTATATTAAGTCTTTCACTGAAACTAGAGATGCATATGTCAGGCTCCCAAAAGGAAAAAAAAAATCCACAAAAAAGCTATATCACTCAAAAAACCCCTCTGGTATGTTGATCATTAAAGTGTGTCGATTTTTCAGTGCCAGGGCATCACTTTGTGGAGGTACAAACAAATCAGAAAGCAAAGAAAGGAGGGGTGAGGTTCCATTGGGAAAAACCTGGATTTTATTAATTTTTTTATAGGATGGGGTGTGGTTCTTGAAAAACAGCTGCTGCTGAATATGAACTGCCCTGTATCTCTGTTCCTGATGGAAAAGCACCTGATGAAATGACACCACTTCATGTTTTGTATTCCTGCAGGTTAACTGGTTCTGTGGTGTTGTGCTTTACATACTGGCAGAAAAACCAAGCCCTTTGACTTCAAGAAAACTCTGAGGATTTAGATACTGAGCTGAGAGTCTGCAACTCTGAAAACACTGATTTAAGGCTTTCTGTTGTTTTTAGAGTACTCCAATCACGAATATAAAATTATTCATTTTTAGTTGTCCATTTTGCGAGGAACAAGCCCTTATTTTCCATGCAAATAGTTAACATAAATTAATAGTAATGACAAGTTTTACCTGCAAGCTAAGAGTCAAAAAAAACATCCAGATAAATAATTAAAAGGAAGGAAGATGGAAAAGACAGCAGTCAAATTCTCTGTTACCATTTAATAAGAGAGTAAATTCTCCTATGGTTTTATATGCAGCTCACTGTCATCAGACTCTCTCAGAGAACAGAATGAGTTTATACAGAACAGGTTTTTCTGTTTTACATTTTCTGCAAATGAGTCTGTGTAACTATGTAGAAAATACCCCACTATTACTAAATTTGCTTTTATGATTATTCAATTTTACTGTCCAAATGCACACGCACAAATACATACAGATAAGCAGAGACAAATTTGTTACACAATGTGGTAAGGCATTTTAAAATTTGGTTTTAAAACCATGAGACAAAAATGTAAAATATTTTAATGTAAATATCACATTTCCCAAGCTCTTGTTCTGAGTGTCATTGCAACTCCTATTTTGTCTTGAGCAGTGATTGAGCTGGTTTCACTGTGCAATGCATCACTGTCTCATTCAATTAACTTTGACTGAAAATTTAAAGCCTCAAGACAATGTGAGAAAAAGGAGATAGTGTAGCCTGAAAGAAGGCCAAGGCTTCCTTTATTACTACAGCTCAGCTGATTCCCTCTCAAATATGCCTTCACTGAAGCCAGCATTCAGTGCCAGTTTTTGCTTTCTCTTACACCAGAATAAAACTGAGATCAAATGCTCAGTAAAGCACCTGTGATGGAATTGTGCCCAGCTCTTCAGCAGAGACAAAGCTTTACCTTTAAAAATAAACAAACTTTATCTAAGTACACAAGATTTTTACTGCATCTGAAAAGCAGCCAGGGTTACATTCACAATCAGCATGACTGCCTGGAAGATGGTATGTTACATCAGAGCTCCCATAAGCAAAGAGCACAGACCTGGCTTGGTGAAGGCTCTGGCTTGCATGTTTAGTCTTGCACTTTTTAGCTCAAGAAGTTTTGTCGGAAAGGATTTCAAGAGTCTGGGGACCAAAATTTCCTGTAGGCCCCATTTGTGTTTTATTTTCCTTGTTTGCCTCTTAAAACCATCACCTTTCAGCTTTAACTCATCCCATTAAAGGAAAAAATTAATAAATTACACAATGTTAACTTGCAGTTTTGCATTTTCATCATTATCACAGAATCATAGAATGGCTTGTGTTGGAAGGGCCATTTAAACTTTATTTTCCTCTAGTCCAACCCTCCTGCGCTGAGCAGGGACATCCTCAACTAGATCAGTTGCTCGGAGCCCCATCCAACCTGACCTTGAGTGTGTCCAGGGACGGGGCATCTTCCACCTCTCTCAGCAATCCGTTTTGGTGTTTCACCACTCTCATCATAAAAAATTTCTTCCTTATATGTTGTCTAAATCTACCCTCTTTTAGTTTAAAACTACTGCCCTATTAGCTTTTGTCCTATCACAACAGGCCCTGTTAAAAAGCTATATTGCAGTAACATATATATCAAAGTTTATCTTATGAAATAGTCTCCCCTTTTGTGTCCTTTCTGGAGCATTTTACATACCATTTTTTAACGAGGGTTCAAGTAGCATATCTCAGTAGTAACACCAGTGGTAATGTCACAGTATATACGGGCATCTGCTGCAGCTTATTGCTTGGAGAACTGCCTTGTTGAAGTGTTGCAAATAGTCAGGGGGCTGCATGTGTTGCTTACTAGGCAGTTCTTTCACCATCAACCTTATTCCTCATTCCCTAGTGTTCTGCCACACTTGCCACTAGGCTTAGGGACGTCGTGTCTCAACCCAGATGCAGCACTGGAGAACAGTTACTGTGACTTCTTCCAAACTGTTCTCTGTGCACTCTATTAAGAAAAACAGTAAGATCTCACTAAATCAGAGCCATATACCCTGTAAACATGCAGCTTGCTGGTGCAAAATTCAATGTATGGCTCAGCTAAGGTTGGATTAAACCTCAGGAAGAGTTGCAGTAATAAGCACTGCATCTCCTGTGTACTGCTCTGCGAGTACTTCTGGAGATCCATGAGGCAGAGAGAGCACTGGTTTGACTTCTTTGCAAAGGGTAGTGTTTGTTATAATATCTATAGTAACAGGGAAAAAAAACAGTATAGTTATAAAGCAAGTGACTCCTATCTTCACAGTAAATATGAGGAGACTGAAGATAAAACATATCCAAGAGCAAAGTCCAAGCCTAACAAGGAACGCAGTAAACATCTTCAGGAATTTAAGATGAGCCAAAATGTGTTGTCGCTCAGTTTTCATTTTTTCTTTCCACTGTTCTTAGAAAAGCAAAGTTGTGGAGCAGTTAGGATACCAAGGGAATAGAAGAATGCCAGTGAATTTGGTTCCCGATCTAAATTTGTTTTAATGCAGCATGAACAGACTGCTTTCCACTCTTGGGTCAGCAGTCTTTTGCAGAAAGACAGTATTGTTCACAAAGAACCACAGGAAAAGGCAAAAGGCAAAGGCAACCAATAGGCTGAAGCTCACATATAACTAAATGCCATTGAAAATAAGAGGCATAATGTTTTTTTTTCCCCTAGCATGTTTTCCTATGCAAATCCCCTCCCTATTCAGAAAGTTTAGTTTTTACCAAAACCATGCTGAGGGGGAAGGGGAGGGGAAAGAAATTACTTGAGGAAGGGACTGATTCTGCACAGCTCTCAGCCCCTGTACATCTGATGGACCTTGGTAGGCTGCGACTGCTGGGCATCTTTAGGGTAAGGTCTTATCTCGGGATAACTCCAGCAACAAGGCATCAACACAAACCACACAGTCAATAAAACCTGAGCACAACCTTCGCTTTTCCTCCAGGAACCTGGGGCGTTAGAACAGCGGCTTTATCTTATCAGCTTGATAATCTTTAATTTGACCAGCTTCCAAAGGGTTAAGGCAAATGAACTCCAAGCAGCAATAAACATTAGGGCGATAATAAAGTAATGGAGCTCCTCTCCCTCCTCCTCCTCCTCTTCCCCTCCCTCCCCTGCGCCTTTTCCACTTCGCTGCTGCCTATCAGCCCAAACCGAAGCCGAAGCCAGACCTCTCTTTTAATGACAGGGGGTGATAAGAGACTCGAAGAAAACAGCAAGCTGTCTGGTCTGCTCAGGAAGTCGGGGACGGGTGGTATTGTCCATCAGCGGGGCCACGCGGCGGCCGGAGGCCGGGAACAATGCTCCGCTCTGGGGAAATGGGCTCACTCAGCGCCGGTCCTGGCAGCCCCAGCGACAGCGCAGATAAACCGGTGAAGCAGGGGGAGCTGGCCCCAGGTGCCTCGGGGGCCTCGTCACCGGGCTCTAATCGCTTTGATGGAGGCGGTGCCCCCGCTAATCGACGGGAGGATGCAGCCCGCGCGTCCCCGGGAGGAGGGATGCGCGGTCCCGGGGCGAGCATCAGCGGAGCTGCGGGCACCAGAGCCCCTCGCAGGGCCGAGCATTACTCAGATCTGTCCATTTGCCAAGCGAAGCCTGAGAAAACATCTTGGCCAGTGCCGACCCTCGAGCCAGATAAAATTCCTCCCGAATTACAGCCCGATGCCCCTGAAGCCAGTGCGGAATTCCGCTCGCTTTGGATGCGGAGCTGAGCTCGCTCATCAGGAGCCGTCTGGCATGGGGATCAGCGTAGCTCTGTGCCAGGGCATCCCGCTGCAAGTGGGACCGTGGCTGCTTTTCAGGTTGCCACGCACAAGGCAGGCTGGAGAGTGTTTCCCCCACAGCAGCAAAAGCCCTGCTGCTGCAAACAGCAAAATGCCCGCAGCCAGCTGCAGTGAGGAGGGTGCTTCCATCCCTCATAGTTTGCCCTGAGGCCCAATTTTGCACTCCTGGGAAGGCCTGGAAGTTGTTCCCCAGCTTGGATTTGAGTGTGATTGTAACCTCAGCTTATGGCTCTGCAAAAGGCCAAAGAGGCTTCCAAATGCACAGGCTGTTTCTAGTTCACAGGAATGCCTATACTGAAAAAGCAGGGAACTTCTGGAGGAAAGGAAGAAGATCAAATCCACATTATTTGCCATATACAGACCATAATTATGACAGTTCCAGTATCAGGGCTGGATACAATTATAGAATCATGGAATGGTTTGGGTTGGAAGGGAGGTTAAAGATCATCTAGTTCCAACCTCTCTTCCGTGGGCAGAGATACCTTCCACTAGACCAGGTTGCTCCAAGCCTCTCCCAGCGTGGCCTTCAACACTTCCAGGAATGAGGCATCCACAGCTTCTCTGGACATCCTGTTCCAGTGCCTCATCACCCTCATAGTCAAAAGTTTTTTCCTAATATCTAATCTAATCTAAACGCTCTTTCAGTTTAAACCTGTTCCCCCTTATCCTATCACTACTCTCTCTCCATCTCTTTTACAGGTCTCCTTTAGGTACTGGAAGGTTGCTCTAATGTCTCCCAGAGCCTTCTCTTCTCCAGGTTGACCAGTGTCAACTCTCTCAGCTTGTCTTCACTAGAGATGTGCTTCAGCCCTGGGATGATTTTTCCAGCCCTTCTCTGGCCTTGCTCCAGCAGAAAAGTTTTCTTTCTGATATGACATGCACACATATCACAGCTAAAAATCTTTAGCATGTTTGCTAAAATGCAAACTAATAATTACGTACTCTGCACTATTATGAACCAAACTAAGCTTTCCAAACTCTTCAAACAAAACAGAATTACTCTTTGCAAATGCTGGTTACAAGGTGGTATTGCTCCCATTGAATGCCACTGCCCTGTAGCCTGGCTGCTGATGGGTGAGCTGACCCTTGCATGCTTCATGCTAACCTGGGCATAAAGAGGTGTTTTAATAACATGCATGACATAGGTTAGAAGCATTTGTGAATTTTCCTTTTACAGCAGAGGTTTTGGGGAGGTTGTATATGAGCATGTTTCTTCAGGCTCCCTGGCCAAATGTGTCACATTCACATCACTAAAAAATAAAACCCTGCAGGGATTAATATATTTCATATAGGTGGAGATCATCTGTAGTATAGGAAGAGAATAGGTTTCTTCTCTTTTCATTGGTGCCTTCAAGTCCTGGTTTTGCTCAGTATTCAACCATTTTCTTCTTGCTTCGCCTATTCTCCACTCTGACAACTATTTTTTCTGGGGGGGAAGTAAGATAATAATGTCCTCATTATACATGGTTTTATTGCCACACATGTTATTTAGGCAAGGGTATGGTACCTTTAAAAATTATTACATGTCATTCTCACTTCTTTTTTTTTTTTTAATCCACTCTGATCAGTTTTCTCATCACTTTCTACTCTTCACATTTTCTGCAAAGATCAGGAAATCACTTTGTGAAGCTGTTTGATTTCTGCTGGGTTTATTGTGCAGTAACAAATGTATTTCTCACTGGAGATGGAATGTGGACCCTAGGGTTAGCTGTCTTCACTGACTGACATGTCAAGATGAGTAGGAAAACTGATAACCCCACCAATCCACGCTGCAAGCTTACTTAGTTTCTTCTCTTCTTCCACTAAAAAATATTTCACTTACAACAATTTCTATTGAAATTGTAAACAGATTCAGTTATCATTGCTGGTCAAATACCAAATGATAAGCAACAAAGCACTGAACATTAGGACAGTGATCTTTTATTCTGTCTCTAGATTTATAGATTTATATTTATCTATGTACTTTTAGAGCAATAAACAGCAATTTAATGAATGCAGATCTATGAATGCAGGATATTATTCCTTCATAGAATTAATTCTTTTTCTTATATAGGATACATTGTTTGTGGTGATTTTGCTACCCTGTGGATATTCACATTTCTGAAAAAATCATGACATTTGTTAACATCAATATGACTTTTTTTTTTTTTTGGAAGGGTGTGCTGTTACGTTTGCTCTAATAAAAATATTAATTTACTCATAATTTTTCATCTAAAGAGCATGTAATTGAAAAATTCTAACCCATTTGTAAACAGCATTTGCTGTCTTTGCCCTGTGTTCAGTGCTCACCTTACTGCTCTAAATGCTTGTCTGTGACTGAGGTTGGGCAGGAGAGATGATACTCCCTTCTTTACCTTGCTTTGTTGATATACGAACCTCTGTCCCTCTGAAGCCTGTGGTAAGACTGGGGGGAAAAGGACAGAGAGGTGATGGATATTTCTCTCTTCTGTCTTCCTTCCCACTATGGATTAACTAGTACATAAGAATGAGCATGGAGGATGTTTAGCCATTTCTCATTGTTTGAATAGCAGTTGTAAAATCCTTCCTCCCTGCAGTATGGGGGATGAAGAAGGGAGCTGCCACTTCTCTGGACAAAGTTACATACTGCCTTTTACTGTTGGCTGTTTTTTTAGAAGCAGCCTCCCTCTACATGGTCATAACCCCAACCTAATTTATGGGATGCATCACCTCATCCTCCACCCCTCACTGCATTCCAATTTCTTAATAAAACACCCATCTGATTTGAAAACCCTTTTCAAGGCAAAATATCTGGAGAGAATTTAAGCTGTGAAAGGCTTAAAGGGAGTTCAAGATGTGATACCATGGGGTTTCTATCTGCAAAAGTAAAGCTATCCTTGCCTGAACGCAGTTACAAAACGAGCAAGAGTCCACAAAAGGGTTAAAATAAAACAAGGTAGGATAATTTCTGATGCTGAGTATGTCCCAAATGTATACTCCAGTGCGCTTGATAGAGAAGGAAGTCCTAGCACTGGCCTTTCACATGACATCATAAAAGCCTAATTTATCACCAGCCACCAAACATCTAGAAAATCATAACATCCTTTCAGGAAAACCATGTGCAAAATAATCAGATTTGCTTTGATGAAAGCTTTAGTGCTTGAGTCCAAGTAGGACACTACAAAGAATAACCCTTTGCAGGTACTGCATACAACAAAGCAGGTCATAACGCTTCAGATTCACACTTTATCCATTAAAAAGCTTATGTATTTCCTGCCCATAAACAAACATATTTCTCTTCTGCCTCTGTGTTCAACCAAGCCTGCTAAGATAAAACCCTGTTCACTGGTAAGCCCAGACAAGGTAGACAGCTGAATATCTCCTTCACAGATGAAACATATGCTATTGCTGTAAATAAAGGCATTGTGCTCCCCACTTCCTCATCTCACAGCCCCTTACAAGTGTGTCAGGGAGGTGGGCTGAGTATTGTCACAGTTTGTTGTAGCTTTTGAAAGGATAAAGTCCTCCCAGCACACTCAGCATCATGGCTACGCCGAACTGATGGGAGCATTATCCCTGACAAATTCCACAACACTCTGAAAAAACCCCTGTCTGCCTGTCCAAGGCAAGGCTCTCACTGTTCTGGCTCATCAGTTTTTGGTGACCAGTGTAACCTGACTGTCTTGATGGAAAAATACCGCTGAGCAAGAAGTATATTGCCGTAAAATCAATTGGTTTCACATTTGCAAATGAAATCAAACAAGTCTGCTGTTTGCGTTGATTAGGGACACAAAACAGACCACAAAGCAATTCTTGAATGGCTACAAACCTCAGCTACATGGTGTTGAAGATTCGTTTTTGTCTGTAATGTAAGTTTTTGGTGTGCATTTAAAGACACACATATTTCAATAGCCTTCCAGTTCACTGCTCAATAATCTGACCCTTGGGCTCCTGCTGGTCAATGGCCACAGGTTCTTCTGGTCTGACTAGAAAAATAACCGGATTTTCCACACCATTCTTGGTAGTTTGTTGTTGTATGTTCTCTGATCTTGGTTAATAAAAATAACTTCCTATTACATTTCCTGCACAGGAAAGCCCGGGAAAAAAAAATCATAGTTTTTCCTATTACATCTTTCACTTTCTCTCAGAGCAGACATTAAACCCACCACAAAATCTTTCAAGAAACTAATAAAATGAATACAAATACTTTATTTCATTTTAAAGAACAATATTTTGTTTTCTTCCATCCTTCCCTAACCTTGGTATTTATATTTTCTCACTTTTCTTGTACAAATCTTTCCCATGTTTTGGCAAATTTATTTTCCCATAAAATCTCATTTATCTCTTTTTATTGTAAGACATTTTTCTTTCCTAATTTGATGTGTCTCCCAGTCTCTCTCTTTCATTCAAGCTTGTCCCATTTCTCTTTCAAGCATCAGTGTCCTGCTCACAAACATAATCTTAAATCTGGCCTCACTTTGCCATCTCTCCTTCATCATTGAAATATGTCACCGCACACTGAGATTTTGTTCTCTTCTCATCTCTACTACAGTGTTCTTTTCACTTAAATATTTTTTTTATATTTCCCCCCCGCCCAGGTATTCTCCATGAATCCTCAAAGATTTGTTCTTTTTTCTATTCCAGCAGTACTCCATCACATACCAGTACCAGCTTTTTTTTCACTCAGGATTTTGTGTAGAATATTGCAGGGTTCCGGGAGATAATTCATGTTACTGGTAACACAGCAGAGGTTTGCTGACAGGGCTGTAACTATGTTGAAATAAGTTTTAAAAAAGCAGTAAGACCTCCTAAAGCTCATAGGGCCAGTTTCAATAGGGGTAAAAAGCAGATTCATTGACTGCTGTTACTATTCACAGTAGCTTCCTATAAAATTCCACAGATTTGGCAGTGCATTCACCATATATACTTTAAAAGCGTGGATAGTATGCTCTGTTTCTTTCCAAAGCATCACCAAATGCAAATAACACTTCTTAAAATCTGTCCTCTCAATGACCTTCTTCTCTTAAACACTTTCAATTAAACAAGAAAGGAATTCTTCATTATTTCACCCTGTAGTACTGAAATATGAAAAAGGAAAACAGCATTTTCTAATCGTCCTGCCCTACTTATCAAAACTTCTTTAGTTCCACAATTAAAAAGCAAGCAAACTCTTCAGGCATACACAGCAGTAGGCATGGGCTCAGAATACTCCAATGCTTTCACCTGTAAAATGTTTAAAATACGAGATGCCTCATCAATCACTTCTTTCCTTTACAAGGAAAGTGTCTCCTGAGACCATTCACACAGGAATCATTTATTGCCAAGTTTCGATATGAAAGACAGAGCTGTTCCTCAGACAAATAATCCTATTTTTCATTCATGTTTTGGCAGGGCAGAGATGCCAGGTAAGGGTCCCATTATACATTGCAAAAACACAGAAATGGCAGCCCTTTCTCTGAAAATTTATCAAAGTCAAATATCACCTCATGGAATATACTGGTAGAATTCATCTGCAGCTCACATCTCTTTTTCAGTGCAGGTCACCAATAAAACCTTATTGCTTGGTTTACCTTCTTTGATGTATTCCAATGTAAAGGCAATACATATGAACACATAAAGCCCTGAATTACAGAACCTACATATATCTACAGAGAATCAAAAAAGCAGCTGAATAAAGCTAGATAAATATCTTGGCAGCTTCATTCCACTTGTAACCTGAGCAAGACTTCAACTAGATGTAATACCATTTAGACAAAACCCAACTGCTTCACAGCAGCACTACAATGGCAGTGAAGGACCACCAAAGACAATACAGATTTTACATAATTAAGCAACCATAATGATATTACAGTGCAAAGGAATCACTGTCATCCCCATTTCACAAAGCTAGGAGGCAGGATAATTTAGGGACTTGAGCAACACCTTGGATTGAGAGGGAGGCACAAAAAGAGAACCCAGGCTGTATCTCACCACTTTCCCCCTGATGTATAGCTTACCACAGATAAAACAACCACAGCATTCACATCACAGTGCATCTGGCACAATTTGATCTGAGTCCTTGCAAACTGCTCCAAGGATGAGTGATTTATAGCACCTTGGTGCAGCAGGTGACTTATTTAGCACGCATTTCTCATTTGTCTAAAGTTTCACTTTTATTTCTGCCCCTGGACTTTCTTTTATAGCTTCCTTCACACAAAAATCAAATACTCATCCTAGCAATGTTAAAAAATCATCACCACTTCCTCAACTTTTCACATAAAGGCTCCTATGATTGACTTGAGAGTAACAGAACTCATGAGTTTATTGGGTTGTCTTTTGTGCTCTGAAGATTGAATTTTCATCTTTACTGAGATTTTTTTCTACGTGTAAGACATTAGACTTCATAAAATTTTTTTAGAAGTGCATTGTCCCATGCATTTCAAAGAAAAAGAAATACAAAAGCATTCAAACTTATCACAAAAGATGCTCAACACTTTCTTAACTTTTGCTGAGGTATCTACAAAATAATAATTATATCTCCACTTGCTACTAGAAAAGTATCAAAGGACTTTACATTCTGATGGTGTGCTATCACCTGTTCAGCAATGCTACCCACAATATCTCACTTCAGTAGCACACAACTGAAACATGAAACAACCAAATTCTTAACAATGAGATAAAGTCAATTAAAAAGAATATTTCATCTTCTAAATGAGCTTCACAACACACTAGCAGACAGTATATGTCAGAACTGCTAATTTCTGTGGTCTTGAAGTTTAATTTGAAAATGTAAAGACTGAAATTGTTCACTAATATTAAAATTAAAAAAAAAAATCATCTTAACCTAGATGGTCTGACTGGCAGTTTACAAACAGACCAATTGTATCTTTTAAAACTAAATCGGTATACATTTGAACAGCATATACTGCAGAAAAGTCCCATGAACTTACTATTTTCTATAGGCAGTGAGTTGAGAGAGCTCTGACTTTTCATGGCATCTTTAGGCATAGCTCATATTTAAATAGTAACAGTCAGGATCATTTTCATCAACATGAAAAAAAGTTCAGATCTAATCAAGAGACAATACTGTCTCCTGATACTGCCTGCTCTATGCTTGCTTGAGCATGTAGGCAGCAGCTGGCACTTCCACAGCTTGATCATTACTATTGCTCTTCAAATTATGCCTGTCATACAGGTTAGGAAAACATGAGTAATTAAACATAAACAGCATCATAAAATAATTGTAAGGAAAAAATTAATAATCATCCGAAAGAGTGTTTGGGGCACCTCCCTACAGCACCTTGGATTTCTGCCCCTTCTGCTCAGTTTTCCTCTGTGTACTTTTTAATTATTTCCTTCATGAGTCCTTTAAGGCAAAGAAGGTTGTAGAGGAGGGAAAAAAACCATGTATTAGAACTGATGAGAACAGTGATATGCAAAAAAGAGAAATGCCAATTAAGTATTTCTGAATTACTGCAGCCTGACTCTAAATTGCTTATGGCAAAGACTTCTGCCTCACTATGACACTGATAGTTCAAGATGTATGCATTTTAAAAGCAAAATTTCGGAAGCTGCTTGTTTCTTATTTAAACTATGCACTACAGCTTGCCACCTGGTGCAGTATTTCTCCTCTGGCCCACCAGCTTATTATACCAAGTTCAGTATTTAAACCATATGCAGGTCAGTGCAGAACTTCTGCACTCCTTATGGCCCCAGCAGTACATGCAAATGTATGCCTCCTTTTGCTCGAATAGTCAACAACCAAACTAATTCCTAGCTCAGTTCTCTCACAAAACCAGCATGAAACAACAAAACAATAAAGACTTAGACTTTGGACCATGTTATTAACAACCCTAAGCAGGTTGTTGCAGCCTATTTTTGTGCACATGGTTACTGGAACTGAGCATGCAATTCTGATAATTGCACACAAAAATGACCAGCTACATGAGTAACGGGACATTTGTCGTCTGCAATTCTTACTGTGTAGGAACTGTGTGAAATGTGTGATCCTTCATGATAGCAGACATGCAAATGTTAGGTAAGAGCAGCCCTGTTTTCAGCTCCTTTACATCCAGATAGTTATTCACACATTTAACTAAAAGATGAAATCACCCCCTGACTTACTCCTCCTGTGTTTTTCATGGGTATGAATTGGACAAAGTACAATGTAGGGACTGTCTACATAAGAAAATAAGTATGTGCCTGTCTACATAAGAAAATAAGTGCAGCAACATACATAATACTTAACACATTCAAATTCACATATTAAAAGAACATTTAGAAATGGTTCTTGTCCTTACTGGGTGATTTTGCTCATGTGTGTGCCTCAAGTTATGTATTTTCATACAAATTTCAGCACCTCTCTGAAATAAAGCTTTTCTTCCCACAAACCCTAAGTGCTTTACTTTTTATATTCAAGACTGAAATTGTTTAACTGACCTCATCAGAGGTGCTAAGTAGTGTACTAAAAGTATGCCAGCAATTCCATACACCCGCTCAAGCTATCTAACAGAATATTTTTGGGGGAATTGCCACTTCTGGGGAGGAGGGACTTGCACGTTCCCATGCAATCTCCCACTGAAATCATCAGGAGCCTGGCCAAGAAGTGACTGAGTGGGCTAAATACAGCCAAGCTTTGTAATGTTCGTCATCATTGCTGGTAGCAGCCCACCAGGCTAAACTCATAAATTTGACAGTAGGAAGAAATGAACTGTCCCTATCTGCCAGTATTCTTGCTCTTTATATGTCTGCTTGATTTAGTCCTTTTTCCACTAACTTAATATAAAGACCACTAAACTCAACAGCAGATTCTCACCTCGACTTCAGGGTTTGGTTTAAGCTCTGTTCTCAGCATCAACAGATAACAGGATGCATACCCAGCTTGGTTCCTCCTTGGACCAAATGTCATTGGACATTTTCAGTTATATCCAATTCATGGCTATTTTCATCTTCCATTTGATGGTTTTTTACTACACTTTTTTCCTTTTTCACCATTAACTTTCTCCCCATCTCCTTAAGGGCTCCACCACTTGGCCTCCTATTTCTCAGCTCAGAGCAATCCCCATCTTCTTTCCTAAGGTTTTTCTACCTTTGACACGTATGAATATACTTCAATCTTTGGCCACATCTTTGGAGATGGTGTTTAGTTAAGTTGGCTCCTTTCACTAATCAACTTTCCAGGAGAGTTTGCTTGCCAGGACTGGGGTAAATTATACTCAGATCCATTATTTAAGACATAATAAACTCCATTTACTATTTTGCAATGTGACATACGTGGCAAAACAAAAAAACAAACAAAAGCAAAGGGGTAGATGAAACCAGGGGACCCTCTGACTGGTTTGTGGCCTCAAAGTATTTCTGAAAAGGTCAACAATCTCTAAGGTATGTCCACAAATTAGGTTTTGCACTTGGATTTCTAATTTAGCTGAAAGATGTGTAAAAACATATGCAGCCCGACAGCTTCTTGGCTATACATCTAAGGAAGCTCAAAGCATAAGTTATTACTTCCAAAGTCAATTGTAACTTATGCTCACTAAATTGGCTCCAGATCCACCCTTTTCAGACAGTAGTATAGGAATAATTTATTCTTCTGGTGAAAAGCACCCATCTTAGCTAAACCACACCCCCAGCTGGGAGTCTCACCAGCAAAAGTGCCAAAGGCAGAGGGATTCAGAGGTGCAAAGGGCTATTGGAGGCCAGGGGTGAATAAAGCACAGTATGTAATAGTGTCTGTCAGCACGCTGAAACATATAACCTCTCCCTAACACAGGGGGTCCACAATACAAATCTGAGAGGAAAATTTGTTCCTGTGGTTCAATCATCACATTAGATGAAGAGGTTTCCTCACTTTTAACGTCCATGTGATTTATACCAGAAGTCTTATGGATAGTGGTGAAATTGTTGCAATTTTCTAGATGTTTTGATCTATGTCTTCCATCTTGTTTTCTCCCACTGAGGAAATTCTGTATGTAAATATGGCACGAGAGGTTTAAGAGCTCTAATTTTAGACATCTAACCCAAATGTCAAGTTAAGTGCCTAACCAATGCAGAGATACAAAACCTACATAAACTAGAAGCCTTTCTCTTACCTATTACACTGGAAACCTGAGATGACATACATGAATTCAGCCCCTTGCAGTGGCAGCAGTGACTTGAGGCGATCTGCACCACAAGAGAGTTAACATTCTCAAGAGAGATTGCTTCACTAGCTATCTACAGAAATACTGACCTACATATGAGGCTTTTCTTTCCCCAGGTGAACTCCTACATCAGCAGCTATCCAACAGGAACCTCCTCATATGAGATCTTTAATAGCAGCAGCTGCTGAAGCAAAGGGAACTGCAGAAACACACTTGTTGCCAAATTGTGCATTTAGTTGGAAGGAGGAGAAACAGATGGGGAAATCACTCTTCAGACAGTGTTTACTAGCACAATCAGCACCTGAGGCAGCACTTATTCAGGTGCTGAAATTACAGAGGTAAGTTTTACGATGAGAAATCTATTCCTCATATGACAGCTATATTTCTCATCATGGATCATAAAAAGCAGATGATCCATCAGATAACTACTTGATTGTAATGTGCATCACAGTAAAACCATCAACTTTCTGTTTTGTTTTATTACCCTGGTTATATCTGGAATGCTTTCAAGAGGAATGCTGATGTTCACTTTGGGTACAAACTGAGTCATTGAGCTTCTGTTTTGCTACTTATGTGGTAGTAGTTAATAAGAATAAGGAAGAATGATGGCAGAAATACCTCCAATTTTGCTTCCAGGAAGATAATTTTATTACCACCAATACAACTGCATTGAATATTCTTCTTGGACTGGACCATAAGGGGGATTCTTACTTGTCTAACACCTTTCTCTTCCTTTTTGGTCAAACAAATCATTCCTTTCAGTTATCTGTTTCCTCTTACATTACAGCTATTTTCCACAACTACTAATTCAATAATAGTAATGATAGTATTAAAGCCCGTATTTGTAGTAATCACATAGTTCCATATTTCTATAACATCAGTAATTTCTTATCTTTACACAGCATTTGATGTCAGATAATTTCTAATTCTTGTCTCCTTAGAGGTATCAAAAAGGGTGAAACTACTTTTCTAAGGTTGCAGAGCAAGCCTCAAATAAAATTGTTGATTTAACTGTGAGTATGTAGTGGAAATGCAAAATTGCAAGTCAACACTTCAAAGAGACATGTTAACAAAACCAATTTTTACAAAAATGTAGAGATCTGCTCTTGGAGATTGTTGTGACCTCAGCAGAGCACAAAAATTGGAAAAGAAGTTGTCCTTACCAACATTCAGTCTGCCTCTTTGCTTGGCAGGGTTACAACCCCATTAAACAAAACAAAACAAACTAACCCTCTGGTCTTGCACAATTCTGCCAGGAGGGCTTGCAAGTTCTCTGGAAAACTGAGGTTGCTCTTAAATTGTGAGGTTGATCCATCACATGTTGAAATCAACAACACTGAACCATAGCTCAGTATTCAAATCAGATCTCCATGGAGGAACAGCATGTCTAACCATCCAGGACATTGAGTCACTTCATTCTTGACCTTAACCAAATGGGTTAAAGCAATATAAATTTCATGCTGCCCTGCAAAAGCTCAGCTGTGCTTGGTATTAGCAAATAATTTCATTCATTCCAAGCACCAGACTTCAGTATTTTTTTTTTTTTCTGACTGCATGATAAAATTCAGATGTTTTAAAAAGATCCTTCTTCCCTACATGTGCCCACCCAAGCAGCAACAGTGGGGCTTCTGCTAAAACCTGACAATGAAATTTGGTTTTGGAGAAAGACCAAACGTGGAAAACTTTTATGTAAGCAACAATTGTTTCAGAAAATTATGTGTGTACCAGCCTGGGGTAGGGGAGTTGTAAAGGAACACATTTTTGCCAGCTCAACAGACTTTATCAAGCTCCCACCTTCTTAATGGACCATGAATACAGACCACTAAAGTCTCCTATTGTACAGTCCAGGCCTCCTCCACTGCACTTATGGTGGTCTGACCAGCCCGTCACCCAAAATCTTACCCTTCTTTCAAGCAGCAGCAGAGATCTGTTTAATCTGCACCTAGAATTTTATTTCTGCCCCAACTGATGGGGAATCCAAGCTGTGCCTCTGTGAGGCCAGTGTACTCATACACTCTGAACTGAGCACCAAACTCCCACTGTGCTTTGTCCAGTTACATAAATGCATTTTTGCTTTGCAATAGTTCCTGTAGAGATACAGCTGGATCCTAAGGGCTCTCTAAGTGGAAGATATCTGTCCACAAAGCCAACTGTGCCTTTGTGTGTGCTGAATCACTGAGCTACATGTGCTGGGTAGCTAGAAACAGAGATGAGGGGACTGACCTTATCTTTTTACCTTGCTATCTTACCCTACAGATACTGGGGAATGACATGGATGAAGAGAAACAAAGATTAAGAGATGGAGAAAAGAGCTGTGCTCTACATTCATGTGGACAAAATGGATAGGAGTAGGGACTGCACTTAGAAAATAAATGGGATGTCTCTCTGTTGAGAAATAGATGTTCTCACTGAAGGTCCTAGAGATGCTTATGTGTCATTAAGTTTATGAAAGGAGCTTTAACACCTGCTTGGTTGTGTGCAAACAATGCCCCGGCAAGACCTATATCATGTAATAAAGTACTTAAAGGATGGAAACAAATATACTGGCAGGGATGAAGTAGGGCCTGAATTACAGAATGGAAAAGAGACAGCAAGCAATAGATCTTCCTTCACCCTTTTTTTTTTTTTAATTATAACTAGTGTATTTAAGCTAAGGGGTGTAACTAGAAACTGGGAGTTTAAAATAAACAATGAATATTTTGCCTATATCCACAGAAGGTAAATAAGTCAGATGCATGCAAGAGTTGCTACTGCATTTCTACAATCTTCAAGTTATCTAAGAGGATTATTATTTCTTCCTACAGAGGAGACATCGCTATTTGAAGTTAAGAAATATTTCTATTTAAAAATTCATATTTTATTGTGAAATCAAGCTCTGAAAAAGGCCTATACCTACAAAAACAATACATACACTGGAAGCACATGGTTTTAGATGCTTCTGTTACTGCAAACAGCAAACAGTAGCTATCAGGAAAAAAAAAAAAAGAAAAAAATGAGCCACCTTTCTTTTTCTTCAATATGGTTTTTAATTTTTTTCATTCCAGTAGTTCTCTACAGTATGTAAACAGTGTTCTCACATGTGCGTAGACAGAATCCTTTGTTTTATAAACAAAAATTCCCCTTGCCAAATAATCAAACTCAGATTTGATGGGTTTTCTACAGTGTTTTTTAAGGAGCTAAGCTCCAGTTACCTGTTTATGTCTTTGATTGTTCATACTATAAAAGTTTGGATACTCTCTGATGAAGCCCAAGTAAAAGGAAAGAAATTTGTGGGTTTTTATTTTTGTTTTGTTTGTTTGTTTTTTAAATCAAGATGTTACCTGATACTATTTGCAGTACAATATTCCAAATATGTCTTTCATAGTTAATTTCAATAACAGGACATACATTTCAGTATTGCAAGATTCTGCACTAGGGTTTTTTACCTTCTTTCTCCTTGAAAGCCCTCTGTCCACACCTACTGCAATATCTCTCTGCCAAACCAGCCCAATATTCTCCTCACATTTTAATTGAGGCTAACTGGATCCATCTGCTGCATGACTCAGGGGTTACTCTGAGCCTTAAAGCCCATTCTTATGCCAGATCTCAGAGATTTCAGTCCTCTTTTAAGAGAATGCTGTTTTCTCTTTAAGTTTTATAAGAGGCAAGTTTAAATTTTAGCACAGATGTTTGCACAGCAGCGAAAAGCTGAACGAGACACTTGACACGTCTCTGCCACAGAGACTATTTCTGCATTTGTGCATTATGATGGGTTAATGCTTACAAACACCTGTAAATGAAGATGAGAAATACTTCTGCTAAGTGTTTAAAATGAACACTAACATATGGTGGCATTTCTACTTTTCATCACTGGCAGTCAAAGAGAAGGCAGAATTAAATAAGTAATAAGTAATCAATAAGTAAGGACCCGTGGGTGGGGGAGTGTGTGTATGGGGAATAATGCTTGCACAAATTGGAGCATATGATTACTTTTTCATTGGCAATTGAAGAATCACAGTATCATTTTGACATAGCTTGGCCACAGACATAATTTTAACTGAGTAATAAACACGTATCATATTACTACAAATACTATTTTAACATTGCATACAAGTAACTCCTGCTGATTTAACAGTGCTTGGAAAAAATAATATAGTATTTGTCTCCATGGAATAAAATTCCTTAAGATCCTGGCAATTCGTTGAATGCAGCAATAGAAGCAACAAAAATACTAGAAGTGCTAAATAACTAATGGGAACCAAACTTGAGCAGCTTCCCCTATGCCAAGAACCATAGAAACCTGATTTTGATTTTTGGCAGTTGTGCCTTTAACAGAGCTCCTGGTGGTTTATATTGGTCTAAAAATTAGGATCTTATTTCATGAACTAAGGCTTGTAATCCTTCCTAAAAGGCAGCTTGAAGCAACAATGACTCAAAATAAATTGTATATAATAGGGATTACCACTGAAAAAATTACTAGATGTGTGAGAGGCATTTGGTATGTCCTGCTAAATGCCTTGGTCTGGGCAAACCTCGGGTGAAGAATTTTCAAGTCACTGTCAAGTGCTGAACTATTCCACTCGAGATGTGTCTTACATGCTCTCCAAAAGGCTGAAATGCAATAACAAAGCATGACAGACCTCTCCAAATACTTAAGCAACAAAGAACAATGGTATGAGACAATACTGCAAGATAATGTTGCAGGCAGGGAGTGTTGCTGGCCTTGAAGTCACCTCTCAAAGTGTGGTAACACCCTAGGGTGTCTCCTGTCATTGCATCATTCGAATACTAACTGGAAAAAAAGATACCTCAGACCTTTAAAAAAACCTATTTTCAGAGAAGAATTATTAGCAGATGGAAGCTGGTGGAGAAAGGACTTTGATTTCTGCAGCTTTAATTCCCACCAGAGTTTCACGTATGCTCAAAACTGTGTCATGTCCTGAAGGAAAGGCAATGTTAGGTCATTGCTCACCTCACAGTCCCTTCATCTCCCCAGTGAGCATGTCCCATTTGGGGGGTCATCTGCCAAGAACTCACAGAAACAAAGCTGACTTTGGTCACTGTTCTGCATTGCTTGCATGGCCCTGCGGGTATCTGTGTCTGATCCACTATGAAGTTTCCACAGGAACTAGTATAAGCCCTAAGGTGAATATAGCCAAGTATTTCAATGTCTTCATTCCACTGAGCAAATATATTAAGGTATCATTGTAACTCAAAAATTTTCCATGTTTGATTCCAAATGAGCCTTTTCTATCACAATGTTTATATTTGACTACCTGCTGAATCAGACCAATGAGTTTCTATGAAGCTACACCAGGAAGGAATTTGGCTTATTCGTTTTAAAACATATTGTACTTGAAGAGATGGTTTGCCAACTGGCTGTGTTTTATCTTGGGTTGTTTCAGATCAATAGTGCCTGTTTTCTAGTAGGCTGAAATATATCCACGGGACTACTGCTTCACTGGAAGTAAAAAAGAAATACTTCCCGTTCAACTGCAGCTGTCTTACTGTGTTGAAATCCAAACACTGTGAATAGCACTGTAACCAGAAACAGCAGATGCAGGAGTTTAAATTATGTCAGGTTTGAAATAGATGTATGGTGGATCACCTTGATTAAGAGAATCATATTTCACCTGCTAGAAACTGAGGATTGCATTCCCTATTACTCTCCAAAGATAACTCTGACTGCACCTTATATTTGCTGAAATCATTACTGAGAACACTTACTCTGGCAAGTGGAAGATTGCATATGAGCTGGGAAGTAAATTCCTGTTTCATTGTGGGTGTCACTGCTAAGCACTCCAAAAGGCACACAGCATGAAGCCCCCAACACTGTGAATAGCACTGTTACCTGATACAGCAAGTCATAATGCACCCAGCCCTGGACAGGGAATAAATGTTTCATCAAACACCGTAAGTACACCTAATAAAAGTAAACACTGGGATGTCTGATTAAGTATGATTTTTTAAATTAGGCTTTTAAGAATGTGATGAGCTACTTTTGTTTTGCTGATACGACTTTCTTCCAAGAGATGCAGGTTGACATTTTTGTCCAAAGTCGATGCCTACAGGACTTGTGGATTTTGCTGTGTCACCTTCACACAACCAGGTATGTTTGACATTGTGCTCTACAGAACCAGAGCTGAACACCATGACTGCAACAGGTCAGGATGCTGACTTAGTTTCAAATACAAAGCTTGGGGGACTTTCAGACATTTCAGATATATTGTACACTGATCTTACACGATATGCAACTTCATGAGCGCTAGCACTGAATGAAATGTACCAATTTCCTTCCCTAAAACTGAACCAAAATTATATATAGGGACACTCCATGGTACAGATTGGCCTTTTGAAGTCCTTAAAGTGGTTAAATTGATATATTGTTAGGTTTAAAAAACCCCCAAACAAACACAAACCAGTAGGTTTTCCATTTAGCAGACTACATGTACATTAACATGAGTGAAAGAAGAAATACCCCCTGTATCAGAGTCAGATGAGGATACAGTCATGCACAAAAATATAATCAAAGTAATAAGATGATATAAGCATGTTTTAGCATATTTCTGTTTCACTTTTCAGGTTGACTTAACATCAGCTGCATATATAATTAAAATAAATTGCCTGACTTCAATCTTCATTAGTTAATGAAGTATGTTATAATGACACAAAGCTATTGAAGTGTGTGAAACACATACTTTGTAGAGTTCCAATAAACCAAGAAGCCACAGCATCATGACAGAAAGAGATAACTAGACACTATTTACACAGCAAGTGGTACCAAGAAAAGAGATGTTATTGACCTGAAGTTACAATAGCTCAATACTGTTTTTTATGAGAAGTCCCCAGGCAGAGCTGTAATGTTACTTCCTATTTGCAAGTGTATAAAGAGTTGATAGAAAATAATTTACCATAATAAATTCTTTTTATGATCCTTCCATTGTAATTTGTAAATAAATAATAAATAAAGCTTGCAACAGTTATCTGTGGACTCTTGTCTATTAGCAATTAACTGATAAAGGCAGAGGCATTTCTACTTACAGGGAAAGGGCTCAGAGAAAATGGACCTGAATTATTTAATCATCTTTGGCATGAGAAAAAAAGATCTTCATGAATTCCAACATTTATTTGCAAACACAGAGGCAGTCCTGTATGACTATTATGTATATGATGCCATCATGCTTTTAAATTGTAAAAGATATGAATGACTTAGCATGTAAAAGAATCCCAAGATGTCATTAGGAAGCTATGACAGTCATTCCCCCTTTAATTTTCCACATAAACCACCGACAGCCAAAATGGTTCTGGAGTAGACGGCTAAGAAAACAGAGTGGCAGTGGGAAAGCCCTCCTTTTGAACTCATGTGAGATGAAAGATAATTATACTGGCTGCACTGCTGGGCTTTTTTAACTGCTCACTTAGCATACAAATCGTGCAGCTGGAATGAGGCTTGCTGTCACCATGGTAGGCAGACAGGTACTTGGGCTGGAGGGAATACGCAGTTCCTGGTGTGTCTGCTTGGATTAAGATGGCTCATGGCATGTTGGGACCTGCACGGTCTTTAAGACTCGCCTTTGTGTTAATTCCAAAGGTGGCAATATGGTCCATTTCATGTAAATATGATACAGCTCTTGGGCTTCTGGCAAGTCACCAGGGCGGCCACAGATAATACCACTGTGATATTCTAGAGAAATCAATTAAAATGCTGCAGCCACTTCAATATTGTCTGCAGCATGTGGGATCCCCCAACGCAGAATTTTCAAGTATGGCAAAGAGTTATATATTTATTGTAGCCACACACACATATGCACTGTCAATAATTTCTAACTGAAAGCTCAAAAAATGAGAAAATGAACACAAATACTTGGAATTTGATTTTAATATATTGTGAAACTAGTCAGTCAGACCATTTCCACCACTGACAAAAGAGTCCAGTCCTGCAAATCTGTCTTGCTCACTACAGTTTTCTGGTAGTTGTTGTATGACATTGGCAGGCTAATAATTTCTTTTTGCTTTTTCTTGAGGCAAGGACATTAGTTTCTCTAATATCATAGTGGATTGTCGTAGAAATTAGCATACTACAAAATGAGAATGGCAAATAACTCCATTTACAAATGCTGTGTTCAGCAGCAAGATTTATGAGTGGACTTGGCAGCATTTGCCAACTCCTTTGCACACGAATAACTCTACTCACACTGTTTAAACAAATGAAACTAGGATAAATGAGATTACTAATAGCAAATTGCATTCTATTTAAAAATACAAATTAGCCTGTACCAAATCCACATGCTTTTGTTTATTTCCCATATAATTTATGCACAGAAACACTATAGCAGACTATCAGAGGACAGGCTGCAGGACACTCAAGTAGGTGAAAACAAGAGGACTGTCCTAGAACAGGGGTACCTTTCCAAGAGCCTGGAGACCACAGATGGGCATGTCAGAAGGACGTGGCACAAGGACAAATTGCAACCATGAACCTCTCACAGAGCTCATACTACTTTAGGAAGGAAAGAACTGTGTGTTACAGCCATCTTAGTCAACATGCCCATCTCAGACTGAGGGGAACATATACCTGGATTAACCTACCATTGCAGATATTGCTATGTATCTAGCCATAGCTGGGAATACGGGTTACTCTACCCAGGGGAAAGCAGAGCCTGCTGTAAACATGACAGATCTAAGAAGATTATTTCTCCTATTGTTTTGTCTGTCACATATTCAAACTGGTCCTCCAAACTCTATTTTGTTCTCAATTATTGTATTCCTTAATTTGCTACATAAAGCTCTCACTGCTGGGCAGTGAAAATTTTTTTATTATTATAACTTTTTACTTCAATGCCACAAAAACAATCCCTATACCCATCCCTAAGTTCTTCATATATAATCTCTTTTAAGAAGTCATGATCTTTCTTCATCTTCCCTTGGTTGTTTTTGTTTCCTTCATTGAACACCTCTTCTCTACTTGCTATATTCCCCTCCAAATCACCTTTTTCCCCTCATAAATCTTTCTTTAACATCTATTCAATCTGTCCTACTGGGGCTTTCAGACTTTTGCTGTTTCTTCCCTTCCCCATTTTTCTGAAGGGTTTTTTTCATTCTCACCAGGACTTTTTCTCCCACTCTGGTTTTTGTCCCATCACTGTTATAGACTGTATGCTAGCTACTCCCTCTCCCAAGTGCAAAGCCTCTGAGATGGGGCCTAATGCCAGTGAAGGCAGAGAGAATGCAAAGGCTGCTTTCTCTCCTTGGTCCTTCACCTGGGAAGAGACACTTGGAGCACAAATAAGAAAAGGATCAAGAGGGTCTCCTTACTTGGGGCTGACACCATTCATTAGACCACCCTTCCAGCACACAGCTGCATGGGTCATTCACCTTGGGACCAGTTGCAACATCGTTCATCACAAGCTCTGAGTATGGAGAAGGGTAACCGAGAGCACAATGACTGCTTCTAGTGATTAATCTTTCCACACCTTTCAGGACTCACAAGACTTGGGGATGGATGGCAACTTCCCTTGATAAAGTCAACTAATTTGGAGGTGGGACCCAAGCATCCTTCCTTCTTGTAAAAGAAAAAGAGATCTGTTATAAAGGTTATCACTTATAGCAGGAAAATTACATACTGGCTATTTAAAGACTTTTTTTTGATTAGCAATAAAAGTAACTAGCAGAAAAGTGATGTAATTTCTGACATTGTCAGTGTGGAAGCCCCCAGTAGGAAGTATTGTAAACCATTTCCCAATCTGCTTTTACATAGGCCTAGGAATTAAAAAGAAGATTTTAGTGTTTAAAGCTTAAACCAAATGTTTAATTTTGAACATCCCCATAGAGTCACACTGCCATGTGGAGGTTGCAGTTAAAAACCCAGATTCCTTCATCTTCCTGACACTGAAGCTACAGTATAACAAAAACATTTTTTAAACTAATGTAGAAATAGTTCTAACTGGAGCATTAACATAATTTACTTCAGACATGTTCATCAGGATCATTTATATCTTACACATGTGATGTGTAAGTATTCACCCTCCCTATACATATACAGTTGGATTTTATATATTATGTATAAAAACACTCCCTTACAAAGTATGATTCATTGGTTTAAGAGTTGGTATTTTAGCTTTTCCAGTATGTTCAAAAGCTGTTTATACATTTAGGTGTATGATGTATATAATCATTACTGCTTTAAGTAGGATCTCATCCCAACTATATGAGAAGACATTACACGTGCTAAGCTAAGCACTGAAAACTACTGAGACAACTCAAAGCTGTGGAAGAACTGTGAGCCAAGCTTTGACTGTCTGTTTTCCGTGCCATTAGAAAGTGGTTTACTACCTGATTTATAATTTCACAGAGTAAAATATATGTATCAAGACAAAAGAGTATAAAACACTACCCTTTATCACATAGAAGAGCTAATCTTGCAACAGGATGTGCCTTGGCCCAGGAGAAGGACTGTGCTCCCTCATGATTAGAAAGCAGGGCTGGGAGTCAGATCCCATGCTGTGTCCTGCCACTGATCTGTGGCAAGTTGATAGGTCTCCCTGGGTTTTGGTTCCTCAAAAGGAGTGGCAAACCTTACCAACCTAACCCGTATGTTGAATTTTCTTCCTTAATGAATGTCAGAAAAACACAGGGATCTGATGACTGCCAAGAATGGTCCTATACTCGTTTGACATGAATGAAAGGCATCCCCGCTGAATACGCATTGAATATCATCAAACCCAATGTAAACACATCATAAGGAACATCCTTATGGAAACAGTTCACATAAATGTGCAGAGAAAATGGAAAAAATGCATGCCCCCATCCAGAGAAAAGCTTGTGCCATATGTGATTACAAAGACTTGTACGCTGAAATGAGGTATATTCAACATTTGGGTCCCAGATTGGCTGTTATGGGTCTTCTAACACAGACAGCCCACCCACACAAGCTTTTTGAGACAAAGGAGAGTATTCTCCTTTTTTGGGTGACAGAAGTAACTGAGAACCTGCTTCCCTGTTTTGTGTGCAACCAAAGAAAAGTTAATGGGACCTTTGCTGAAAACACTTAGGTCAGATAATCACTAACCTGGTAGGCTTTGAGGTCTGCATTGCCTCAGTGTAAGCAACATAGAGTAAGCAAACTTGGAAACAGAGACAATGTTGATCTTCCATACCAAGTAGTTCTTCTAACCACACAGAATACCATGTGTTGGCTCAGATTCATTCAGTTCAACTGGATGGTATTGACAGGATGGAGAGAGGACGCTTGATGGTTCTCAGAAATAACATCTCATTTAGCACCCTTAGAAGCCTGATATGTTGAACATAAATATTCTGGCATTGTACCTGGAAAGGTTAAAGACTTTTTGCTAAGTGTGTGTGAACTGTGATTTCTTTCTAAATCTCATAACATGCAGTGATTTTCACAGGGAAAAAAAAAGGTATGCCAATGACATACAAATCACAGCACTGCCCCATTTCAAGTCCCTACCTCAAAGCAGGTTGTTACCAATGTTCACTGACAACAAGCCATTTAAATATCTTTTTTTTTTTTGGTAATGATTATTGGAAATTATTTTTAATGAAATTTCCCAAATTCTTGAGCTTGGAACAGACATTTAACATAGAAAATTTCAGCCAGTGTGAAACAAAATATAGAAACTTTCTCATAAAAGAAATTAAAATTTTATTACAGGAAATTCCATATGGTACAAATAAGGCAAAGAAGGCAATACCTTTTTGTTGACAACCTTATTTGGCCAGCAAAAGCAGATATATTCTGTATACAAAAAGCTCTCTTAAGATCTGAATTAGGATCAGCAGACCAGACTTCCCTGTGATTAAAATCCCTCAGGATGTCTTGGATATCTACCTTCTCCTAATGAGTATATTTTTTGGGGTCTGACTGGCAGTAATCTTGAATATTTAGGTTGCCACACACCAACTTGGATAGTACAAGGCAGGAAATACATAATTGAGCATTATGCTTTCTCATGTTAGGAGGGCAGCCCAATTTGTTATTCTGTCTAGCACATTTCCTCAGCGTTGTCCTGGGTCACTCAGCACTCGCTCAAAGTAACGCCTGACCAGCAATCAGCCACACACATATGCACTAGGAAACCATGAAATTTTGTCCTGGACTTGACATCTCCTCTCCTAAGCCTTTTCAATGGCCTGTACTCCTTCCTTAAAGGAAGACATTTCTGTCCACATTATACTGGAGAGAGGCTCTTCATCAAGTGAATTGATAACAGGGGTGATCAAAGTCTGGCAGTTGGAGCTTATCTACTGGGGATCATAATTCAGGAATGAAGCTGCCCTTCAGTTTGCTCCTCCCCACCATTAAATTACATTCAATCACTGCATGGAGAATGCAGTCCATGCGCTTGCAGCCAGATGTTATCATTACAGGCCTTTTCTTATAAACTGATGCTGAAACCTGAGTGGTTGATGAGACTAGCTAAGCAGTTGTACCTTTGACCTGATTGCATTAAACTTGCCCTATCAATTTAAGCTTAGTATAAACACCATTTCCCAGAGTCCCTCATGACTTCAGTAGTGAGAAGAAGCTGACTAAGCCTAAACATTTTTTAACAGCAATCTTGTCTTACAACACCAAGGGGATTTGCCATGTATCTGGGGCTTTATAAAACCATATGAACATGCTGAAAGAATTAAAGTCCTTTAAAAAAGCAAAATTGATGGTGACAGTCCTTTTAGAAAATCAGTTTGCTGAATGTCAGCACAAGAGAAGTTGGAAACAGGACTAAAATAGTTTTAAAAAACACAACAGATTTGTGTTTGCTTCACACTGTTCTTGAATACAGAGATTTAGAATTAAAAGACAAAACAAATGAAAAAAAAATCCCAAACTGAATTCACCACCTATTAAAAAGAACTTTCCCCCCCAACACTCCACAAATAAGAGCCCTTCCAGATATATTACCTATCTGAGATCTCCCATGAAACATAGAGCATTTTTACCCTGGCATTTCAGATTTATTTTTAATAAAGCTTGGTCTATTTCACATTGAGGATAATTCAGATAATCCTATCAAAAGTTTCTATGTAGCAGCACATGAGCTGTAGCATATGGTATAGCATATGGCCAACAAAGCTGTGCTAGGCTGAATAAAGGGGGACATGCTTCTAACTGTAATCACAAGACTGAAAGTAACATCATGCTTGAGTCAGCTGAAATGCCTTCTATGGAATGCTAAGTCAGTGGTTTGGTATTGCAAATGTTGGCAAAACAATGGGAGATAAACCAGCAGAACATGGATCTTCACCTTGCTAGGTTTCAAGTGCTCTGGCCCTGATGCAGAAAATTGAGCACTTGAAATTGAGCAGATGAGTATTCCTGCTAATTTTAGAAGTACAGAAGTAGTCAAAGCTCTGCAAGACTGAACCTCTGATACAGAATTGAAAAAAAATAAATATCCAGGAGTGGCGCTCAAAACAGAAGCTTTGTGTTGCCTGTGTTGGTTGTACTAATGCTGCTAGAAGAGCAAAGAGGAAGCACGTTAAGCAAAATGTGATGGTTTCATGCTGATGGAGAACATGCCTCAGAGCACTCAAACATAAAGCACACAAAGCCTTTTATGGGAATAGGTAAAGCACAGATTTAAATGACAAAACCTAAATGCAACATTAAAAGAAAACTTGCACAAATTGCTTGCCTTACAGAAAACACCCCTCCTTTTGGGATTAGATGAGACAGAACAAACCCAGTGACCCTGAATCTGAATCCAGAAAAAAAAAAAAGGTGTCAACTCTTTACTTCAAACTTTCTAAATTAATGTTGATTTACCTAGCCATGCCCTGTCACTACAAAAGATACTTCTGTCTCATAGCTTACAGCACAATATGTAAGCATCCAAGTAGCTTTTACCCTATTTGCTACTATGAGTGATCTAGCTGTGGCATGACAGGGAACAACATAGGCTAATTTGGCTAATCATGGTGTGAATGGATGCACTGTTCACTGGGCAAAAATCTGGCTGGATGGCCAAATCCAGAGAGGGGAGTCAAATTCAGTTGGTGGCTGGTCACAAAAGGTGTTCCCCAGGGCTCAGTGTTTTGAGTCAGGCCTGCTTAATATCTTTATCCATGATCTGGACAAGGGGATCAAGTGCACTCTCAGTCAGGATCCTTGGAAGTGTTCAAAAAATGAGTAGATGTGGCACTTGGAGATACAGTTTAGTGTTGACTGTGGCAGTGCTGGGTTAATGGCTGGACTTGGTGATCTTAGAGGTATTTTCCAACCTAAATGATTCTAGGAGTCTATGATTTGTCCTTCCAGTAACTGGAGCAACAGCTAAGCTGGAGAAGATGAGGTACAGCAAAAGAATAATAAAATGCATAAAGGGGGATGGCAACAGGTCAGAAAAGGGAAATCTTAGGCTGGCATGAAGTTACTGGTTGGGTTTGTCATTATCAGCCTTAAGAATCATTACAGGCACTTTCTGGAATGTCAAAAACATTACAAACAAGCTGAAGAAGGTTGGTGATGACTTACATTTAAGCAACATCAGTAGAGGGGTGGCTTAGGTTAGAAAGAAAACACTTGCTCAGTATGAAGATTGCCATCATGGAAAAGTTGAGAGTCAAGAGGAAAAAGCTTGAGATAACTCACTTAGAGACTGGAAACAGAAGTCTCACTGTATTCTGAAACAACTGGTGTCAAGAAGAACCTGGAGGTACCAGTTCATCACGGGCAACTGTGAATCAGAAGTGTGATGCAACCACGAAGGAAAACACAATCTTAGTATGTGTAGTAGTAAGAGGTGTTTTCAGCCAAAGTAGGGGAGCATTTCTGTTAGTTTGAGACACTGTTTGATGTGTCTTTTATTTCTAATACTGTGTAGCATTCAAAAACTACTCTTGGTAGTGTTGTTAAAAGAAAACAAACTGGATTTGGTTCAGATAAAGAGAAAAGTTATAAGGATGGTCAAGGGCTGCAGAAGCACCCTATAACAACACAAGGACATATTTTGTTTGTTTAGTGAACCATACTAAAACCTGGGAGGTGACACAACTCTGTGCTATAATGTCACCTGGGAGAAGATGCTATTGCATCATCAAAGGAAAGAACTATTTAAATGAAGGCCAGTGGTATAAGAGCAGATGGATATAAGCTTGCTAAAAATGCAAATACAGTGGGAGGTTAGAAGAAAATTCCTAATTACAAGATCAGGCAGGTTCTGGATTGCTGTACAATGGGTTTAGCTGGGGCTAAACTTCCTTATGACTTTTAAAGTGCAGTTAATGAAAAGGGTTTTGTGATGTGATACCTGCTACAGAGATGAAGTGCAAGTATCTTTCAACTTGCTGTTAACAGCATGGCTATAACATGAGCATCAGCATCTGGTAATGCTCTTATTCTTCACAACGATTTAATTTAAATTTATATCATACTTTTCAGCCCAAAGGATCCCAAAGTACTTAAAAAATTACAATTGATGTGCAGTCTGTGAAGAGAGGGCTTAATTCACTGCAGAAACAGAGCTGCAGCACAGGTGAGAGGCAGCAGCTGTTTAAAGTGTGGTTATACTCAAACTATAAAAAAGTGTTTACATTTTATAATAGGGAAGACCAAAGTGGTCTTTTGGGGGAGAAAGTATTTTCACTGAAAAAATGTAAGTACTCTGTATTTCCTATTTTCTTCTCCAGGCAGGAGCTCTGCTGTTGATGTCATGGAGGGACCATGGTGCAGCAACCCTAGTAGAACGAAGGCAAAAGTATTTCCCCTGTTCATGCTTCAACTGACCATGAAAATAATTTTCCTATGTGTAATGTTACAAACTCATCACTACCTTCTTATTTTCGAGGCTTTCCTGCCTTCCTCAGGGGATATTATCTCGGTAGATTCATTAGGACATGATCAAACTAATGCCTCTAAATCAGAGAGGACAGTGAAGTATGCTTGTGCCAGATGTACCAATGTGTGGGACAACTTCAAGCTACCTTCCCTGCAATTCATGAAAACCCCCAAAAATCAGAATGAGGCTTTGCAGGCCACATACAAAGACTTGACTGGCTGTCAAATTCAAACCTTCAAAATCGTGGCTTATGAGTAGAATGATGCTATGTCCCCTCTACCCTGACTTTTGGATTTGCATGCATTACTAAAAACTGAGAATTTTTTTTCATCCCACTAAAGGCATGACATATAATTACACTGGGTAAAATACAGACATGACTTTTAAGGACTGCCCTGTGTTATCTTTCACCAAAAGAGACTGCAAAGAAATGAGTGAGCTTATCAGGGCATCAGTGTTAAGACTTAAAACCTAGCATCACCAAATTCTGTTTGGCTTTTAGAAACAGTCAGGACAGCACATTGGTCATCCCATTATCAGATGCAAGTGAAAATGAATACATTGAAGTCAATTGTCTGTAAAAAGAAATCCCAGTGCAATTGCGATTCTTTACAGCTATAAAACAGGAGTAACATATAGAAACTGAAGAGAGAAGAATATTGTTAGTGGTAGCACCTGAACAACAGGCAAATTACTACCATAGGCTCAAGGTCTGTTGTTTTGGAGGCTGCAAAATGAGCTCCTCTTAAAGCCTCTTAAAGGATTTTCACTAAAAACTCAGCACACTTGAATGTTCAGAGCAATCTGAACTCCAGATAAGGAGAAATCAATGTCATGTCAAGCTTGGAAATAACTCTTTAAAAATAAGCCAAATAAGGAAATTCCCTTTTAATTGTAATGAATGAAAGTTTCTCTACAGAACAGCTGAATTAGTCATAGATGAGTTTGTTTCTTTTTTTCCCCGTTTTCTTCTACATTCCATAGTTACAAACAGAGAAGTCATCTACAGGTCACATCACTGCCTCCGGTGCTACTTAAACAATTTTAAAAAATGTATCTTCACACCAGCAACACGCACAACCCATGTAGGCTGGATTTGCATGAGAAGTTGTTATTTGAGCCCCCTGCTGCCACCACGACCCCCCATTCACTTCCTCCTCCTGGCTCCCCTGTTCCCAAGGCTGGCTGTCACAGAACTGCTGCAGGGCTTGGGGAAATTTTAGACAAGCTCACTCATCTCCATGAGGCCAGGAGTCTCTCCTCCCAGTGATCACATGCCCCTGAGATGGCTCTAGGCCGTCGGCTCACCTGAAGAATCTGACAGGGGCTTCCTTGGAAGCAGCAGCAGCTGATAGGAGACCCATAAGGATGGCCCTAAGCACGGTCCTTTTTGTTGGTCCTTACCCACAAAACTCAGAGGAAAAATGCTTGCTTGTTTTGGGCTGCTGGTGGGCTCAGCTTTTTCCACTCACAGAGCTGCCAGGGTCTTATCTAGCCTTTAATGAAGGCAGACCTGAAGCATGTGTGTCCACCTGAATCTCCTTTTTCTCTTCATCTCAGCACAGTGGTGGAAAGCTGCATCCTGTGACCTTGCATGTTGGAGAGGTGCCTCTGGCCCCTTTTTGTACTGGTTTGGGTGGAACAGAGGAAGAATGGGACCTGAAGGCTCCATCCCTGGCTCCTGGGTGCTTCCCCTGAGTGTTATTTCTCCATAATGTCTCAGCTACTGCCAAAAGAAAACAGTAGACTGTTTAGAAAGCTCTAGTCCTGCCGTATTTTACAGCTGGGACAAAAAACAAGCAGGATTTTGGCAGCTTTGCCAGGCGGACGTGTTCTGCCATTCTGGAGAAAGTTCACCCAAGCCTGGTCAACTCATGTGGCTTTGACAAAACAAAAATGTGTCAGTTTGCAAATGCCCAGCACAGACTTGTTAAGGATGGATAGCTTAAGTTTTGGACAGTCCAATATCCCTGAAACATCTCACATGCTCGGGTATTGGCTAGACAAAGCAAGCAGGTAACATCTGACAAACTAACATCTTGTAATGCTTGCATTATCTAGCTTCAAGAGATTTGATTTTGTACCTTAATAAGGTTCCTTTAACTCATATGTGGTTTCTATTTTTAAAATATTTTTCTAGTGTATTTTCTAGCGCATTTTGGTTTCTCTGTGTACACAGACAGATAGAGAGACAAGCAGTTTCTGTTTTGTAAAGCAGGAGATTCCTCCATGCTCTGCTTTCATTAAAAAAGAATCCACATTCAAGAATGAACTGGCAGAGAACTCATTTTGTTGGTTCATAATATAACCAGATTGCAAGGGGAAGACAGGAAATCAGTGATTTTGCCTAGGGGAGCAACTTAAGTATAAAAAGAAGAGAGGGGAAAACCAGACTAAAATGCTTTACAAAATCATAATTTTGAACTAGAAAAAGAAAACTAATCCCAAACCATCAATTACTGAAGCATGTGAATACTATTTAGAACACATTTGAAAAATTAAAATTGAAATACCTTGGACCTAATTTTAAACAGGTTTTGCATGGTGTAACACCACTGATGTCAGCAGAATAATTTCCAAGTTATAAATTTGTTAACATAGGGTTAGGAGAAGGTTGCAGTACAGTGGATGAGAATTGCTTTGAAAGTACAGTGCAATAGGGAAGACTATGTTAATGTTGAATAATCTGCTAGGAGATTATTTGCTTTCTGCCTACACAACCAAGCTACACATTAATTAATGCTACCACAAAGACTGTCATCTCCTAAGGCATAAAGCAAAACTGTAATAGTCTAACATTAATAATAATTAATATTCTCTCTTATGAATATTGTTCAAATAAAAGTATGTTGTATTTTAATATACATTTACCAAGACCATGTAAAATACAAAGCACCTATTTTATTTGCTGTTCTTCTGCCAAACACAGGTAATGATTAGTAAATAACTTTGAGCTGATGAACAAAGATAGGGGGTTACATCTTTAGAAAGCAATAGGATCCTCCCCAGAATTTTAATTTGGATATGGTTCAAAAAGTCAATGTAAACAGTCTAAACAACCATATTAAACACGGCTTGTTCACACTTTCAGCGCACAAGAATTGATGAAAACACTCTTCAGCAGTCTGTTTCTCAGACAGACATACACAGGCACAAATGCAGTGCTAATTGTTAAACGTACAGCACGAGCCTTGGATGAGGCAGGGTCAGGGAGTACCTGTGAACCATAGGCATCAACTGGGCAAGTGTTCTACAGGCAGCTGGTCTGGCTGCTGAACTCCTTCAGGACTTTGGGTACCTGCAGGAACACTTCCAGCTCTTGCAGACTCCTGCACTGAACCAGTGAAACTACACCCAAAATAAAACCTCAGCCCCAAGAGTGAACACAGGAAAAACTCCAAAGAGTTGAGCTGGACCATGACTCACTTTCAGAGCTGTGAGGTGATGACTGAGCACGGGACTAGGTCACAGAAACCAAATTAAGAACAGAAAGTAGAACAGAGGCTCAAAGCTCAGTTGTTACCTATGTAAACTAGGGCTGCATTTATTATTTAGGGATGAGGAAGAAGGTGGCAAGACTATGTTTCCATCAGTTCAACAACAAGCAGAACAGGGAACAGCATATTGAACTTGCAGGATAAAACAGGCACAGGAGCATGGAGAAGAGGGGTAGTAGGCTGGAGCACTCACAGAAATAATGCAGGAATTAAAAATACCTAGCAAAGAAATTGGTAGCTTATGCAAAGTGAGAGGGAAAAGCAAAAGAACAAATAGCTAATGTTGATGCCATGGGAGGAAACACTAAACCCTGGAAGAGTTGCACAGCAAGATAAACTGACAAAAAGCTAAGCTGATATGAGAGTCTATGTAATAGCTTTTGAATGGTGAGAATGACATTTAAAATAAAAGATGTAGTCACAACAGTGCATGTAAATGTAGCACTTGGAGAAAAGCAGAGGACTTCTAAACAAAGTACATCATAAGAAGAAACAAAACTAGCGTATCTGACACGCCAATGTTATAGAGTTCAGGAGGCTGGAATATGACAAAAATGAAAATACATTATCTGAAAAAAAATCATTCACAGAAATATAAAGAACTCAAAAACGTAGGAAAAAGAATTAACAAATAAAGGAAGGACTAGATAAAAAACCCCTGATCTCACAGATTTGAAAAGTCAATAGTGTTCTCAGATTAAGACTACTACAATGCCCAGTGATATACATTAGAACCTCGGGAATGAAAAATAAAGGGAGATTCAAGTAGCAGTGGAAAAATATCATGAAGAATTGCATGCAATACAAAGGTTCAGAGAGGAACAAAGCTCTGAATCTGAGAGATGGCAGAAAGCAGTGGCAAGATTTCATTTCCACCCACTGTTACCACAAACAGTAATTGAAGTAAATAAACAAACAACCCCCTGTTCAATTATTCAGGCCAGTTAATTTAGAGTTGTTTGTTTGTGGCAGAAGACTGAGATCTTTTGTTGATATAACTGAAATCATGCCAGTTAAAAGTTAAATCCTGCCTGCTAGACATTATGTGGTGTTTGGGGAATCACATTACTTGTGGCAGAGAAAACTCAGGCCTCCAAACAGCCCTTAGAGATACCACGGCTGGGGAGGGCAACTCGTATTCTTTGCTGCACTCTCCTCCTGAATTCATGCTGCAGTCCTTATTTCAAGAACACCACAATCCAGATCTTTCTGGAGCCTCAAGGTCCATGTCCCTCGTAGTACAGGGACTGTGGCTTCTCCTAATACTTTGATGGTTAATATACATTTATTTTTTCCTTTCCTTTATTGTATTTTAGTGTGGCCCTAAGTGACCATCCTGACTTTTTTTCTCTCTTCCTCATCTCTTCTATAGGTAACTGTACACTGTATATGTTGCACACTGGCTAAAAATAAACACAATGTCAGAATTATATTCAATATTATCTTTGATTGAAGCACCATGCCCAGCCTTATCAAAGACATCAAGTTCCTACTTTTTAATTTCCCATTTATAGTTACAGACTTCTGATGCATATCTGCTTTTTGCACTGAGGTATGATTTAGTAAATACACCTCAGTTTTCCTGCAAGTTGCTAAAAATAGCAAAGAATATCTGAGTCTGTCTAGAAGAGTCACCTCATTCTGCTGAAACCTCCCTGAAGACAAAAGGACAACTCCCATATTTTCACGATGGACTTGTTAGTGGGCGTGATTCACCATTTCCCCATTCCATCTTTACACCAGTGTAATTAAGTCAATGGGGGTTATATCAAGATAAAATTGAAAAGCATAATGCAAAGGTGAGTCAGATCCCACATGCTCCAAAATGTAAAAGGACCGTTTCATAGCAGGATGATGAATTTGGAACTTGCTTATAAGAAAACATGTGTTTCAAGATGATCCCTGATCATTTTGGAAATGCCATTACAAAATCAGCCCAGGTTTGTTCTATTGTTAGTCGGATCACAACTGGGCAGGAAACATGCCAATGCAAACCTCCTGAAAGATGCTTCATATTTACTCTTGAACAATGATCTGGTCTTCCAGAGGGGAAAAAAAAATGACAAGATTGACAATGGACTACATTGTTCTTTGATGTTGCAGTATGGACAAATCACAGGTGTATTACGTAAATACCTGTCAAACTGACAATTAATATCAATTAGGCTTTAATCTGACATATTACATTGGGCGCAGCAAATGCAAAATCTGTTCAAAGTAGATTGCAGATATGTACCCTTCAATTAGACATGAGGGAGGAGGAAATTCTACTCTCTGAGAAGGCACAGCATTTAACTCCTGAGCTGCTGGAGATCTCTGTGCTTGAAATTCATCCTTGTGAAGGTGGACAGTCCAAAACTTTTTTGAGCCCTTGAAATTTCAAAAGTGTAAGTGGCATGTAAGCAGTCAAGTCAGAAGGAGCTGTTCTTTCCCTCTATGTATACACAGATACTTGAATGTACAGTGTTTAGCAGCCTTCTTTCTTTAACACATAAAAAGGTCAGAGTAGAGGAAATAATAGAGAGAGCTCTCTGGATAAGACCTCCTGAAACAACCGCTTTGGAGTTGGAAAGTAAGAGACTATTCACAAAGCTACACAGGAGAATAAAAAAGGCACTTTCATGGTGTGTCTCAGAGCTGGAAACTGGGCTAGAAGAACATACATCTCTGCATTTACATAGAGAAGACCTACTGATATAGCTTCCCCAGACTTGGTATGTATGTGTGAAGAGGTCCCTCTATGACTGTGTTCAATACATCTCTGAATTTTTTCAGGCTTTACAACGCCAAGCAGATCCCCAATGCACTACAATCTAAATGGTGATATGATGATTTCTCCTCAAAATGAGAGACTGTAAATATTAAAATTGAACAAAAAGATTATGCTACAACAGATTGTCCTGAGGTCAATGAGATGTGGAAGTAAAACACACAGTAGATAGATTCTCAGCAAGATTCTCAAGCAAGCCACAACTGCTGTCATGGCTTGATATGTCAAAATCTCAAAAGAAAGCAAACACAACTACAGTATTTTGTGGCATATGAAGAATATATAAATTAGGCAAAAAGCACAATACTTGCCCTCCTTGCAGAGAAAGCAGCTAGCCTGTGTCATAGTTTTGTTTATATATTCTGCAACTGCTTTCCCATTTGGAAATAACCATTTTATTTATTATCTTATGTATGACTTCCAAAATAGGATGCTGACTCAATTTTTATACAGCACTATTTTTTAATGCTATGTAAAGTTTATGTTATTCATGGGCTTTTCAGAGAGCTGGTTGAAAGAAGATACTCACACAACTTCTCATTAGTCCTAAAATATGCAGATAGAATTCTGTCTCTTGCCAGCCATCAACATAAGCTAAAATTTTCATTCCTCTGACATCCCGCTAGCCATGCCTCAAATTCATACAGGGTTTAGAAATGCAAACATTCAGCAGGATGCCTTTAAATCAGCAGATATGCTCTGTAACAGAGATTTGCAAAAGAATTACACTTTTAAATAACTCTACTCTCATTTAACGAACATTAAACACAATCTCAGTAATTTTAATCAGGGCTGAACTAATGAATATTATTGAAAATATCCCCTTTTGTTTGAGAATGTAAACACTTACTCTTCCATCCAGTGATTTCATACCCTGAGATGATGCTACACGTTGCTTTCTGCACCCAAAGATGGGAATGAATTTCTACCTCTCAGCTCAGAAGGAGTGCAAGGGAAAATACCAGGGAAATACATAATAGCTTTATTTTCAAATTAAAAGAAGGGAACAAAGGAATGTGGCTCATGGCAAATAATGGATGGCATTTACTAAATAAAAACTATATGGAAAAAAAGAAGCAAAGTAAGATTTTGTGTTTCTACAACCGAGGCTAAATTCTGCACTCTTTGCTTGTGCAATGAAGTACTGTTGATTTTGGGGACTTTCTTATGTGAAAGACAGAAAGGAGAATTCAAGAATTCCCATCGTTGTTTCTGGAGATTTTCAACTCATTTAATGGGCAACTCAGATCATCATTGTTCTGACAGAGATTATGTTAACAATATTTAATGAATTCTTGTTCCATGGTTTTCATGGAGGCTTTCATTCAGCTTTACAAAGAGCCTTCTACTGCTGTCATACAGTATTATTTTTAGTACAGTAGTACTAAAAATACATACATACAGTTTTATTAGTAGTATGGTAGTATTTTTGACAAAACATTCAAGAGTAAGAAAATCCCTCTTCCTTCTTCTACCTGGCATTCCTAACTTCCTTGTTGACTTTCAGTAAGATAGAATACCTACTGAGATACTAACTTTTCTGCCTTTTAGGATATGGAGCTCTGGAATATCCACAGAGCTGCCACTGGAACATGCCTGAACCCCTTGAACTTTTGAACAGCACTGGAGTAATTCTTGGTATCACCTTTGGGAGACGTCTCTCCTGCAGCCGCTGGAAAGCAGTGGGGAGAAGCTTTTCATTTCACTCTGCGTTTTCACAAAGCATTTCAAGCTGCTGTCCTGACATGTCTGAGTGAAGTGGGAGGAGGCCTCTTGCCAGACAGCTATCCCATGGTATGCAGCCGCCTGCCGCTCCCTGCTCCGAGGCCGCAATTGCACAGTCAGGTGGCTGACTGCTGCCAGAGCCTCCCAGAGCAGAGATCAGCATGAGGACAAGGAAGGAAAATCAGGACATCACCTAGATCTGTCCTAAATTCGTATGAATGAGGAGAAAGAAGAAAAACAGAAAAAAAAAAATGAAGGAAGAATAAAAGATTTAAAGAGGAACACGTCTTAGTGTATTTTGAAAATAAAAATCCCAGTCAAATAAACAGTGAGCCACCTGCATAAACCTTATATACAAGAACAGTTCTACTTAATCTCAGGGTCTCAGGGTCACATTGAAGCTAATGATGATATTTTCAGTGTGAGTAGTAGCAACTATGCCTGTAGTATTTCAAAATCCTTACTTTCCCTAAACCATCATTATTTTTCCTTCTGTCCTCTGTCTCTCGGTATAATTTTCCAGTATAATGACTGCTGTTACTGATCAAAGTTAGATTTTAAAAAAAAAACAAAAACAAAAAAACCCTAAGTCACATGTACTCTATGACCTTTGTATGTTAAATGAAGAGAAGTTACATGACACTAGACTATGAAAGCAGTCTGACAGAAACAAAACTCAGTTTTGTTACATTTGTTAGAGCAATGTATGGTATAATCTGTTATTACTGTGTAGCTCCATGGCCCAAAAGTAACCTGAGGAGGATTCGTACCACATACGTCACATGAAGTATGAGGTAATATCCATCCTTCCATTCTATCAAGACAAGAAATTATGGGATCCACCAAGGCTCTTGAGCTTTGCTAGTGAGCAAGAGCCCAAAATTACTTTCCCAAGAAAAACCTCAAAACACAGAAAAGGCAGTCTGGCCTGATGTTGTTTCCCCCCAGCTAGAGATATATGGCAGTGCCACGACTGTGGCTGAGGTATGCCATGCACTAGCCCTTGGCAGTGACACAGAGAGAGCAGCGTGCAGGCCTGTCACAAGAAGAGGGGATCTGATAAACCTGGGGAGGAGAGGAAAGAGATTCTTCTAGGCAGAACAGATCAGGGTCTACCTATCATCAATCCACCAGAAACTTAGCCAGATCCTTGGATCAACACTGTGATACTGCATGGTCATTGTTACATTATCAGTACGTGACAACACAATGCAAAGGGCGTGAACAGCACAGGGCACCTGACTTGTCTCACCTTAGTGTGAATATTTTATCTTACTTTTTTGGGCTGTTGTGATCATATTCTGAATCCATCAGCCACAGTATCAAGCATGAACTACATTATGAAACAGTTAATCAAAAACATCAACAGTCCAACACATTCTTTTATGTACCTTTCCACAAACTATGACATGTATGACAACTCGGTTATTTTTCAGACCTCTGCTATTTGGCTTATTTTAATCCTTGCTCCACAAGGTAGTCATAACTTCAGTGATGATTTTCCCAGTTTAATGAGGGAGAAATGCAAGACATTCCCTTCCACGTTTTGGCAAGAGATGCTCCTGTTTAACTCAAGATTCCATAAGAGCAGGCAGCACTGCTTCTGCAGAGATCTGCTATGCCTAAAGGCAAGGTGGTCCTCTTATTGGAAATAATGTTGTATTTTCCTCTGAGGTGTCTTTTCCTTCAAAAAACTCAATTAAAGGATGAATTGTAACATTCTTAGCACCCAATGCCAAGACTATTTATTTTCTGTCAGTTGACATGAACCAACCAAATTATATAATTTTTTACTGTACAGATCTAAAGACATGCTTGAAACGGATGGATTTAAAGCAATTCATGGATAGTAATCCACTAAGATGAGAAGTGGTTCCCAATGGTGCATCCTAGCCCACGTCAGTAGCTGACTGAAATACGCTGACCTAAACCACTTTCACATTCTAGAAAGGAATTGGGAGGGAAACATTGTTAAAGTTGTTATAATTAAGTGCTCTTTTAACATATTTAAAATATACTGGTAGGTAATCTAAGCTACTTAACTGGTACCACCACTTATTCTGTGGTTTTGCATGCATATCCCACATCCCTCCAAAGCTTTTAACCCATTACTAGTTATTATTTTAGAGGAATGTGATACATAAATTTAAACATGTCAGACACAGTGTTCAACACTTTTAATGATCTATTACCCTCATATTATTGAAGTCCCTGGGGAAGTTTGGCAGATGTCATTCAATCATCAAGATACCATTGCTATGTTTCAGCTTTAATCTAAAGTGCCTAAGAGCTTTGTGCTTCTTAATTCATATTCTATCACTCTTAGAGATAAAAAAAAAAGGTAGGCGGAATGGGTGGAAATAGTTCACCTTAACTGGCCTACAGCTTGTCATATTTGGGGAACAGATTTTGGTTTTCCAAACTAGATTGCTTTTTCTTGTTTTAGCTATAAATCTATTTCCTCTAAAGTTGTGGTGATACCTCACTAATTTAGTTAATATACATCTAGAATATGCTATGAAAAAAATAACATAATATGGGAACTACTACAATATAACATGAACAAAGGACTTCAAAAAGCAAGAGTTGTTGATCCAAATCTTCCCAATATACGAAAAGAAGTGCAAAGTTAACAGTTGTGCACAATGCATTATTACTTATGATTCTGTCTTGCAGTACTGCCTATTTATTAGTATCTCAGTTTCTGATTACCTCTCCCAGGCAATTCAGAGACATAATATCATTAAGTAACAGTACAGCTTTATGAATAACTCACTGTTTGGGTACTTTGCTGCCTCTGTTGAAGACAAGATTGAGACTGTTTGTTGTAGGCAATAATACCTCAAGCAGTGATTCAGGATGTCTGTTTCCCAGAGTTCTAAATTAATCCACACTAGCGTGGGTACGTATGAACCCAGCTGCAATTCTGTGGGCTGGAACACATCCAATTCACTGAAACTCCATTTCAGGAGAGGTAAATGCCCAAACAGAAAGGCCCTTATACCCTATTGCTTATACACACTGTAGGTATGTGCTGACCCACTCAAAACAGGCACATACCAGTTGCTGTGGCCAAAGGAGACAATATGCAGATTTTGTGCAACATCTGAACTGTTACAGCACATATCAAAAGATATGAAAGATCAGGGTTCAGTTCCCTCAATTTCCCATTCAACCTTGCAGTAGGAAACATATTGTTCATAACTAATTTAAACCATTTTTTCTGCGATTTAGGCTTTTTAATTTTTTGTCCCATTCAATCAATGACGGAGCATAGCCTATTCCCTTCCCCTTTATAGCATCCTCCTACCTATTGAAAGACTTACCATGCCTCCTCTCTGTATGAAACATATCTTTCTATCTTTCTTTTGAACATATTCTAAACTTTGAATTATCTTTGTTGTTTTTTTCGAGTCCATCAACCTACATCCTTCTGTGATATGGTGTGTCAAAACCAGACACCATGCTGTTGTTGCAAAACCAGACACCATCCTGTGCCCTACCAGTACCGAGCAGAGGGATCACTGGATGTTTTAGACACAATGTTCCTGTTCATCACCTCCAAGAGGATATCTGTTTCTCCACAATACTCTGACAACACTGTCAAGTTTTAGATGGCAATCTTCTATGATCTCTCTAAACTGTTTTCTGGAAAATGGCTTTCTAGCTCTTGTTTTTCATCCTATATGGCAGATTTGGTATCTCTTCCTTAAGTGTAGTAGCCTGCATGCATTCTCATTGAATCATAGCCTATTCATGTAATATCCCCAACAGTCAAGATCACTTTGAACTCTGAGCCTTTCTTCACAAGTTGTTATCAGGTGGCATTCTGGCCTTGAATGTTAAGCTAATCCCACCTAATGCTGTTCATATTCAACAAAAATGCTGCGTGTCCCATCATTCTGAAAATAATGGAGAGACTTTTGTAAAATCCCATTTGAAACTTGTTTGTAGGTTGATACTCTACACAAAGGCAGAGTATTGCTTAAATACTCCTTTGTATAGATCTACTTTAAGATAATACAACTTCTTCAGTAAATCCTCTTCCAATGTACACCCTCCCCTAATCACAAATGAGTCAGGATGCCACTTAGTCAGTCAAAAAGACAGATTCTGGCCAAGAGACAGGATTTGTTTTCTCTGGATGGAGAACATTCCTATGCAGGGCAGAAAGCTAAGTCAACAAAATAGTACAAAAGCCCAGCTCTTGCCCACAACTATCCTTTATATGCAGACAATTGACACCAGGGTGTGATTCTTGGGAACAGCCCACTGGATTTGGCTCCTAGCCAAGCCTGGGAAGGTACAAACACCATTCAAGCACCCCATCTTCCAGTGGAGCATGTCAACAGGCAATGCTTCACAGACCTGCTCTTGCCACCAGAGCTTCCTTTCAAACAATTTTGCTCTTTGCTCTCATAACAGGTATACCACAGAGACATGACACAAACTTCCCAGAAAAAAAGAGAAAATAACATGTTGAGTGTTGAAGATCTCTTCCCGTACTCCTTGCACATAATGACAGGGTTCACCTGACAGAGAATTTCACAGGGCACTGGAAAGGTAGCTTTCATTTTTAAATTGCAATCCAAATGGAAATAATAAGACTGCCTGTCTGTTAAAGACCAGCTTAAACTCTACCTGCAGGAATTAGAAAGGGTACTTTGCAAAGGAGAAGAGAATAATCTAAACACAAGCTGCTTTCTAGCAGCAAAATGTCATGAGGATCCTTGGGGTCTTATGGTTTCCAGTACTCTTTATAATTACTTAATTGATTGGAAATTAGAGGTAATGGAGACCTGTTATTTGAACTGCTTAAAATCACAGAAAAGAAATTCAAAGAAGGAGTTATTTTTTTTTCTTCAGGCTGATCAGTCTGAGGCAGGGTTTTTTAAGGTTGCATCCAACATCCAGCCCCTTTCAGATATGTTGGGGTTTTTTTGAGTTGAAGTTTTGCATTTTTATTTTCAAACCAATTAGAATGTATTATAGAGCTAGATTACTGGGAGATGCAGCCTATCTTGGGGACACAGAGAATTTACTCACACAGTGTTGTTTACCCTAAAGGAAAATAATTTACATTTGATTACAATACTTCCCATATGCCCCTTCATGTCACGTTACCTTTATCTGCTTTCATGCCACAAGTTCTTTAGGATGAAGACATTCTTTATTTTTGCCTTGTGTGGTGCCAAATACGTTGTCGGTACTTAAAATAAATAGCAGTAATACAGGCTCATTATCATGCAATTTAAACCCTGGCAATCTATACTTGATCCAGGAAAGCCATTTTTTTTTTTTTTTCTGACACTATCTGTGCTATCTGGGGAGGGATTGTGCTAATACCTTCCATGTGTGTTAAAACAGCCCTTGCTAAGAAGGTTTTTGTGCTGGCTCTGAATCTGATTTCACATACCCTGTTTCACACTGATGTAACTGTTTTCTTCAGTACAGTTGCACTTCATGCAGAATCTTCTCCCAGCGACCCTCCATGAACCAGAAGGAAAATGTGAACCATTGCTTCTCAAGCCAATGTGAACAAACCTTATATGACTTTATTTTTAAATATTTTTTTTAATAATAGATGCTGCAGTTTTGTGATTACTTTCCAAACATTACCTTCATATGTCCCCCAAGGCCTGAAGAAATTTGACATTTTCTATTATTCTATTTCCTACCCAGTGCATTAGCAATTTAGGCAAATTTTGCCCTTGTGGTATTTAATTTAAACAACTGGAAATGGGTCTGTGCTGTGTGGATTGTGCTGGAGCACAAACATGTTTGCAAGAAAACAGGCTTTACAGTGCTTTGTGTGCCCTGAAGCCACAGACTCCCAAGACAGGAAATCACAGCATTAACCTGATGATCAAGCTACAGACAGCAGCATCTATGTGCCACAGACTTCTGGTACTCTAAGTAAAAGGCAAAGGCAATGGAAACAGATTAAAATACAAAAATCTGGCAAGCCAGAAGAAATTTGTCCCATGCCTCTCTGTCTATATGCACATGTACAGCCATATACAGAAAAACATATCTTTTATATGCAAACCAATAGGGATGACAAAAATACAAATAGGTTTCCAACTTCTCACAGAATAAAAAATCTGCATTCTGAAATGATTCACATTACCTTGTGGCATGGCAACATATTATTTAATAGTGTTAAAAAGCAATACATGCTCTGAAGGGGCTACGCTCACAAGAAAAGCTTCTTTTGGAGTCAGTTGCATGCATTACATCACTCCTGGCCACATGTGAATGTTATTTGTGCATGTATTCTGAAACAAAATAAGGGGGGATAGACAAAGAGAGATTCCTCCCACACCCTTCATGCCAGAATCTCGTTTCCTATCCTCAGCTGGTGCTCAAGAGTTTGACTCCAGCAATAACAGTCTCCCACTGAGATTAAAGCACTGGCAAACACAGCTTATCTTGGTTAATGTATACTTAAGTTTTGTGTGTATTATACATACATATATTTACATATATAGATGCACACACATATGTATATATTTATGTCTCTCTCTCCCTCTACTGATACACATATTGTGTTTATATACATTTATAAATATGATATGTAGGAAATCTTTTGCAGAGAGGAAATAGTCCCTGGGTGGGAAAACGCCAGTAAATTTGAGCCCAAGCAGATATAATATTTGACTTCAGCAGCTGCCCCCTGCTCCTCTGCAACTCAATGGACACAACTGCACTCAGAAAGAAGCTTTTCTTGTGAGTATAGCCCCTTCAGAGCATGTATTGCTTTATAACACTATTAAATAATATGTTGCCATGCCACAAGGTAATGTTTGCTGCTCCACCTCGTGTGAACTGTACTAAGATTGTCATAAAGCCTAAAGGCTCACAGACCTATGACAACCAAAGCAACAGACCACATTTTTGTGGGATCATCAAGCAACTGTGCCTGAAGTTGGCAGGACAGACTCTGAAGATGTTGCTTGCTGACTAGTTTGCTCAGCATTTCTTGAGTCATTGCAACATTTACCAGTTTTCCCCATGGGGACAGTCATATTGGTAAATGTGGTTCATTTGATGATCCTCTTCAAGTTTAAATTAGTCTGGACAAACATACTTAGCAAGGGGAAAAGATGAGAGAAAGTGCTCTAAATTTTGTGGATCATAAACAAACACTTGTGGACTGTGACCACTGGAAGACTTACCGGGATATAAACAGTGCTTACTTACTCCAGGATAAAGTGACAATAGTGTTTCTGACAGAAGGAAGAGAATAAATTTCTCTGCTAGCAAATGATAGCTCATTAGAAGTATAAAAGTGTAGGAGTTTATGCCTATACACATACAGTTGCCAGAAGTGAAGGGTTTGTACTTCGGATTTATGCGACACCTTTTGATTACCAGAGCAAATTAATTTTCTCTGAAAACTAAATGGATCTGTACAATGTATATATGCTGGTGCTTAGAAGACACAAACAAACCAGAAACCTTCACACAAGGGAAATGTTAAAACTGCCAATACTTACTATTGCATCATTTTGGCACAGAAAAAAGGTAAGAGCAGGATGTCCATAAATAAAAACTGTTTTTTAAAATCTACTAAGAAACTCAGGTATAAATATATACCAGTGAGTCAGAAAGTGAGATGGAAGTAGGTGGAGTTTGATTATGACTCATTTTAGGTGGATAAAAACGAGATGGAAGAAGGGAAGTTAAAACCTTTAAGTGCCTGAAATTCCAAGACCAAGTTGCACACCTGTTAAGTAGTAAGCCAAAGAAACCATTCTAGCATACCTGCTGGAAAGAGAAAGAGCATACAGCAAAAGTACTTCTAGGCTAGGATCAGCAAAGGGAGAAGAGGTGTGAAGCACACAAAAAGGAAAAGAATGTGGAAAGGTACAGATAAAAGAAAAAAGAGATTATGGCCAAAAATTGCTCTTTAACATCCACAAATGCAATCCAAGTCTATAAAATAACTGGGGTTCCTCTGAATTTACAATACATAGTGCAATTAGAATTCCTTGGTGGTAAATGTCTGCACATGAAGCACTACTATGAAAAAAAAAATCAGCAAAAATTTTAGTAGGTGAAATACCTACATGTGCTAATATATTTTGGTAAGAAACAGCCACACAGTCTGAGAACATTTAACAGCCCAAGTCTATCAGGCTCCTGAAATGGTTTCCTCTCAGCAGATGGTCACTGTGCTCCCAGTTTCTTTAGATGTCTCCCTAAGCTCAGCCACTAAGTGAAGCATCATTTTACTCAACCAACCATTTCATACTGGCAACAGTATGTTCACTTCAATAGATATGTTTTGGCTTAAGTACAGACCAAATTCTACTCTTTAGAATGCAACCAGGAATGAAGCTTGTGTTTTCACAGTGGTCCTCACCATTCATGAAAACTCCTGATTCCAAACACCTTTTCAACAGAATTTATATGCCTATGATCTTGTTGTCTGTGGGGCTCTGGAACCTAAACTTGGCCCAATGCAGATTACTTTTCTTCACTGAAAGGGTTATTGAGTACTGGAACAGGCTGCCCAGGGCAGTGTTGGAATCACCATCCTGGGAGGTATTTAAAAGTTGTGTAGATGTGGCACTTTAAGACACGGTTTAGTGGTGGACTTGGTAGCATTAGGTTAATGGTTGGACTGGATGATCTTAAGGGTACTTTTCAACCTAAATGATTCTATGATTCTACTTCCTTGGGACATTTGGGACAGACTTCTCTGAGGCTGTAACATGAGCAGCTCCTTGACTAATATGACTTTCTATGATAAGCAGCAGCAGAGATGCCTTTCCCCCATCCACTGGCTGGATTTGTTTTCTTCCACCTTGTCATACAACAGGTTTTCTCCACTAGGCTGCAAAGTTGATCAGCTATGACATAACTTTACAACTCATAATTTTTCAGTTTGTTCATGATACCACCTCAAGGAGAATGGTGGATCCTTTGCCTCAGTTCTAATCAACCCTGATGCTTGATCAACAAGCCCTACTGCTCTTCCATCCTTAGGGATGCCCGACAACCTTGAGCACAGCAAGGCTGCTCAAGTACTTCCAAATTATCATATAAAGCAATTTCTTTGAAGAGCTTTCATGGGGTTTCTTTAAAGGTCTGATTCTTCAGGTGATAAAGTGAAGCTTCCAAGGAGAAAGGCCCCAAATTATTGAAAATCACAGCAAAGATATGGGAAAGAAGAATGGCTTACAAACATGGCACTCAGAAGAAGACAGTTTTTGCTGCACCTTCTCAAGGCTGGAGGTGTGTTAAACACAGCCAGCCCTCACAGTCCACCTCAATCAGACCTGAATTTATCAGGACACGACAGCTCAAGTAAAGCACAGCCTTCACTTTCATCCCTGAAATTTGTGTTTCTTCTTGAACAGCACTTCACTCCAGGCTGAAAATGCATTCTGTAAACTGGAAATATGAGACTAATAGCACATTTAGAGAAATAATTGAATTAAAGCAACAAGGTCCAGCAGGGATGAAAATTGCCTATCCTTTAAATACATACTAGTGACAAAACCAAAACATACTACTACTCCTTCAGTGCAGCCTAGCCACATGAAAGGCAACTTTCAATTCTACAATGGGCTTTGTGCCACCAGAGATATGGAAGGGAGTGGGAGTGAGAAATGAAGCTTAGCTAACTAATGAGTTAGGACTATCCACTGTTCTTGGCTGAAGAGCTGTTGCTTAGTTAAATATAGCAGTTATTCTCCTGGCAGCACAGAGATGAACACCTCGTGAAATGAATTAGTGACATTCCTCTGGTTTGATTTCTCATGATCTATAAAATTTTAAAACTGATCCTAATTCCCAGATCTTAGGTTTTGTGCCAGATTCATCAGACAGGAAAATATTAATCCGCTGGGATTTTTCAAGGAATTTTCTACATCTAGAGATGGTGAGAACATGTTCCTCCAAAATCAAATAACAGTTGTACTGCTCTCCTCCTTGTTTTCAAACCACTCTGAACTTCTGCAAACCTACAATGACTGTACCACTCAGTCTCCAATGGCTTTTGAAAGACAGAAGTGGAGGTAAAGCTATTCCATTTTTTTTTTTTTTCCATTAACCCAGTTTTTCTTGGTGCTCAATCCAGCATTGGGAAAACATTGTCTCCACAGAACAGGAGCACTGCAACTGTGTTGACGCTTCATCTGAGTCCTGCCTGGTACTTTGTGTCACTGCTTTGCCTGCTACTTCCCTGGGCTTCGTTTAGGAAGAAATTAAAACATGCAGTGGGAGGGTGCAGCTCATCTTGAATGTCTGAAGGCCAAGACTTCAAGACAAGCAGTTTCAGGACATGAAGGACAAGGTGGATGTGATACAACATACTGAATAACAGAGCTCTCATTTCTGTACTCAGAATCTACTTCAGAAATTGTGACAAGCAAATGGCTATGACTCTGCAGCTGTGGCAATCTCTGTCATCCCATGGCTACTTTGGATCCCAAATACACTAGTTTGATTCCCCTACATGATACAAAAATATAAAAAAAATATATATATAAATTGCAATAAATATGGAAGAAATTGATGCCTGAACTCTTACAAGGACAGAACATCCACTGCAACCAAGTGACACTCTAACATTTGTGCAACTGGGAGGAGGCATAAAGCTATTTAATGACAAGGTTCACGAAGCTTGCTCAGCCTGTGCATAATTTCCAGGAAGAGAAGCTCTGAATGGGCTGTGTCAACAAAACTAGCCCAAATCCTCATGCCTGCCTTTCAAACTGCACTGAAAAACAAGTCAAAGATGGCACAGCAATTAATGCTAGTTAAAAATCCTCACATTTCTTCGAACCTTCATTGTACTTTGCTTATTTATACCTAAGATGATACTGAAATGCTGCTGTCCATATAATAAAGAGAATTGATACAGAGTGGCAGCCAGGCTGAGATTTGAGTCAAATATGACCATCTGAAAATAATATAAAAAACTAGCTAAAGGTTAATACTGATAAGAACATTTTGCCTCCTGAAGGCAGACATGATGTTATAAATGTAAAATTTCCAAGTTTTGTGGGGCGTGGGGGATTCCTTAAAACTGACACATCCCTTCCCTTGGGCATTGTCAAATCTCAAACTTAACTGGGAAGCTAACACTACTCTTCCTGCACTAGACAGACTCAAAAGAGAAGATTCTGCTGGAAACATCTATGTTAAGTTCTGCCAAGAAAGTGTGTTTTCTCAACAAGAAATGACATTCTCGATTTGCTTTGTCTCAGACATATAAACAAATTATTAACTCAATTTTTTCACATTCTGGACATGGCACCAATCACAGATTTAATAATGGAACTCCTTCCCACTTCAGAGTTTATAGTTTGAGGAGTCCCATGAAATGCATAATAAAATACTTGAGAGCCCCTAGAGGGAATTAAGCACAAAAAATACCTGGAGGAAAGATTATAATCTATTTCCTTTCCACAGAGTCAACAAGACTAAAGACTGCCCACTTGATTGTGTCTCTTTCCTCAGATGCAAGTCAAAGTTGCTTTCTTGATAGAAAACACAGGAAGAAAGAAAAAAAAAAAAAGCCTGAATTTTCAGTCTGGATGGGTCACGCCTGGGGGCAGATGTGGTGAGCTGGTGGTACATGGCATTACTTGCTGTCTGGCTTTGCATGTGTCGAGCCAGAGAAGTGCCCAGAGTCTGGACCTTTTTCTGAGCAAGCCAAATTAGCCTTAACCACATCACCACACGCCCCATCTGTGACCTCTTCTCCTAGGTCTGGAAGGACCCACCCTCTCTGTGAAAGACAGTTAATTGCATCTCCATGATAATTTAGCCAGAAGATTGCTAGTAAGTAGAGGCTATCAATTGTGTTGAAGTATGACTGCTGCTTTTTGTGTTCCAGATTGCTATCCACCAAGGATTTCCTAATGTTGCTGGACTCCAGCCCACATATGCAAAGACAATCTGAAGTGTTAAATGAGATGCTGAATTGTAGGTCTTGCTATGGCCAATGCAGATTATTTCCACTGGGAAAATACCTCCTTTCTTAATTGCAGGGAGGTGTTTCACTTGTTCATTTTACAGCCAATGCTTGCATCGCACGTGGAGATTGCTGTGAATTCTTCAGTGTAAAATGAGAATTAAAAAGTTTCCAAGGTTGCAAAGAGTAGAGTAACTTAGTAAAAACTTGTTTAGGAAGCCAAGCATAATGTATGTTATGTTACACCAATCTTAGACCAAGAGTTTAGGGCTGAAAACACAGGGAGAACTTGAAAGTAAGGAAAAAAGCGAAACTTGAAAATCTTGCTTAAGAAAAAATTATTGCTTTGCTTTTCCACTTTTATTTTGGAGAAATACTATCCCTTTCACCTCAAAAGGTAAGTAACCTGGACACTAAAAAACTTCAGTTTGACTCTGAAAGTGTTCAATGGCTCTTCTGCTTGTCTGCACAGATGCCACATTTCTCAAGCCCAAGGTCAGAACTGTCACTGAATGCATGCAATATTTTGTACTTGTACTATTTCATATCACCAAGTAAAATTTATTATTCTCAGCTCAAAACAACCCCAAATAAACACCAACATTTTATCTGAAGGAAATTGAAGAAAGAAATCAACAGAAAACACCATTTAATTGCCACCTCAGCCACTATTGAACACAATCATGCTTGGGCAAGGTTACTTGCAGTAAATATTCTACTTTATCATGTCAACAATGTCTGTCAGTCATTGTCAGCTGATTGGGAAACCAAGGTCACTTCTGAGATGTTGATATTATGAACTTTTGTATTTGGTATGAGTGGTGAAATAAAATACTTGTTTTCCAAAGGATGAACATTTCCAGCTAAAGTAAGCTGACTTCCAATTGGTCACAGTAGATAGGTGAAAGTGTATGAGTGGCAACAGAGCTATGGCACTCTTGCCATCACACAGAAGAGAACAGCTTTACAAACTCATCCTTTAAACCAACTTTGGAGGGCCTGTACAGCAATACTCACAGGCCTTCTAATTGCAGCATTTCCTCAGAAAAAAAGCAGAGGGAAAGAAGCAAAGGTTTCCAAACTGACAAGATAGGACAGGACAGAGTGTTTGTGTGCATATGTGTGTGTGTGTTTCTTTAAATTACCAAAAGGAAACAAAATCACTGTAATTGCAATTCCCATTCTTACCCTGCCCAGATGCAGGGTGAGATTACCATTGCCTCTCCTTGCAGTTACCCCACTAAAACCCCTCACTGAGAAGCATGAAGCATGTTATTGAAAGCATCCCCTCTTCAGGAAGTAGGATCCCTTTTGTGAAAACAGTGTGCAAATGAGACTTGGGCTCCACTGAAGTCTGTGGTCAGGACTTCAGCCTCCACCTGACTATTTCCACACTTTACCTCTTTGGCCTCCCTATGCTGCAAGATGGTCTACAATGGGCACCAGCACCATAGCACATTCAAATCAATTTCACGTAAAGAATGAATGGGTCCATTTGTAGTGCATGTCAAGTGTTAAGAGATCTGTTCCACAGCTTATAACCACTTCAATTCAACATATTTTCCTAGCGGACACACACCATCTGTAAGGCTACCTTCTCCTTCTCCACTAGCAATAGTTCCCAAGGTTCCCATTTCACTAAGATTTTAGTGTGCTGCCTTGGCAGAAGATTGCAAGCAGGAAGGGTGGGATGTACTTAATGTGAAGATGCCCAAGTCCAAATATCCTTGTAGCCAGCATGTTTGTTATAACTCATAACATCATCAAACATGCACAAGATCTGCTCTACTACAACACAGGTACCAATTACTTTTGATATTTTTGAGAATAACAACAAGGGAACCAGGCAGGAAACTCAGTAATAGCATACTGATATATTCATCACTCACAAATATCTGTTGTTTATAATTTCTGTCACTGAAGCTGTCACTACTTAGCATCGTTTTAAACATTCCACTCATTAACTAATACTCATAAATAGAAGTATTTATTTTTAATAGTGCTCCTCATTAAAATTCCCTTATAAAATTCTACAGTTTTCTACACTAACAGTCCCTAGTGCTTTGTTTTACAGAAGTGTTAGGATAGTGTTCTGGGCAATTACTCAATAGTATTGGAGTACAGGAGCTGTTAACCTATGCTCTGAATCAGCAAAGTTATAAATACACCCTAGCACATTATTTAATTAAAAGAATGGTAAACTTTCAAACATCTGTGTTTCTTCAGATAACCTTCTACAAATACATACAAACAGGGGCTTTAAAGATGGGTAATAAAAAGATGTATCAGGAGTAGAGAACCAAAAAGAAGTATTTACACTGTTCATGATTCTGGCAAGGGAAAAAAATTCTTTCAAAAAAAAGCAAAAGATTTTTCTTTCTTTTCTGTGTAGTAAACAGCAGATTTTTTTAATCTGTGTAGTGAACAGCAGATTTTTATAGGTGCTTTCAGTCTACTCTGAAGCTGTGTGAAATACCTTGTGAAACAAATTTGAGAGTATCAATTTGCCTGTGAAGTTCTGCCATTTTCTGTTTTGTAATCTTGTCCCTGGCTAAGTACAAGAAACTGTACAAGATACAGATTTTGCATCTTCTAAGAGAGTGTAAGAAACATTTTCCAAAAGGCACTGGTTGAGTTCTCATGAACCCCTTTTTCCCTCTTTTATGACTCCTCAGCAACTCAACTAGTTGCATACTGCTCTGCAGAGACGTCCCTCCAGCTGGTGTTTGCCTCATGACAGAGTTGCACATGGATTACAACTCCCAGCAGTCACCAAGCACTGTTTAAATGGGATTTAAACAGAGAAGAAAGAGAGAGAAAGCACGTGTATGTGCACAACACATGTATCTCATCAAGAATGAACACCAAATCAAGTTCTGTTTCACTTACTTACCAATATCTGTGAAAAAAAAACCCACCAAGAAGTTGGACTCTTTCCCCTTTTTTTGCCTGTAGAGTACTTCCAGGCATGTGCTTTTTTTGTTTTTGTTCTGTGTAAGCACAACATGGGATTCTTCGAAATCTTTTTAAAAGGCATCTCTTAGAATAAAACCTGAAGTTCTGTTTCTTCAAAAAGATTGAGAAGATATTTGTGTGTTCAGCTAGTTGGGCAGCAAAAGCAGAGAGCAGTAGTAGGTGCTGGGGTGTAACAGTAGTAGGGAATTAGTGTTCTGGGACAAGAGTCTCATATTTCTTTTGTGGAAAAAAAGAAAGCATAAAGTAAACCAGAAGTATTTTAGCTCTGAAGAGATGTAATAGTAAAAAGGCAATATCTAAATGCATTTGAAAAGGAGTGGTAAGAGATGATTGGGGGGAAAGAAGAAGGAAAGTACTGGAATGACTTATGATGGTATAGGAAGATGGGTGATTAGATGATCAGAATGGAGAGAATTACGTGTAAGGCTAGGGAGAATAATAAAACATGAAAACAGTGTATACACTTAAGTCATCCTGTGCACGAGCACATGGTGAAAAGGAACAGGACAGGAGACAAGCCCCATCCCTGCAAAAACACTGTACAGCCTGCACACAACCTGTGCCACTGTCAGAATTAAGTTAATACCTGCAACCTTCACTCAGGCAGTTTAATAAACTTCCCCTGTAAAGTCCATTTTCATTTAGTAGCATAGGCAAGTCAAACTGTAAATGAAAATGAGTTCCCAGACTCCCTGCACAAAACTTTCTGAGTCTTTAGCATGAGAAATTGTATATAACTCAGCCAAGGGTCACAGCAAACCAAGGACAATCTGATCCTTAACCCTGATTTTTTGATTTTTAGTAGAAAAACTACAGGATAGGTCTATTTGGATCTATTAGGTGCTTAGTACCTCCTCATGAGTGGAAGCAGAGGGGGAGGCACTGATTCTCTCTGGTGACCAGTGACAGGACTCGAGGGAATGGCATGAAGCTGAGCCAGGGGAAGTTTAGGCCAGATACCAGGAAAAGTTTCTGGTGATTAGGCACTGAACAGGTTCCCCAGAGCAATGGTCACAGCACCAAGCCTCACAGAGCTCAAAATGCATTTGGACAATGTTCTCAGGGACATGGTGTGACTCTTGGGGTGTCCTGTGCAGGGCCAGGAGTTGGACTTTAATGGTCTTTGTGGGTGCCTTCTAACACAGGATTTTCTATGATTCTATTGTATGATTCTAATTGCATCTTTTTGAAAGAAGAGAAAGCCAGGTGCCCTACAATTCATATAAGGGCTGGATAAAACCCCATTTACCTCTTCCAGTGTTTCCATCTTTCTGAATATAAAATAGGTCTTACTAAAGCACTTCAGTAATGTTCATGAAGATATCTTGTAACTGCTGAAAATATGCACTGGTTTGAAATTTATAGTAACACAGTTAACCAGTATAGCACTTGTATGATACAGCCAACAAGCCACTACGTCACAACATTTTTTCCGCATGAAGAATAAATTTGTAAAATTGGCTAATGAGCTGATAGTGGAGAATGGAGTGCCAGATACTCTCATTTTCTTTGGATCTTCCTTTAACTGCAGGAACATGAGAGCTTTATATTTAAAACACGTGTCAGTACAAATATGTGAGTTTACAGTTGCAGGCCATTAATTTGAAACACTAATGCAAAGAAAGAAGTGCTTAGAATTTCAGAACAGGCTTCCATTGATCCACTGAAGAGTGGAAAGTACTAATAAAAATACTGCAAAACATTTAAAGATGGTATCCAAAGAATTTCCAGTAAGAGGATGAGCTCCTTGGGTCTCAGGGCACTGAAAAGCTGTTTTGTTACTCAGCCAGTGAACTAGGTTTGGTATTCTTCCCTCAGCTTTTGCATGCAGGTGGAAGTCTGCATTTATGGGTCAGAATCTTAACAGATGTAATAAATAGATTCCCACATATGTTTCTCTAAAATCTTTACAAAGATACAATGGTGATTATTACAGGCTGTGTCTAAAAACCTCTTTCATCACCAAGGATCTCCCTGCTCTAGCTGTGCTGCAAATCAGGACCAAAAGAAGTTTTCCTGCATGAAATGTCCATAATCCAAGGCCACGCAGCACATTAATGAACTAGCTAATAACATGAAGTCATACTTCTACTGTGACAAACAGCCTTTTAGATTACCTGGTTTCTGCTGCACTGAAGCATTTCACACTCTTGTGACTAGATTTTTCTCCTTTGCTCAGCCTAAATCATTATGTCAAGTGGCATGCCCATGGCCACAGTACATGAAATGGAGCAACAAACAACAGCAGTCATCAAGATGCACAAGAAGCACATCACTAGTACAGTGATTTTTGAGGGCGACAAAGGAGTTTTCAGGAGCATACAGAAAGAGGAATCTGCTTTCTTTGCAGCAGCAATTAATGGGATGTTTTGTAGAGGGGGTAAAAAAGAAACAGCAAAACAGAATGCTTGTAAGGTCCCTCTCTCCAAAGCATCACCTTATTAGGCAAAATAAAAATTAATTTGGGGAATAAGAACAAACCAAAGCAAAACACTATATGGGACATGAGGAAATGATTTTGTAAGCATGCCTGGAACTTGGTTTTGGAGGGAGCCATCTCTATATCTATGCCTAAGGCCATGAAAATATGCAAGGCCACTTCATATTCAGTAACATGAGATTCAATATGATCATTTTAGTTCAGGTCCACATGAGGTCTATCAGGCTCGAGGCCCTACATACTTTATTCCTTTGAGGAAGACTAAATTTGCAGCTGAAATGTACTTGATTTGACACAAAACCAATACAGGAAGAGTTTATCAAAAAGGATATTAGTCCTTTTCATAGTGCTAGGTTCCAGTGTTTCTGAAAACATTTAATAGAACAAAAGTATGTGGGGGGGAAAAAAAAGAAAAAAGAAAAAAACTGCAGGCACAGCTGATGTAAATGTTTGAGTGTGCTATTTTGGTTTTTTGTTTTGTTTTGGTTTTTTGTTACTAACAATTTTTATATTGCCTAAATCCCTAAAGTCAGAGTCTGGACTCTGTCTGGAGGCTTCCCAAAAATCACTGCTTGTCAACACCCTTTCCACAGAAATGAGTCTGTTTACCTCCACCAGTGCATTGTCAAGGCCTCTCTTCCCATTAGCATTAAATTAGTATCCTTACAGAAATGTCTAATTCTCCTTTTCCTTATTCAGGAATTTCTCTAAAATCTAAAGCCTATGTTAAAATAATTTACATCAACAGAATGCCTTTCTTTGAAGTGCATCTCTACAGAGATCCCTGTAATTGGTTAGATGGTACTTATTATGAGAAGGTCAAAATTTGGTGACACGATAGCCATGAATAAAAGGGAAATGCAAAAAATTCTAATTGGATATTCATTCTCTGTTAATCCTGATCCAAAGTAAACATTCTTCCTCTAGTGGAACTTTATATAGTTTCTTACTCTGCCTCAACAATCTACTCCCAGCTTTTGGAAGTGACACACCGGTGTGATCCATCTACTGGAGCATGCTAGTCTCCTGAACTGTCTGTGCCAGGTTACACAGGAACCCTGAGAAAGCCTTCATGTCCCCAAGTGTTTGAGGGCATTCTTGATATACTGTGTGTTGTGAAGTTTTGCCCTGCAAACAGTGTCCCACTGAGTTCCCGGCAGTTAAAAAAGACATTGGAAGACTTGAAGGACAACTCAACTCCTACAGGCTTTACAGAAAATAGTCAGCAACAAGGGGAAAGTTGGTATACAAACCAAGGAGGCATTCACATCTCAGGCATTTAGTTTTCTGTTTCTAGCAGTCATTGACATTCATCAGCGTGTGGAAGGAGTTATTGATTACATTCCTCTGACCACTGCCCATACCCCTTCATCAGACCCTTCCCTCTTACCATGATGAACAGGACAATCGTTGGCAGTTCCAGTCAAAAGCGACAGTGACTCCAACCACATTGTCACATTTCTAAATGGTTCCTCACAGCTCAAAGTTCTGCTAAGTCCCAAGTTGTCTGAATGTCAATGCACAAAATGCCCTTTTGAAGAACTGTAGTACATAATGTTGATCCTCACAAAACCCACAGCAAGTACATAAGCTGCCACGCACTTGTACATATGTTTTCCACAGAAGTTTTCCACCCTGCAAGCAATGATCCTGACACCTGCTTCCTCTGGAAGGATATCACAGCTGAAGAAGCTGCTGGATGCAGATGTTTGCATCCAGTGTATTGTCAGTCACAGCAAGCTAAGCTATCAAGAGTATCAAAGATAATTGTCCAGGCATTACTCTGGAGTAGAAAATCCTTCACAAACCCATATTTAAGAACTTAATTAAGTCAATCATGTATTTATTTTTTTTAATTCCATCCAGCAGTTAAGCCAAAGTAGAACTAATTGCAGCTGCTAATACTAGAAAGCAAAAATAAGAACACTTCTTGTGAGCTTTCCAGCACACAAACTGCCTGTCATCCATCACCAACTCCCTTTGGCTATTTTTCAAGTGCTCGTAAGTCTTTGCTGCTGTGAATCTCTACTGTGGTGAATAATGCACTTTCCCGTGTTTCTGTTTTTACTTCTGTGTCCACCTTCCCCTTGCATTCATTAGGCCACACAGCTATTGAATTATTATAGAGGTGGGTGGCTTACCTATAGGACTAGTCACATACTAATCACAACAACTTTTTGTTTATAGTACCTGAGGTATCTGACTCTTGGGATTCACTTCAGCAGTCAAGATTAATTTTGGTCTTTATTTTAAGCCCAGAAGCCATTCAGAAGGCACCTAACAAATATATAAAATACTGAGATAATACCAATAAGCAGCTTGGGGAGGAGACAGAGAAAGAAAGGCCAGAAAAAACACCTAAATACTACTAATACTCATTTTGAAAGCCCTCTCAGCCGACAATGTGTAGGATAAAAGACTGGTAATTTTATAGGATTAGCACTACAGAAGAATCGTTTTGAGTGAGGAGTGAATGTCACAACATGTGATCAGTAGTGACACTGCTGTGTAAGAAGAGGCCCCAGTAGGTGTTTTTTCACAGATATGAAAACAGTGCGCAGAGCAAACTTGGCCCTACCTGAGCTTTTCCCCAAACCTCACATTTCCTCTGTTTCCAATTGCACCTTCACAATCCACTTTTTAATCTCCACCAACACATGGAAACAGAAACTTGGATCAAGAGGAAAATGCTGCCAAAAATTAGAGGTTTGGAAATTTACAACTGTTATCTAAGGAGAAGCTATAGTGGCAGCCAATTCCTTTAGTCAAAAGCCTTTATTATTGTAAAGAAGCTTCAATATATATTTTTGCTTTCAAAAGCAGAAGGTGGAAGCATACTATTTTAAGGTTCAAGCAGAATTAAAAATAAAAACAAAAGCAATTCAATTCCTAGTCACCCAATCTGGAAATTTTTAAAACTAAGGTCTGTAAAGCACTAACTTGGTAACAGATGTAGTGAACAATAAACATGAACTTGTCACAGACCCCTGTGAAAAACCAGGCAGGTGTCCTATTTTAAAACATATTTTTTTTGTTTTCATTATTGTTTATCTGCCCTTCCCCTTACAGCTATTCCATACAAAGGATGACTACAAAGTAGTACCACTTTAGCAATCTGGGGGACAGAAAAAAAATAAGAGTGCTTTCAAAAATTACAGAACAGTGTTCCAAAAAGAAAATCTGATTTAAAAACTCATTTCTGTTCAGCAGTCGAGTGGTCTGTTTTGAATTTCAATGGCTATCTGTAGCACTGAGGTTTCTGTGTCACTGCATACAGAAAAGCTGACGAGGAATGGTGCTGTCTCACTCTATTCCTAACCACAACCTGGTAGATAAAGTCTGAAGTCACAAGGCAGCTGAGAGCTCTACCAAGACTATTAAAATGTACTGGCAAAGCTGGAAGGAAGAAATTTAAATGAGGCCAGGTTAGAGGTTTCAAAGGGATGAGTGACTGATCCTGTTTCATGTTATGCCAGACAATGCTAATAGTTTAAACACCAGCTCTGTCAAGTAAGAAATATATGTATTATTGTCTGTGAATTATTAAAATTGACTTCACCTACTCACCTTTAGACTTCTCTGACTGAAAGAAAAAAAAATCAAGGAAAAAAAAGTCTCACAAGGGAGGCATGCACTCTTAATCTATTACTAATGTCTTCTTGAATCCTGTTAATATTTTTCATATTGTCTGCTTTGGCGAGCTCAGAGACTATATGTGAGGAATGAGCAAAAATTCCAGCTGATCCTAGGCATAAAGCTCTTAATGTTTAAGTCTCTCTTGCCCTGCAGATAATTACTGTCTCCTCTTTCACCCATCCAGCTGGGACATCAGACAATTTGGGGAGCATCCAAGATGGGCATGAAGATCCACTTCCTGGTTCATGACAAGTACTGTAGATGTTTATGCCCCAGAGATAATTTTTCTAGGGTTTTATTCAGCAACAATCCACTGCACCACCACCTTTTAAAAGTTGTTTATATCTGTAAGACTCAATTTTCTCCACAATTCAACCATTTTTGAACACATGGGAAGTATTAAGGATACAAAAAAATAATTAACAATGTAAAATGTTTTTAAGTTCCAATAAGATCAGAATCACTGCTACAGGTTTTTAGTGGAATACAAAGATGAGACAAGAAGATATGGAATGTGGTCAAGCACTTCTCAGCATTATCATCATCATCACAGGGTAGCAATAATAACTAAAGTCCCACTTTTTCATGCCTCCATCAAGAAATTTTTAATTTACAAATGATGATTTTAAAGGTGATAGAGGAGAAAAGTGAAGGTTTACTTTTTTAAACAACCATTTCCAAACCTCCACTTCCTTTTCACCATTTGCCCTTTTGAGAGAAATTGCAAATGGTGAAGGACAGAGATAAGAGAAGACTTCGTGTAGACTTTGCGGGGGAGATAGAAGACCTTTAGGATTAATCTAAAAAAAAGCCTGACCACCCCAGAAAAATTCTGCCACTTGAATTAAGTTTGCCTTAGAAAAAGTGAAGAACCAATTTTTTTCTCTTTTTTTGAGCAGAATATTTTTTGACTTTTTTTCCTGTATGTGAAGTTAAAACATCCTACATTTTCTCAGGGAATAAATTTCAGATAACTAAAGAAATAAATGAAATTGAGAGAAGCCTATTATCGTTTTTGGACTGTGAAACACCTGAAAAACCACGAAATGAAAGTTTTTGGAGACAAACCCCCAAACCATTCTTCTTCCTCAGAACTGGCTACACCTTTATGGATTTCTTCTTACCTGGTCCATATAGCCCTTTCACACTGCCCTGGAGTGACCCTCAGAGGGACAACTGCACTCACTCTCATAACATCTCCAGCAGCACCAAAGTAACAATGATAAATACTTAGCAGGAAGGGCTAAATTTCCAGAATCGGTGGCTTGAAGTACCACTTTTCAAGCTGGAAAAATATTAGGTGTCATGGCATACTTAGGCTTGAGACACCTATTCCCCCAGAAAACCACTGACTGGAAGACTCCATGCTGAAAAGGCCAATGTCAAGGCATCTGCTGACCCAAACCCAGCAGAAACTGCTTTTACCAACACTAAAACCATCTCATGGCTTCTTGGATGAAACACATGAACACATTGGAGCTTTGTGTCATCTTCCTTTGTGCACCCACTCACCCATAAAATAAAATACAAACAGCTGAAGGCAAGCAAGTTCTGGCTAGGGCTGAAGAAATTAGACATCAGACTAAGCCCTTAATTCCAGATTTGCTGAAGGAAACCTCACCTCTGTCTCATATCCTCTGTATTCAAAAGCCATTTTTATTTTCATATAAATCATGCCATTTACAGTTCTGTACTGCCATTCTAAAACCATTGCAAGGGTTGAGTTGGCACAAAACACTCAAAAGAAAAGGTTACAACGAGGTGGGAAACACGGTCAAAATGAGAACAGTATTGTTAGCACATTGCTTGACTTTTAAAACCCTATTGTAAAATGAAATAGACAGCTTCTAAAAGGGAGACAGATCTTCAGACATGCTCCTGCTTTTGAATGTGAACCAGCTATCAGGTGTGCAAGTGACCTCAACCACCTCTGACACCAAGGGCTTCAGAAAGCCCTGACGGGAACACATTTCTGCTGAGCCACTCTGCCAGTCTCACTGGGCACTCCAAAACGTGGTCTGAACCACAGTTTGGCTGCTTTGAATGTCTGATCTGAGGAATAGTCTGTAGGTGGTGGAGACTGCTGGCAGGAGGGAAGGAGTTGTGACAAATGTGCCTTTGGTGCTGCCTGAGCCTGGACTTCTGCCATGGCTTTTGCCTGCTTCAGGCTCTCTCCCACTGCTGTGACTTCCCTTCAGAGGCTTTGCATTTCCCACCACATCTGCTGGAGTGTTTGTATGGGACAGGCATGGGACAGGCAGTGATAAGAGAACAAGGGATGGTCCAAATGAGGGTGACACAACAGAGAGAGATAACAAGGGGGAGGAGGAGGCCAAATGGCAGGCCAAGAGAAGGGGGAGGCAAGGGGATAAGAGGTGAGATAAAGAGAGACTTTCTGTGCATGAATAAACATGAATAAGTGAAGAGGTGGTGGTAAGACCCCCCACTGCCAGGAAGGCAGAGAAGAATTACTGACAGGAAACGTCACTGCAGGGGCAGTTGATTAAAACCACAAACAGCATGAACTTGGTCTAGTTCCTTCTTGCCTACCAAGTTACCCTAAGAGAACCTGGCTAAAGAAACCTTCTTGAGCTATTTTAGCATCCCCACTCCCAAGCCCTGTGCTCAAGTACAATGGGACAGGAAAACAAGAATAATCAGCTGGCACCCTCCTGAGTTCCCATGACGTTCAGGCTGGCCATCTCAGTTCCCATCACAGATATATTGCTTTGCCTCATATTAAGATGCAGCAATGCAACAAGCACACTCTTAGCTACGAGTATGGAAACTGTCCCTATTAACTAATCATGCCCTTGAAGTGAAGTACTTGCTTGGATGCAGTGCTGAATCAGGCAATTTCTAATTAAGGAGGTAAACAACATTCTATCCTCATGCACCTCTCCCTCAGTCTTAATCCTCCAGTCACCTAAGTTTAATTTAAAAATCTCTTTTCAGGATCTGAGCCTGGATCTGTCACATCTAAGATTGCCACTAATTGCCATGTGTCAATGGCATTTAGAAAAACGAGCAACAAATTAAAACCACTAACCCTTCTGCCTGGATGACAGCTTTATCTTTACACAGCAGCTTTCCAATGTGGTTGCAATCTCTTTACCCACCCAGAATGGCAAATTGCATTGCCCAAAGTCAGGCAGAGATTTCTTCAGCTACTCTGAACGTTTCCAAATAAAAGCTACTCGTCCTGTAAATGAACATATGGTGCAACACCCAAGGTGCAAAAACACTCCAACTCAGACTCCAGGAGGTAAGGACACCCTCTTCCTCTGGCTAGTCTTGTCAGATGGTTGTGGCATGAGAGGATTGGAAAGCAGACTCAGAGAGACAGGCTGATGTTCTCAGGAAGATCAATGAAGATGTGAAGGTCACAGATGACACATGGCTGGTTTCAAAACCTCAGGAATGACAGCAGAGAAAGAGGTGGTGAAGGAAGAAGGGGAACAGAGCCAGCTGTAGAAGTTGCCAGAGAAATGTTTTGTTGGAGGCAGAGCAGAGGAGGAGCAGGATGACGCAAAGAGAAGCAACGAGGAAAGCACAGCATATGAGCAGTGGTGTCCAGAGGGATTCCTTTACTGGATATGGCTGTCTAATTCTGATGTAATGAGGTGTTACGAAGCAAAAAGTCAGAATTGTGTGTGGGAGCATTTGAGGGGCACATATTAAGTTGGTAAACTATGGCTCCTGCTAAGAGTCTGTTAAGAGGATCAAAAGAAACAGTGAGCAAGACTGGACATGAACCTGCTGGGGGTTGTTCGGTTTGGTGACATAATGAGAGGAAAAAGTGATAGCAATAATGGTCTTCCTATCTTCTAAGAAAGAATTAAGATGAACAAAATCAGGGTGAGATAAAATAACTAGAAAGCTACCTGTGGAGGGGCATTTGTGTCCACTAGGAGTGGCAGGAGAACACATTGCCATCAGGTTCTCCCCCTAATTTTGCCACCACTTCATGATATCACTCACACTGTGCAGTCTCTCTGCTCTACCATACACGTTTCAGAACCAGAAACAGTGCTGCTATTTTTTAAAAAAACTTTTTCACATGCTCATTGAGAAACATTTAAAATATGCTAAGTGCTGCTTAGACACTATACAGACACAAGTTACTACTAATCATTATTTTACTTGGCTGAATTTGACATGTATATTTCCAGAGATACCTCTGAAATGCCTGATATGTAAGGCCTTGACTAAAACAAACAAATAAACAAATCTACTGAAGGTTTTATTAGCAGGAAGGACTAATAAAAGAAAGAGGATGGCAAAGCAATGCAGAGCTAATGTTGAGTTTGAAGTAAGGAACAATATAAACATTTTGACTGACACAGCAGCAAAGTCAGCTTGGAGGAGAACTAAGGACAGCAGGCAATAGTTTTCAGATGTTGACATACATTTTCAGAACAAGGAGAAAAAAACCAAAACCAAACAAACCAAAAAACCACCATATAAGAGAAGGCTCTCACTATTATGACAACCCACAACTTCTTTACCTGGCTGCTAGTGAGGAAAATAGACAGGAAAATCATCTGAAGATTATTCTTCCTTGAATGCTTCCATTTCATTTTCACGAGTACTAATACAGGCCACATAGTGACATTGATGAGCAAAAAGGTCCTTGAGGAAGGGAAGCATGTGTTTCCTCGTGCAGACATCTGAACAGTTTACAGTCACAGGCAGCTCTGAACTCAAGAGTAGGAAATAAAGCTTGTATGAAAGCTAAAGGGGAAGTGTGGGGCATTTAGGCGTTTGTGATCATGGTTTCTTTAGGTTCTAAATGCTCTTTAGGGCAGGATCACTTAGAGGAGTTAAAAGATGTTTTTGACTGTAAGAAAGCTGACTTTGGGAGAATGTGATATGCCCCAAGGAATTTTTTACTGGAATCCTATGAAACATGGGAAACACAGAGCTGAATTTTTAAAAAACATCTGAAGAGACTGAAATTTAAAGCCGTCCTGCTTAATTCCAAGGAGGGAAAAGGGTAACTGAGGCCAAACACAGTTAAGCAAAGATGCAAAGTTAAGTATAAGTAACACACAGAAAACTTGAGAAATACTACATATACATATATATATATTTCATTTATATCAGTGCTAGAAAGAACTGGGATAAAAATTCTTAATTACTTAAGGCATATAACAAAAGGAAGAAGTCTGCAAGTTAGCATGCCCTTTTTTCTTTGAAGAAGAATAATAAGAGGCCAGATGACTATTTAAATATTAGCAGCACATTGTGACACAGTTTCCAGGGCTTGCTTAAAGGAAGAAAATTTGCATTGATGATGTACGTGCATCCTCAGAGTTACAGCCATGCCTGCCCATAACAAATGTGATGCATGGATACAACCTGCAGTTCCTACACTAGGCAATCTGGAAGAAAACAGGAGAGGCAGGTGGGAGGGAAGGGGAAGAATTCTCTGTAACACATGTAGAGCATTAGACTCCAAGAAAAAACATCTACATATGGTTGAAAGGTTTCTTTTCTTTTCCTTTTCAAAAAAATAATCTAAACTCCTAACTGGGAGATATATACACTTAAGTTCTGTGATGACAGGACAGACCAGTGAGACCTGGAGTTAATCTTCATTGTTGCAGGAAGGGGCAATGAATGAAGCAAGCTTCTCTAGAACTATTAGCTTAATATCTGCTATACAAGAAAAATAGATGCACTTAAACACCTTACTGGGCAAAATTTAATTAGTAGCAATTGTGCAATTCTTGGAAGCAAATTTATGCATACAAATTAATAGCAATTTTCCTGCTGAAAGATAAGAAAATTAAAGAGACACCATAATACTGTAAAAATTACCCAACTTCAGGGGTTGAGAGACCTGATGCCTATGACATTGGATGCTGCAAAGCTGCTTGTTTCCAACTCACTGAGGCAGCTCATTGAATTTCAGTTTTAATTTTTAAAAGAAATTTAAAATTAATTTTAATAGTTTCTTTGAATACCAAATAGATTATTTAAATCCAAGTATAGACTGAGTTGCCTACCTACAATATAAGCATTTTGATTGTAATTTAAGTAGAAAAGACTAGTGAGACAGTTTCTGAAGTACCTACATTTCACAGGCAAGTAAACTGTACATGTTCTTTACATGACTAGGGCAGAAAATTAGGGTCAAGTATGACTTCACTGGCTCAAAAACCTGCAAAATGTGTGAAAACATCTTTCCTAGTGCAGTATAAAGTTCAGTATAAAAAGCAAACTTGCCATGAAGCTCCTGTGAAAACTGTTGATTTTAAGAAAGGCAAAAGTAACAATTTTCCCCCCAATCCTTACAGCAGTTTAGAAGTCTCCAAACCAATTAAAAAGGGGTCAGAAAAGATACTGATAGGAATTCGATACAAGGCGAAAGAAACGATACTGATAGGTTTGTAGTTGGCAAGACATAAGGAAGGAAGGAGAGACAGGCATTAGAAGCATTAGCAGGAACAATTCCCAAGGCCAGTAAATATCAAGGGGCCCCAAAGCAGTCAAAAGCAGAGTGAAGAGATTTAGAGCCAAGGCATTCAAAGGGTCTACTTAGTTTGACCAGAAGACAGTCTCACATTTCAAGGTTTCTTCTTCAGTACAGCTAAGCTTTTCAATGGGAGGCCTTGACCCCAGGGATCACTAACTGAAGAAAACAAATGTGTTTTCAAATGAATGTATTGGCACTGTCAGAACTGACTGTACACAAGATTAAATTATGTTTATTTTCACTTTCCAGAATACCATGTTAAATTTTAGAGAGACAGACAGATAGAGTTGTTTCCAAGTAAGACATGAGAATCTGAGCATCAGATTTTCTGTGTCAGCTGGGATTCAACAACAGAATTCCTGTTAACTGATTTGGCTAAGCCTCCTTCCAAAATGTCACCTGAGGCTTTTTTGCCTTCAGCACTATTTGCATGGGCTGCAGAAGGGCACACGTGCCGTCAGTCTGGTTTAGCTATTGCATTACTTTTCCTTGCTTTCTTGGGATGGATTAGATTTTGGCCTAGTATTTTGAATTGCACAGATGTGAGTCCCTGAAAGAAACAAACAGTAGTTTGCCTGCCTTTGGCAAGGAACGGAAATAAAATCAGAATTTAAAAAAAAAAAAAAAGAAAAGTGATTCTGGGTATCCATCCTGACATACTCTAAAATGGAAACTGATCTCAGGAAAAGGATGCCCCATTTATTCAGAGAGGAGTTTGCTCACAGTTCATCTGCATGTTCCTTAGGACAAAGGTACTTCCAAACCCATTTTGTGTTTCTACCTTGACCATGCTTGGGCAGCTTCACAGCCTTCCTGGGTTCTGCAGGAACCAAGCAGGGACTGCATTAAAAGCCCTAATTCCAGGGAAGTTGGCCTACAGCAGATGAGATAATTTCAGATAAATATCACACATCTACTGCATTTATATACAGTGCTATTTCCAGGCCACATTCCACTCTGTTTTTGAATAAATCCCTATACTCAAGTATGGACCTACTAGGAACTACATGGGTATTCCTCAGGGATGTGTTATTATGCACTTATGTCCCAAAATGGACAAATGTATAGTGAACTAAATTTAAAATCCAGAAACTGTGTTCCCAAAAGAAGATCAATAAGGACAGAGAAGAAGGAGACCATGGGCACCACTATTTCAGAAGAAAATGTCTGAGCACATGAATAAGGTGCAACTACAGCCTACAGTGATGGTGTCCAGACAGCTACATATTATCCGTGAATTTTGAGGAGAGAATATGTACTCATTAGTAAGAGGTATGACAAAGCAGGAAAGTGGGACTCACAAAGCAGGGACTTGTTGGGTCAAGTGTCCTTTTCCTGTTTGGCAAGTCCTTTTGTCTCCATCCTCCTTATCATCCTGACACCTTACCACAGCACAGAATGACAGACAGCTCTTTATGACTTCCTAGCATTTGATTCCAATAGACAGGTCCAGCCCCTTTTTAACAGAACACTCTGAATTTCAATTTCAGAACCCATGTCCACTTCCCCACATGCAGCTCCCCATTCCCACCCTGCAATCCGTGTCAACACAAAGGTGCCCTTGTCACCCCATTGCTTGAATCAGACAGCTCTTCATCGACTGACAGATGATGCTGTGTCAGCAGCCAGTGGGGCTGGTGTTTCTCCCTGGGTACACCCACTTCCACACTGTACAACCGGGGCTACTGTTCCCTGTGTCCAGAAACCAGGCTTTGTCTTTGTGCATTGCCACCATCCTGCCTGAAATACTGGTTTGGTTTTTTTTTCCCTCTCCTAGCATGCTCATTAAGTGATTGGAGCACAGGGATTAGTGACTCGGTCCTGCTAGCAGCATGTGCTGGTTTAGCACCCCTGATAGACTGCACTGATGCATTCCTGGGAGTCAAAATATGTTCTGCAAATGAGCATTTGCTGAGTGGGATCCTGCAAAGCACCCAGGAAAACAGAGCACACACGCACTTCTAAAACAGGAATTTTGCAGTACCACATGGTTACAAAGATCTAAGCTGGACAGGGTTTACTCACTGGATGGAGTTGAAATACTGTCATGAAACAGAGAAGGAGGTATTCTATAACCAAGCTCATCAGTGCCCACCTTCCTCTGCTCTCCATTCTCGCAGCTGGAGGAGAGCTGACCATATTCCCACTCACAACCAGAAGGAACAACGAGCTGTTTTACGTGTTCTTTGTTTCCCATATGATGCTTTACCGCCTAGAGCATCACCTCTCCCACTCAGAGAGGGTGACCAAGGCAGAGCAGAGTCTCTGTCAGGGCTGCTCGCTCCTCCTGCCTGCTCTCTTGTTTCCTCCCAGGTAGCTGGCTGCGAGGGGGCCAACAAGCAGGCTAATTTAGAGCTCTAAAAGCTGGCAGCAGGAGTGCAATTAAGCCGTTTTCACAGACTGCTGGCCAAATGCAGCAATTTATTGGCTGAGTGATTGGATTATTCATTTGCAAAGCTAAGAGAGGGCATTTTCTTACCACTTCAGTTGGCCTGTAGTACTTGTGATTGACTGTCACATGAATCTTGCCAGTCTCTTTGCACCGTCCCACTTCATTTTCATTCTTCCCTTCCCACCTGTAAAGAAGATAAACATTTAAGCAACCCATAATTACTTTAGTGCTCTGATCTTACCAACATTTGGCCTGCTTTCATTTACTTGAGGCTGGTGTCAATTCTCCCTGCAGGACAGTATAAACTCATTAGCTATAGGAACAAAGACAGAGTTTAGACTTGAATGGAGCAACAATGGCTTTTGAAGTCGCTTTGTTTTGGTTTTTGATTCAGTGGAAGGTCTAAAATACAGGACTTCCAAATTAAACACATAATGCTAAGGGAAAATAAAATGTCCTTATTTCAGAATGTCTCATGTATCTGCAAATAAATATGATGGGGAGGTTTTTCATTTGTGGATTGGTTCAAAGTCGTTTTCTTAAAATACTTTTAATTCTTGTATTTTTGCCAATACTTGCAGGAACTCTTTAATCTGTTAATTTTATAGATGTGAAGCTCTGTTTGAATAGCATTAAGCTGCATAATTTAATTTATGCTAAACTAGCAAAAAACAAAACAAAAACAGTTCTTGGGTTTTCAGACCTACTTCGACATGGCACTCCACATACATGTATTGTAAACACTACTTACTACCTGTGAGCTGAAAGCCAGCTACTTTGACCAAATTAGTTTCATATGGGTTGAACAGCCTGCAATTTGCTGCAATTTATGTGATCTGGTTGCGTTGTGAACTATTCTCTTAGAGACTGCCCTGGCCTAAAATTTCAGGAGCAGCAGAAGGGGAACGATTTGGTGGGTGACTGGCTCTGCCTTTGGGGAGGTCAGCCTGCAGCCTGGAAGCCTGAGGACAATGCTCCTGCTCAGAATAAATGCTTCAGATGACACGTATAGGAACGTACATCAGTGCATCAAACCTAGTCCACTGAATATACAAAATCCAGAGTTATGACTGAAATTCTATCCTCTATTCCGCTTTTTCCCTCTAAGTACATACCATGCGGCTCTGAAACAGCTTGGCATAAAAATGTGATTATGAAATCCACTATTTTTTTTTTTAATGTTTAAGTAAAATCTATATAATTCAAATCAGCACTGTGATTTAGATTATCTAGCCTCAGTCACCAGCAAGGAAAGAAAAGTACCCTTTGCCTCCCACTTGCTAATTGTTCTGCCAGCTTTTGTGATTTTGTTGAAGATTTGTTTCCTCCTTGCTCCTCTGCCCCACTCCCCACCCCTGAAGCTCCTAGAAGAATTTAGTTCTTTGACAATCTCAGCCTTCATTTTTGAGTTTCTAGCCCTGAGGGCTAAGGAGAAAAGTCTGAAGATGTGACCTCTGTGTACCCATGAAAGTTAAAACACTGAAAGGCAGAAGGAAATACCAAATACGCATTATTACTAGTTTTTAAATCCCAAAATTTTTAAAGCACAACTGATGTCTTTTGAACGACTAGCAAAGCCTGTAGAATGCTTGATACTGGAAACACTTCACGTTGAAATAATTTCCAATAGATAATAGTGACAGTGAAGTCAGCTGTTAATGGTCATGCCATGATGTTAAAGATGATTTATAATTTACATTTTCTTCCCTTTTTTTTTTTGCAGTTGCTCCGTTGTAAGCCTGAGCTGCAAAGTTTTCATTCAGAAGCCAAAACTAACATTAGTCCCTCCCTTTAAAGGGCAGAGGGTAAAAATGTGCAGGACTCAAATGAGCTTAATAGAAAACTAACCGTCACCAGTAAAACAACAGGAAGTGCTTAGATCAGGAGACGTCAGTTGTTGGAGGTCACTGAGCAGAGAACCCCATTTAACACCCAACAGGCTCCAGAAGGCTCAGCCGAGCCAGTAAAGACTCACTTAATGTCGCTATCAAAGTTATATAACAATGGAAATAGCTTAAGAAGAAATCTCCACCCGTTCTGTTCAGCCCAGTAATGTGAAAAGTTCACAAGTTTAAACAAAAAAAAAAAAAAAAAAGGTACATTGTGAACAAAGTAAGGTTTGATAGCTGCAGTTCTAATTACTCTTGGCACCTCGATGCTCACAGCTGGGGACACCATACTGCTGATAAAAGGGACTGTGTGGGGGCCAGCCTGACACCAGCACCAAGACATCCATTTCACCAACCAACTTCCCCTCCCCTTTCTCTCTAGTCACGAGGAAAGAGAAGAAAAAACCCCAAAACACCAAACCCCTCCTTAATTCACAGTGAAATTGCAGTTCGAACTGTTAAGTGGAAAATGTCATGCCAAATTATCCTGAAGCACAGGCATGGTGGAAGAGGCATGGGGAACCCTCGTGTTGCTGTGGCTTTAGACAGTTCCAGCCATAGGCTACCCAGATTTCTGCTCCTTAGGGCCAATGTCTACATAGTCAAGAAAAGAGTCTTGTGTAGCTTGGGAGAAACACTAAAGGAAGTTTGGCTAATCAGCTTAGGCGAAACATACAGAGGATGGGGAGTGGATGCCCCCAGCCCCGAGCTGGTGTCAAAGCCCAGAGCTACCAGGCAGGCCTAGTGTAGGCTTTTCACAAAATGCTGGTCCCAGAGCCTGCAGGTAATGAGCCTCTACAGCAAGGTCATTGCCAGCCCCACACTGTGTAGGTTCACCCCCTCAATGAGGCAAAGGATGGGTTTGCTGCCACAGCTGACAGCATCAGCCATAGGCTAGAGTGTTCTGCACTTGCTACTGACAAAGGTTTGATGCCCTTTGCATCTACACTTCCATGTGGAGTGCCTCACTGTTGGAGATGGGTGCTTTGGGATTGCCTAGAATGATTGTCAATTGTCAACACTGGTGGATACCAGTGCTGTCAGTGATCTCAGAAACTCCCATAAAACTAAGTTAGTTACACTTCAAATGCATGTGCAGGTTTACTTGCTTGAAAAGTCCTTCACCTCAAGAGCTTTTAAATTCTGGATTTACAGAGGGATGGACTGCATTTCCTTCAAGGCCAATTCCACATGCGGAGATCACTACTGTTATAATACTTATTAGCAGCGGTGATTAATGTTCCTTTTGCTTTTCAACTTTGGAGATTCCAATTATTTTTCATTTCCAATAACTATTCAGTGAGACAGCAAGCTTCAAGTTATGAAAATATCCACAGGTATAGAGGATTTTGCAAGGCTGAAAAGCTGGGGTTCCCACCTGGTGGAGTGTTAGGTGGGCAGGGAAGGAAACAGGGGAGTCAGGATAATTGGGGAGGGGTGGGAACAGAACTGCAATGAACCAAATGATCCGAACAGCTCTAACTGAGAAGCAAAAAAGGCAAAGTACATATATTTTTATGGTGGTGAAGAAATCTAAAATGAAGTCTTTCACAGAAGAACAGATAAACTGAACAAGCATATGTATTTCCTCTTCTTCTTTCATCTTCACGTAGAAACAGATCTGATCATATTAAAAAAAATCAAAACCACTAGTGGCTACAGCTGCTCAGCCTCTTTATGGAATATAAAACAATCATGTAGACCTTTAAAATGAAATGTATGCCAACAGAAAATATTTTTACATTTAAAAATGAACAATAAATTAAATAAAAAAAATTTTAGGAAAATTTTGCTCTTCCTCCACAGGTAATATGATATACCATTTGTGTAGACTTGTCAGATCTGTGGCCTGATTTCTGCTGCAAAATTAAGCCAAAGCACTTCATTCTGTCCTGGCACTTTATGAACTGCAAAACTGACACCATATAACAGACCATTAATATCTTTTGCAAGTAATCTTTTGTAGGAAAACTTCAAGTATGACTCTTCATATGTTCCTTTGCCACCAAGTCAACCACCAACCTCGCCAGCAGCTCTGATGCATCAAAGTAATCAAGGACATAGGGAATGCATAACCATGACCTTGTGCTTAAATCAAAAGTATGTTACCATAAAGGAATGTACTTATTTTTTTTTTCCCAAAAGCTCTGATGAATCAGGTCTTCAATGTTTTTTTCACTAGACAAACACAGTTAAAACAATGCTATAATTGTTATAGTCCAAGCATTGTCAAGCTCAAATTTCAAAAATCTAAACAGTGACTCCCTGCCTTACAAGACTTTAAAAAAGAATACATGCTAGGCTCTTTATTTTTTTTTTCTCATTTCCAGTTAATTGAAAAGTTTTTGAAGCTCTATCCCTTTAATCCAAGTTGTGAAAGTTGGTGTTGGGAAGAAAATGTTTTCTGAAACAATATTAATATTTCTGTGAAAATCAAAGCATTTTGGAGATAAAAGTTTTAGTTTCAAGTAAGTTCCATTAGTATCCACCTGCAACAAAACTATATTAATAATATCTAAAAGAGATGTTTTGATATTTTCAGAATAGATTTTTTTTCTTTCTGAATGGCTGGATGTCCAATTGACCTCTAATCAGATATTTTTCCAAATTGCATTTGTGAGAAATAATTTAATTTTGGGGATGGGGAATATGGAATTTCCCATGAAACACCACATTTCCTTCTTACCCAGTCTTCCTATAGAGAAACTCTCATGCCTCTTACGAAGAATGAAATCAGATAATTAGATTGTTACAGCCTTCAAGCCTTTATTTGAATTCTGAAACAGTTCTTGGGTCTGCCTACAGATAGAACCTTATATCAATAAGAAAGTAATGAAAGCCTGCTCAACTGGAAGAGTTAATTATCCAGTTGAGGTGGGTTAAATGCCCCCTAAAATATATACTCTGCATCGAGAATGGTGGCAAAACTGGTACAGTCCTAAGAAAGGACCTTTGCTCATGTGGGTTAACCTAGGCCAGCACTCTCCACTGACCTGGTTGGGTTCCTCTCAACCATCACTCTTCAAAATGCCTCCAGTTTCTGCATGAGATTCTGTTCCCTTCCTCTTCATCTGAAAGCTTCTGATTTTCCTAAGATGTTGAATACAACACATAGCACTGGCTGGCCAGCAATTATTGGTGGGCAAACCAGACTGGAAATAGCAGCTGTTTGGCTGATGATTCTGATGGCTCCTCTTCAGCACTATTGTTAACATATTATTGGCTTTCCATTCTTACAGCAACTCTTCAAATCTCATGTGTTTCTGTAATCCAGCCTTCCACTTTAAGGTAAAAAGAAAAAAAACCTAACCAACAAACAACCAGAAAAACCCTCCTCCCTCAGTTCAACCTCAG